>OY804600.1:5650360-6250360 GCA_963680895.1 Fragum sueziense | reverse complement strand
TACTTTCCTAGACGACAACAGAAAACACACTGTATTTTGGTAATAAACGATTGTAACATATAGACCAGTTTCATAATATCAGGTCACTAATGAATTATTCATGAGGAGGCAAAAGGAGCCTTACTATCATGCCTCCAATAGTAAAAACACATAAATTAACACGCTGTTATCTCAAGACCCCGTGAAGTGACAAAGCCAATTACCGTTTATAATTTTAGCACCCTATGTTGTTAGTACTTGGGAGGACTCTGGGTACCTACAACATACATTTTCATGAAATATATATTGTTAAAGTAAAGCTGGTATATACATATTTCCTTTATGTTAACCCTTTCCCAAACAAGACCAGGTTTCATGTCCCTGGTGGAAAAGACTTGGGAAACATTGAGACAAAAGAAAATGTTGATAATCAGCATTTTCTCCTTTTGTCTCAATATTTTCTAAGCCATATTGAACACAGATATTATCTTTATCAACATCAATTTTGTCGTCTGCAACAGCCTTAAATTTGGACTACCCTAATATTATGCCGTTTTGAAAAGGGTTAAGCTAAAAAATAACAACAAAAGCCTAGACCCTGATCCAAACAAGACCTGGTTTTGAAGTCTCTAGCAGAAATAGGCGTGGGAAAACATTGAGGCAAAAGAATAAAACCAGATAACAATATTTTCTTCTTTTGTCTCAATATTTCATGTACTTTAATTGTACATAAATCCGGTCTATATTCCAACTTGTTGTGTGCAACAGCTTTCATTTTGAGTATCCTGTATTAATTTCATTTTGAGAAAGGATTAAGATTAGACATAAGGACTATGTGGATACTTGAATTAATATTCAGTCAAATTATATAAACCATGTTGTCATTTTACAAAGAATCAGTCCGTAAAAATAAATTTAGTTTTTGTATCAATGATTATGAAAAAAAAAACTTGGAGACAATCTACAAAGCATTCTTGAACTGAATGTATTTGTTAAATGATTGTACTGTTACTTTGAGAAAAAGGTAAGAATTTATTATAAACATTTTGATTATTTCTCAGATACACAAGTTGACCTTTTCACACATTAATTATTGCACTATCAAGATACAGTGATATATGTGCAGATAGTCTATGTCGGGCCACTCTGTATGGATCCGAAAATGGTTGGTTAATTAAATTATGCAATTAAACTACAAGATCAGATGCCATTAAATTAGCAGCATAATCTGGCATTTGTAACTGGGAAAGGTTAAAACCGGTTGCAATATAATTTAAACATTGCAAAAAGTGGTTAATTCAACTACACTCTATACTTAGTTATGGCTTATCAGTGCAATGTTTTGCCTCCCGTAGCGGGGCAATTATGCAAATGAGGTAAACTGTTCTAAAAATAGTAATTTTGAAATTGGTTTATTTTCTCTACAACCTTTATACGATGTTTGCTTGATAAAAAGGGAGACATACTATATCTTATTACCGATAATGAAATTAGAGATCGCTTTTCGCACAAAGAAACTATTAATTGTTTTTAAAATGTTACTCAGAGCCATTATTCTTTAAAGATAAAAAAGAAATGACCCAACAT
Source organism: Fragum sueziense (assembly GCA_963680895.1). Taxonomy (NCBI): domain Eukaryota; kingdom Metazoa; phylum Mollusca; class Bivalvia; order Cardiida; family Cardiidae; genus Fragum; species Fragum sueziense. Next base: position 6,248,794 of record OY804600.1, on the reverse strand, counting down.
ATGTTTCGTTTGATGTGATATTAGTACATATAAATTAGCTAAGCTGAGAAGTCCATCTTAAGTAATAAGAGAAAGGTAGTTTGAAGCTTTCGAAAATCATAAGCATTGTCCAGACCCCAGGATCACCGTCCGAATTTTAGCTTACTATGTTACGTGATTTCGCACTTTGGCGATTCTTCTGAGAGATTGGGTTTCTTGTTAAAACATGAATATTAGGTTCCTAGAGAATTTTGATGAAATTAATTATCTTGTCACATTGTTATGATAGGAAGACGACGGCTTATTTGACGAGAGACGACACTTTCTCAGTAATTAGGTTTCTTTTTTTTAAAAAAAAAGACTTGGATCTCTATGAAATCGTAGACTCTAGTTTAAAGTAATGTATTGATTCAAAACACTACAGTTGTCCCACGCTAATCTGATGTTTATAAACAAACAATTGACCTATAAAAACATGCTATTGTAAAGACGCACTTGCAAATCGTCTTGTCAATATAACATCAAATTACTGATTATCATTGCTATGGTTTTGTTTTGACCTGTATAACCTATTATTAGTAAAAAGATGTGGTTTTTTTTTGTTTGGCGGGAATCAGTATAGCGTGGGACAACTACTAGTATACCTTGCTTAATTCTATATTTATATGCCTGATTATGCAAAGTATAAAAGTCATTTATCTACGTCTTTGAATGGGATGTGATGTTTCAAAATAATGGTGTGTCATTAAGAACTCTCAAAACGATCAGCTTTAAAAGGCCAACTACACTCATTAGTGCGTCTGGGGATACCACAATTTGCAGGGATCTGTCTACTTGAGTCAGTATAGCCTTTGATATCCACAACAAGCTGTACTCTACACTCTCGATAATTAAATCAGAATTCTTTCCTAAATCTCGGGAATGTTTTCGACCGTGACAGATTGGTTCGGTCGTTAGGGTGCGATGAAAAGAAAGATTTTGATTGCTCCTTTTGACCTATAAGGTTAAGCAGAAGAATTAATTTATCTAGCGATTAAATCAATCTTTACATATTTTCGATCGTATTCCAAAGGTGCAATGGCTTGGAGGCATACTTTTTGCACTCCCCTGATGTAAATATGATATGTCTGTAAATAAACATCTTTTTTTAAAAAAATCAGATTAGTTATACATGAGCTTGATTAGGATTAAACTTTCCATTCATATTAATTCTCTTTGTACACGTTTTCAATATGCACGGGTCTCGATTGGTTTAATCGTATCACCGCATGCTATTTTATTTAAGATTTATCGACAACAAACGTCACTAACAATTCGGTGAACCAGCGAAGTTTTTTTACAATCTATGTAGTGTGGTTTTCATTTTATTGCTTTCATGGATTTGATAATAAGGTTGAATGGATTAAACGTTTTTCTTGTCAAAGCTATGCACATTTGTACAAAGTTATGTAATCACATTCCACGATGTTCTCAGCTTTGACCAAGAACTGATTAAAGATCTTAGTATCAAAATGTATCGGAGAGTATGACGGGTACTTTGGTATGTCTTGATATAGAGAAATAAAGTAAAGTGCACTTAATAAAGTATTGAAGTTAAAATGTAAGAAGATGTATCTGTGTTTACAGAATGTACAGTACAATCATAACAAGGTCACATGATTACCATCAATGGCTCTACATTGTGTGAAATAAAGGTTTGCTATTCTTTAACGTGTTTCTTTGGTTGTACTTTTAAACATCCTTATTATACCCCCCAAATTCAATTTGGGGGGTATATAGGAGTCAGCTTGTCCGTTGGTCTGTCTGTCTGTCTGTCGGTCGGTCGGTCGGTCTGTCGGTCTGTAGCTTTTTTGTCCGCTCTATTTCTCCTAAACTGTTGGTCCAATTTTGTTCAAACATCACATGTGAACTCATTACTAAGTTGAGATGTGCATACTAAAAAAATTTTCACGGTCCATTGATTTTTGACGGAGTTACGGCCCTTGAGTGAATTTTCTTGTCCGCTCAATTTCTCGGAAACTAAAGGACGGATTTCATAAAAACTTTACAGTTATGCTTAGTAGCTCTCAAATATGTGCATATCAAATTCTGGTGATGTTTCATTGATTTTTGAATGAGTTATGGCCCTTTGCTGAAAATTGCCATTTAACGCAAAATCAATGTGTGTTGATCGGTTTTTCAATTTTTTGTCCACTCTATTTCTCATAAACTATTGGACCAATTTTGTTCAAACTTCACATGTGAACTTATTACTAAGTTGAGATGTGCATACTAAAAAAAATTTTCACGGTCCATTGATTTTTGACGGAGTTAAGGCCCTTGAGTGAATTTTCTTGTCCGCTCAATTTCTCAGATACTAATGGACGGATTTCAAAAAAAAAACTTTACAGTTATGCTTAGTAGCTCTCAAATATGTGCATATCAAATTCTGGTGATGTTTCATTGATTTTTGAATGAGTTATGGCCCTTTGCTGAAAATTGCCATTTAACGCGAAATCAATGTGTGTTGATCGGTTTTTCAATTTTTTGTCCACTCTATTTCTCATAAACTATTGGACCAATTTTGTTCAAACTTCACATGTGAACTCATTACTAAGTTGAAATGTGCATACTAAAAAAATTTTTACAGTCCATTGATTTTTGACGGAGTTACGGCCCTTGAGTGAATTTTCTTGTCCACTTAATTTCTCGGAAACTAAGAGACGGATTTCATAAAAAATTTACAGTTATGCTTAGTAGCTCTCAAATATGTGCATATCAAATTCTGGTGATGTTTCATTGATTTTTGAATGAGTTATGGCCCTTTGCTGAAAATTGCCATTTAACGCAAAATCAATGTGTGTTGATCGGTTTTTCAATTTTTTGTCCACTCTATTTCTCATAAACTATTGGACCAATTTTGTTCAAACTTCACATGTGAACTCATTACTAAGTTGAAATGTGCATATTAAAAAAAATTACGATTTATTGATTTTTGACGGAGTTAAGGCCCTTGAGTGAATTTTCTTGTCCGCTCAATTTCTCGAAAACTAAAGGACGGATTTCATAAAAACTTTACAGTTATGCTTAGTAGCTCTCAAATATGTGCATATCAAATTTTGGTGATGATTCATTGATTTTTGACTGAGTTATGGCCCTTTGCTGAAAATTGCCATTTTACGCAAAATCAATGTGTGTTGATCGGTTTTTCAATTTTTTGTCCACTCTATTTCTCATAAACTATTAGACCAATTTTGTTCAAACATCACATGTGAACTCATTACTAAGTTGAGATGTGCATACTAATTTTTTTTTACGGTTCATTGATTTTTGACGGAGTTACAGCCCTTGATTGAATTTTCTTGTCCGCTCAATTTCTCGGTAACTAATGGATGGATTTCAAAAAAAACTTTACAGTTATGCTCAGTAGCTCTCAAATATGTGCATATTAAATTTTGGTTATGGTTCATTGATTTTTGAATGAGTAATGGCCCTTTGTTGAAAAATGGCATTTTTCACAATGTAAATATGTGTTGATCAGTTTGTTTATATTTTGTCCGCTCTATTTCTCATAAACTACTGGTCCAATTTTATTCAAAATTCACATGTAAGCTTATTACCAAGTGGAGATGTGCATGTAATATTTTGGTTATGGTCCATTGATTTTTTACGGAGTTAAGGCCCTTTAGTGAAATTTCTTGTCCGCTCAATTTCTCGGCAACTAATGGATGGATATCAAAAAAACTTTACAGTTATGCTTAGTAGTTCTCAAATATGTGCATATTAAACTTTGGTTATGGTTCATTGATTTTTTGTCGAGCCCGCTTGCGGTGAGCTCGACATAGTTGTCACAATGGCGGTTCGGTGTATGTGCGTTAGTGCGTTAGTGCGTTAGTGCGTGCGTCCGTCCGGATGGAGCTTGTCCGGGCCATAACTTCACCATGGATGGAGGGATTCAGAAATAACTTGGCACAAATGTCAAGCTCAGTAAGGCGGAGTGTCGCGTGCAAGAACCAGATTCCAAGCTCAAAGGTCAAGGTCAAACTTGGAGGTCAAATGTCAAAAATGAGAAGATTTTTGCTTGTCCGGGCCATAACTTCACCATGGATGGAGGGATTCAGAAATAACTTGGCACAAATGTCAAGCTCAGTAAGGCAGAGTGTCGCGTGCAAGAACCAGATTCCAAGCTCAAAGGTCAAGGTCAAACTTGGAGGTCAAATGTCAAAAATGAGATGATTTTTGCTTGTCCGGGCCATAACTTCACCATGGATGGAGGGATTCAGAAATAACTTGGCACAAATGTCAAGCTCAGTAAGGCAGAGTGTCGCGTGCAAGAACCAGATTCCAAGCTCAAAGGTCAAGGTCAAACTTGGAGGTCAAATGTCAAAAATGAGATGATTTTTGCTTGTCCGGGCCATAACTTCACCATGGATGGAGGGATTCAGAAATAACTTGGCACAAATGTCAAGCTCAGTAAGGCGGAGTGTCGCGTGCAAAAACCAGATTCCAAGGTCAAAGGTCAAGGTCAAACTTGGAGGTCAAATGTCAAAAATGAGTTGATTTTTGCTTGTCCGGGCCATAACTTCACCATGGATGGAGGGATTCAGAAATAACTTGGCACAAATGTCAAGCTCAGTAAGATGGAGTGTCGCGTGCAAGAACCAGATTCCAAGATGAAAGGTCAAGGTCAAACTTTGAGGTCAAATGTAAAAAATGAGTTGATTTTTGCTTGTCCGGGCCATTCCTTAACTTGGCACAAATGTCAAGCTCAGTAAGGCGGAGTGTCGCTAAGTATTTTCTGAATCTAGAATGTTTTCTCTACCTTACAATATTTTCGTTTTCCAAATACGACATCGGATGGACTTCTGCTTGGTCTGGTATATTTCTCGGAATTTGGTTTTATGGACTTAGCATAACGTCCCTTTTAGCGTGACGGGTCACATATGTATACTCAAATTAATCCATTCTGGTATCTCGTTATAAATACATAGACATGTAATATTTTGTGAACAATAAACTGTCTCACCATGATCCCCATCATTCCAATTTATTTTGTCCCCACTTTTACAACGCCATTGTAATGACAGCTGTAGACATAGGTATGGTCTTCTTTCTTCAAAATGAGCGGGCTCGACATGTTGCCCTTCGGCATCTAGTCACTGAGTGATGGCCCTTTGTTGAAAAATGGCATTTTTCGCAAAGTTAAGTAGTGTTTATCGGTCTGTTGATATTTTGTCCACTCTATTTCTCATAAACTACCAGTCCAATTTCATTCAAACTTCACATGTGATCTTATTACCAAGTGGAAATGTGCATGTAATATTTTGGTCATGGTCCAATGATTTTTACAGAGTTAAGGCACTTGAGTGAATTATCTTGTCCGCTCAATTTCTCGGTAACTAATGGATGGATTTCAAAAAACTTTACAGTTATGCTCAATTGCTCTCAAATATGTGCATATTAAATTTTGGTTATGGGTCATTGATTTTTGACTGAGTAATGGCCATTTGCTGAAAATTGTCATTTTTCGCAACTTCAGCGTGTGTTCGTAAGTTTGTCTGTTTTTTGTCCACTCTTTATCTCATAAACTACCAAATCAATTTTATTCAAACTTCACATGTTAACGCATTACCAAGTGGAAATGTGCATTTTATATTTTTGGTCACGGTCCATTGAATTTTCATAGGGTTATGGCCCTTGAGTGAACTTTCTTGTTTAAATTGTTAAACTCATTTTATGAAATATTTAAGATACAATGTTCATATACTTGAAAACTTTTCTCATTCAAAATATCAGTTTTCAGTTTATATGAAATGTCAAAATGCACAAACACAGCGCTTTTGGGGGGTATGATCACTTTCAGTGATATTCTAGTTCAATATTCTCCGATGAATATAATTTTTCAGGTGTTTAACCAGATTTATTTCTTAAACGTCGACGAAATTCAGACTCTAAATACCAGGAGATCACGATTCCACTTGTCACAAAAATGATATAGCCTCAAGAGATATTTTGAATACGATAAAATTCTCGTTAATAAGGAAAATATGGCATGTTGACTACTTGTTGTGGTATATTGTACAGCAAATGAAAGGTAAGATAAGTCTTTCAAAGGGTCTAAAAGAAAAGGATTTTTGCTTTTGTGTGACAATAACAGATCGTTGTTATGTGGACATAGGGCCTTGACCCTTATCATACAACATCTACTCTACTCTATATTCTATGACATTGTAAAACATAAAACAAAAGTTACTTAAAGTTAGAATAAATACATTTTTATGGCAAAGAAGTCATTGTGTGAAAGGAAGAAAACGTTGATTATCAAAGATTTACAATTTCTTATACCAGACCTTCATTTGACACTCCTACTGAAAATCTGGCATAATACTGATAGCCAACATTTTTTGCCTTAATATGTCCTTTCTTAAAATTTTGAATAATTTCAATAATTCTTAGTCGTTTTGGAGCAGGTTTATATAGTTATCTTGTCATTGTATTGTGATGAGAAGAAGAAAGTTTCTTTGACAAGTTATAGCACGTTCAACGTTATTAGATTTTTAACGTTCTCTTTTAATAATAATAATTTCCCAATTCGAGACTGGGCCCTGGTTTTGACGTCCCTAGCAAAAATGCTTCAGAAACGTTGAGGCAAACGATGAAATACTGATAATCAGCATTAACCTTTATTTTTTGTCTCAATATTTTCTATGTTAATATATTAAGCAGACATCCCATTTTTGGTAACATCCATTTTGTTGTCTGCTGCAGCTTTTGAAGCGGAAGATATACAGGTCTAAAATCTAGTCTAGGTAATGGGAATCTTTAAAGATATGTCGTAAAGCATTCAATTCAAATTTAGATTCGCGGAAAACCTTTGCCGACAAAAAAGTATGGATTATGAGGAAAATATTTAAGTGATAAATGCAAATGTAATAAGATGAGTTTAAAAAGGATGTACGGTTACGGTGAGAATAAATAAACAACAAAAATAAACAAACAAAAACAAAAAAAAAATCGCAGTTGCTATTTCTTGAGACATGAAACGCATCCTAAATAGTACAGTAACAGTTTGAAATATCGACATAGAGAGTCAAGCATAACGTGAAACAAACAACATAAGTCTTGTGGAGGGTATTTTCGGTGACCGAGAGTGAACCTCAAACATTTTCGTAGCGCATCGACATTTAAATTGTACAGCAATTTTCATTCGGGTTTAATGGATTTAAAATAGTCAATACCATCCATCGAATTGTCAAGCTAAAAGCTCGTTTTAGGTACAAACATCGACAAGATAATGATAGTTCTTGTGTTTAATTAGCCTACGTTGTCCTTAAATAGAACGAAGAAAACCATCGCCCACTAGACGATAACAGTAATTAAGAAAGATCTCAATCAACATTGTTTAATCCCTACCTGTACAGAACGAAGCTAACATTGCTATACCGATACGTTACATTAATTGTAGGAAAAAAAGTTCAAATACGAAGCTGTTTTGTCAGATACCCGTTTATGTAAATCTATCGGGCAATTAGATAGACTATAATATTATGAATAAACATAATAATTAATTATGTGTATGTCGAACAATTCTGGTGACTTTACCGAAACTACCTCCTATGATGCAGTATGCTGCAAATATATACTCCAGCAGCATCTTAAACGGGTAGCCTGGGCCACCTGTCTTATGACAAAAGGAAGCTGCTTTCAATTTAATTTAATTTAATTACTTTAAATGCTGTAGATAACGCAGTTTTTTGGGGTTTTTTTTTTGGGGGGGGCACTATTTCCTATCACTTGCTGTGTAAAATTGACCTTTGACCAGTCATTTAAACTCGTAAATAAATATACATGATTTACAAAAACAAAACAATGCAACAAGACACATATGCAGTTGGCTTTACACCACCTGAAGTCTGGTGGCTGAAAGCATAATACTGTGCACTTATTGTCCATAAAACAGAATAAAGAATATCCCAGGAAATGTTTTTGCTCGGTCAATGTTTTCTCGGGTAGAACCGGAAATTTAATCAAGTAACACAGAACTAGTTTTAAGTATTTTCAACAAATGTGATCTCGTGAGCGGAAATCTTCAATATAGACAAGATCTAAATTAAAGGTTTTATAGTTCCGCGGATTTCATTCAAGACAACGAGAGTGACAAGATAATTATTACGACAGTTTATTACTGCTTGTAGGTGCTCCTTAAATAGAACTAGAAACTGATTTATATTTCGTGCTGAATGACACGTGTTTTAAAACCTGTCCGCATTAACAACCGCGCATCTGCATCACCGTTTGAGAGCGTGCAAATCCTATTACTTACGTAGCATAGTTTGGTTGTTAAGTTATATTCGAGTGTGAACGCGGGCCTTTACGTTCAAGCACTAGTTCCTATTTGATTATGTGTCTAAGTGTAGCTTTTCCTCTGTGCTAACGAAATACTAACTGATACTCAGTATGAAAGCCAATAAGAGATTAATTTATTTTATGGGTAACATTGGATGGAAAGACAGGAGTTGACATATGTCTCAGAAATAGACCCTTGTGGTTTACATACATTGGCCCTAACAATTCGTCACCCATAAATCCATGCATACGGATTTAATCATAGAGATTGGCGGACTTTCTTGACTGAGGACACATACATACTTTGTATTCAATTGGGATTATGCATCTGATATGTAGTCTAATTGGGATTATCTATCCCCGGAGGCATATTTATTCTTTATTATGATGATTGCAAATACTGAAGTTCCATGCCGTTTCTCAAAAAGAGCCCCATATCTACCAAAGTTTGTGTCTGAAAACTCACCCATTGACCACAGCAATTTGCTAACCACAAGTCCAGGGATACCGATTTGATTGTCGAGGTTGAAGGATTCTTCTGACTAAGGATACATACTTTGTATTCAAGTAGACGAATATATTTGATTTGTGGTCTAATTGGGGCTTACCTCGACGTCAACAGAAAACATGGAAACTCACAATTAGGGCTTATTTAAAATGGACATTTTCCAATATACATTATTTTGGGGGATATTCTTGCCTGAATATTGAATATAGATTTATGCTATATGACATATTACGTTCAGTGAAAAGATGGGATCTAAAAAAGACCAATGGAAGTCCCACCTTGTAAACACAGCAATTTGTCAACCATGAGACCAGAAATATTTATATAATTATTCAGGTTGATGAGTTCGTTTGACCGAGGACACCTACTATGTATTCAGGTAGACGTATCTATTAGATTTGTGGCAAAATTGGGGTTTCCCTTCGACGCCAAAAGAAAACATACGGATACTATATATCAAGTCCTACCGAAGACGTATTGTTTTGATTTTAGGGTGATCAAAATGGCATTTAAAAAAAATAAACCCAAGCCATTGACTTTGTAAATTTTTCAACCATTAGTCCAGAAATACCGATTTAATTATCGAGGTTAAATGATCCTCTTGACTAAGACCTGTCTAGCGGATTTGTGGTCTAATTGGTGCTTCCCTCGACACCAACAGAAAACATACGGATACTCGTAATTAGGACATGCTAACATAAGATTTCTCGTTTATCGTGCGCCCTGGTATATGCGTGTGATTGTTGTTTTGGAAAGTGTTGAATAGCCCGTTTGTGTGTTACATACATTGACCTCATCAATTCTTCAACCGTAATTCCTTGAAAACCGATTTAATTATGGAGGTTTAAGGATCCTGTTGACTGAGGACACATGCTTTGTATTCAAGGTGACGTACCTACTTCATTTGTGGTCTAAATGGGACTTCCCTGCTCACTAACAGAAAACATACGGATTTGTGTGATTTGATATATTACGTTCAATGAAAAGCTGGAAATTCGATGCGATATCTAAAGTAGGCCCCTTGCGAGTTGCATCCTATGACCACAGCAATTCGTCAACTATAAGTCGAGTAATACCGATTTAATTATCGAGGTTGAAAGATTCTCTTGGCTGATGGCGCTTACTTTGTGTTCAAGTAGACGTATGTCTATCTATTAAATTTGTTGCCTAATTGGTACTTTCCTGGATGACAACAGAAAACACACTGTATTTCGTAATAAACCATTGTAACATATTTTCTCTACAACCTTTATACGATGTTTACTTGTAAAAAGGGACACATGCTATGTCTTATTAAAGATAATGAAATTAGAGATCGCTTTTCGCAGAAAGAAAATATTTATTGTTTTAAAAATGTTACTCAGAGGTAATGTTAATTAGAAATAAACAAGAAATGACCCAACATGTGGTTCGTGTGATGCAGAATAGTACATAACCTAGCTAAGCTTTAGAGTCAATCTTATTAATAAGAGAAAAGTGGTTTGACGCTTTCGAAAAAACATCAGCATTGTCCAGTTTTTACTTATGAACATCGTCCGAATGTAAGCTTGATATGCCCAAGAATTTCGTGCTCCTTTTCCTCTGAGAAATCGGATTTCCTGTTAAAACGTGAATATCAGGTTCCTTGAGAATTTTGATGAAATTAATTATCTTGTCACATTGTTATGATAGGAAGACGACGGCTTATTTGACGAGAGATGACACTTTCTCAGTAATTAGGTTTCTTTTTCCTTTTTTGAATATTCTTAAAATCTTTATGAAAATACAGGGTTTTTTATCAAACGAATGGAACTGTGTTTAACATGACTGTAAGCATTTTGAAGGCGAAATAAGAAAATGAGCTTACTCGCATTTTGTAACAAAATTCCAGCCTATTTCCTTCGACATTTAGCTATAGCAACAAAAGGGAACAGAATAGAAAAAATGATTCGAATTGACCAGATGTTACTTTGGTTAAATTGTTATATTTTCTTTATGAAGGGTGTATACCTTATTCGGTAGTTATAAAACGAGTTCTCGTGATACATTTGCTGATGATTTCCCCAATCTGTTTTGAAACAATTTGCCTTTAAGTTTTCTAGGGTAACTCTGCATAAGAATGTAACACAAACGTGACAGTATTACCAATGAATGTTGTTGCATATTGATTGATGATTCCACTGTGCTATCAGAATAAATATTTTACGACCGTTAATTATCTTGTAAAACAACGTTTTCTTCGACTTACTCTTCGGTATACTTTTGTGAGATACATAAATAAATGATACAAGAAAAGTTTCATGCTTCCCTTTTTTTACTTTGATCAGACAATCAGTCTTTTATATTGTCTTAAGCATCCGAGCATCCAAGCCGTATTTGCATCGGTTAATCTTGATATATGAAAACGAAAATTTTCAAAACGTATTGAATATTATGTAAAATGACAAGTGGTTTGCATTTGTTCAAGTGGTTGTTCATGACATTCTACTTTTCTGTGCTTTTAATCTCGAAAGGCGTTTTGGTTTTCAAAGAACAAATAAGACAAGTAAATAATTCTAACTCATAATTATAATAAGGAAACATGAGAGAGGGAAGCTAATGTGATAGGTCTAGTAAATGCCTTGTCATTTGGCAAATTATTTTGAAATAAAGGATCAATGATTTCGGCTCATCTCGAACAATCCACCTTAAACCTTCTCTCCCAATCGTCATTACAAGTCTAAAACCGTCAGTATTCAGCTATAAAGGACAGGAATTTGGCCACCCGAGTTGAACCGCAAAATGAAAATTTGATTAATGCAGTCGAAAACAAAGAGATTCATTGAACGCCTGTGTATCGCGTCTTGGATCTAAGTTTCTTCAATAATTAATGATATCTAAATACAATCTCGTGTTAAACAAGTCTTCAAAAGTTTAATAGTCTCAGAGTAATTGAGTTTATACGGATTTACCAATAGAAGTTCAAGCATTCCTTAAATAGCATCAAACTTTTTCCTGTTACGTAAAAAACGGTTTATCGTTTGAGCGAAAATTATGTACACTTTTATGTGTTCACTGGTAATTTCTGACCTGGGTCCAACCCATTTCTTTTTGCATATTTCCTCTCATTCTTGCTATTTTTAGGTAACAATATACAGTACTCGTATTTTAATTCGACATTGAACATGTTCTTTCTAAAATAATAGTTCATACATACAAATATTGTCGCAGAGGTATACGTGCAAAATTATTTCATATAATACATAATTTCCTGATCGTTGTTAGAATCATCAACTCTCGTAATTATGATATATAAACTTTACTGGATCGTTGTTTCGAAAAATGTTGTTATCACGAAGTCAATGTCGCAGGTTTATTTATTGCGAAATATCAATACCATGGACAATCCGATGATATCATAATTGCGACAAAAATTATTCTTAATATGTACATTTCACGCTAATGATGAAAAAAAAATTTAAACTAATTATGTGCATGTACGCATTTAATTTAATTGTATGTAATTGACTGTATTTTCACTTCCGTTCCATTTTTTGAGACAATAATGTTTTCTTCGTCTATGGATATTGTTAGACACACAAGGAACAATGTTCTAGACAATGTTTGCAATCTATGTTTACTCAGGCGTTCTCTATGTCAACAATCTAATGCATAGAAATGTTCATGATAATACTACAGCCTTTTTGTAACCTTGAGATATCACAGATATTCCGAATTAGGATTATGTCTAAAATTCATGAAATTTCTTTTACAAAACGTTTATTAATATTATGTATAATTATGGTGGGGTCAGCTGTTTTCTTCGTATACAGATAATGTTAGACACGTGTGCAAGAGACTGTGTTTTAGACGATGTTTACGATCAATGTTTGCCCTTATGTCAACAATCTAATGCTTAGAAGTGTTCTTGATACAATTCTACAGTCTTTGTGTAACCTTCAGATGTCACAAATATTCTGAACTATATTTTGAATTCCTGAAATTTCTATTGGTAAATATGTGCTATTATATCGTTGCTGCACTATAGACACGAAAAAACAATGTTCTAGACAATGTTTACATTCAATAATGCATAGAAGTGTTCTTGGTATAACAGTACAGTCTTTGTGTAACATTTGAAATGTCACAATTATTCTGAATGTTGTCTTAAATTTCTTACATTTCGATTTAAAATATTTTGTATAGTCCATTCATGATACTATGGCATATGAAATTTACCTATTTAATCAACACAAATCGAACCTCAAACTGTTATACGCCTAATTTTGCATGTGGTTGTTTGAATCTTGCAGGTGTCTCACACCTCAAAGATTAGAACCACCACATGCAAAATTGTATTGAAAATTAACAACATTTTACCTAGTTTATATCCGTAAAATTAGTAAACATGTGCCACAATATCGAGACTGGACATTTAGACACACAAGAAGCTATGTTCTAGACAATGTTTACAATTAGTGTTTACCCAGGCGTTTCTTTTGTCAACAATCTAATGCGTAGAAGTGTTCTTGGTATAGTACTACAGTCTTGTGTAAGCTTTAAATGTCACAAATATTCTGAAATATTAATTTCTTAAGTTTCTAAAATTTCTATACGTAAATATGTGCCCTAAAATCGAGACAGTAGGCCTACTGAAGACACACAAGTAACAATGTTCTAGACAATATTTACAATCAATGTTTACCCAGGCGTCCCTTATGTCAACAATCTAATGCATAGAAGTGTTCTTGGTGTAATACTACATTACATTGTGTAAGCTTTAAATGTTACAAATATTCCGAATTATGTCTTAAATTCCTGAAATTTCTATTCGAAACCATTTGATATATGAAATTACGATGTCGATTTAAGGAGGGTCAATTTCATATTCCATGGACGAATATAGTTGACATTCATGAAGATTTAGTCCAAGCACGATGTTATGGAACGCGTTTACAAATTTTACCCATGTAAACAACGAAACATCGAACTCCAAACTGTTGTAATTTTGCATGTGGTGGTTCGAATCTTGCAGGTGTCTCACACCTGCAAGTTTCGAACCAACGCATGCAAAGTTCTATTTAGATTATGGACGTTTATCCCTCGTTTACGTAAAAGAAATTTGCTAACATTTACAAAAACACAGTGACTGTACTATAAACCCACAAAAAACTATGTTCTAGACGAGGTTTACAATCAGTGTTCACCCAGGCGTCCCTTATGTCAACAATCTAATGCATAGAAGTGTTCTTGATACAATACTTCAGTCTTTGTGTAACCTTGAGATGTCACAAATATACTTAAATATATTTATGTCTTAAATTTTCATTTGATATATAATTCTTCAATTATGTGATTGTTTGATATATTGATTCTCTGAAAAGAAGAAATATGCATCGTTTTCTTAACAGTCTTAGCTACTGCACTTAGTGTTCTTGACATTACAGTCTCTTCATAGCTTTTGGGTGTCTCAAATGTATTCTGAAGTAGGTCAGCATGTTCTAAAATTTGTATTCTGGTTTGAATCGTTATCTAGTTAAACTTATCATTTTACACAAAAGAAGCCAAACACTAAAAACAGCTGTTTATAGACGGTGTTTACAAAAGCTTCACTTGATATGTCAACAGGAGTAGAAGTGTTCCTTAGAATACTCTACATTGCAAACGTGCTTTGGAACATATTCACTGCTCAAAGTAATTAAAGAAACACAAAGTCAAGTTTTTATTACGAAGTATCTGTTTCCGTAAATTAATTCAATATTAATTTTCTGATAAGTATTATATTGGATTTGCATCTCATTCGTCGGAATATAAATCGTTTTTTCTAAGCCAGATTTTTAGAGAATGTGAACCGACTCTTCCTGCGCCTCATTTATGTTATCACGGTGGATAATCACGTGATGCAATATTTTCAGAAAATCTTCAATAATTTTGTAAATACCGGACCGATTTGAATTCGGTTTGAAGCAGAGAATGTGGACAGTCGTCACGCACTAGATGGACGTGGTTGATTTTTGAAAAGTCAACTGATAAAAAAGTTATTGAAGATAAACCAAATTTTTGGTTTATCTTCAATAACTTTTTATCAGTTGGATTTTTAAAAACGATTCAACACGTTTAGCTTATTTCTGGCATTTTCCCACCTTCTCTGCTTCAAACCGAATTCAAATTGGTCAAGTTTTGACAAAGATATTGAAGATTATCGGAAATTCTGAGTCACGTGATTATACAACGTGGTTATGCTACATGGCCTTCCATGAGGACAAAACTGGGATTTTCCATCAATGTGTTTTCCTACTTATATTGTTTTCATTATTATTGAAGGAAAGAAATGGCATTTTTGAAGAAAACTTGACAAGTAATGGACATCGTAAGATTCGTCAAAATATGGTCCATCAGGTTGGAAAGCATGTAATCATATGAGTCTTGCAGCAATGTGCATACCCAGACCTTTTAAGTCTATAGGTGCTGCAGGTTATAACAGTTTTCTTGATATTTAAATATACGTACAATATTATATGATATCTTGAACTTATTGTTCCTTTGATTAGTTTGAGCATTGTATTATTGGAGTCAATATCTTTAATTCTGGATATTTAAATAGTGTTCAATGCACTTTATCAATTCACACACTGCGTGAGGTCAGTTGCATTAACGAAATGCAAAGTTAATCAGAAAATTAGAAATAAAATTATCAATTTTAAGCATGGTATTTACCTGAAACATAAATGGATCCATACGTTTACATTTGAAATTGTTTACAGCATAACATTCATGTTGCTGGTAATCGTTCATTAACCGTGAATATCGTCGCTTTTCTACGAAAACCTCGTATCTTCAGCTTGTTTTAAGCTGCAGATACGAGGTTTTCGTTTAAAAGCAGCGATATATTTCTAAATTCTTTCTGTATCATCGAGTAGGTATAATGAACGTTATATCAAAATAAGATCGAGTGATGAATTAAAGTTGTATTACAAATTGATATGCGAATAAAAACGTGATTTATGCATCTTGAAAGTTCATAAAAATTGTTATATAATACTTTTCTGAACTTTCAAGTTGACACAAGTTTTACGGGTTAATTTCTGCAGGTTTTATTTGAAACGAATTTTATGAAATTATTTCCGCTTAACTTAATAATTTTTATGAAATTGTTTTTACATTACAAAGTTGATATAAGAATTAATGTTCGCAAATTCGCCAAACAAAGACACAAATCCATCTATTGCCAAAACATGGATGAAATAATGATTCCTAACGAATTTAATAAAAGGCTCTGAAACATGAACAAATTTCCGGTCAACCTATTTCAAGTAAATAAATATACTCAAATTATATTCATTTTATACATACGCTGAATTCGAAGTCAAATTTTACAAGACCATTATATATTAATAAACCAAAAGAGCGATTTCAAAATATCAACCACTTACCTGTTCTCCAAAATGACAATCAATTGAGATATCGAATTCCTATCCAAACTTTTTAGTATCAAAGACAGATAACAAATGATGCTGGTACGAAACGGTGCCTCGCAAATCTGTGTCGTTTGAAGGATTGTCTTCGTGCTATCCAGTAATCGATATCAGATGAACGAGCGTCTATTTGATAGCGGCACTAAGACCATCTCTAATTATTTTAAACCTATTTTAGACCCTATCTCCCATCCCCGTGACGTCAGTTAGACTTACAAACAAAATAGCACGTTATTAGCACTCTGCACAAAGAAACTGGCTCTTTAACTGCACTTCTGAATTAAGATGCAAGTAAGGTGCGTTTGATATGGTAAGAGATTTTAATCATACGTATATGTAACCCGTTACGCTTAAAGGGACCTTATCGGATGTGTGAAAAATATCGACCCTAGTCAGTCTGCGCAGTCCGCGCAGTCCGCGCAGCCAGACTAGGGCCGAAAGTTTCCACTTTTATGTAATTTTCCAAATCCGGAATGTTTTCCCTAACTTACTATATGTTCATTTTTAACATACGGGATCTGGTTGACCTTTGGGGAGTGTGACAAGTTTGTCAAAAATTTTATTTTTTGAGTTGGGATAAGGTCCCTTTTAGCGTGACGGGTCACATATGAATACTGATATTGTGTTATTCTGTCTTTAACTTTTATGCTATCGCACAGATTTGATGTTTTTTTCTTGGTTTGATACCAATGAAAATGCCATGATTAAGTGCACCAGTCCCTCTAACATAAATGACATTTTTCAAAGAAATCAACATTAAATCCATTCCAACACCATTTGCTTTTAGATAAATAGCATAACTATCCTTCAGAATTTGGCATATACCGGTGTCTGTATGTAAGTCAGAATAGAAGTAGGCAAAATCAAGTCAAATATTCAAAATGGGTTTGTAGTTTGATTAAGAGAACAAAGACTCCAAAATGTTCGATGTAAGGACCATGAAGAAATATTTGCAGTGTCGTTACATGAGCCTAGTATGTTAAGGTGGTAATGCGCCGTGATATATCAGCATTATGTAAAGTGATTGCTTATATTCGTAAGAATAAAATAATATCTGACTTCAAAGTATGATTTAAAGATATCATGGTTGTTTTACACTATAGCTGTTTAGGGGCAAATAATGCAAAACGTCTTTTTGTTTTTAAACTTATCTTTAAAAATATGCATGAAGTCATAAAAAACAATTCCCCACCTGTTATTTGTCTATGTGGTTTATTATCTTTTTTAAAGAGCGATTATTGAATTGGACCATTCGCTTTGACGTTTCCTATCGATTTTCGTCAGCCAATTCAAAGTGTTCCAATGCAACGAAACAGGGTGAGGTACCTTGGTCCCCGAGGATGCGAGACACCCTGTCTTTAATACAATTAAATAAGCCCAAGGATTGACCACTGTAATGGTAGGGCATGTCTTTTATTTATGTGATTACGAAATCCAGACACTGTCATTGAGTTTCTGGTTGTAAATAAACTCGAAAAAGGAGATAGTTTGACCAACATTTCAGACATTGGTCTACTTCTTAGCTAAGCGAAACGTCCATTAATTAACCCTTTCAATAACAAGACCTCCTTTAACATCATGTAAAACATTGAGAAACAGTAATTGAAAACATAGAGACAAAAGAAGAAAATGCTGATAATCAGCATTTTCTCCTTTTGTCTCGATATTTTCTGTGTTGTATCATAAACAAATTCTATCTTTATTAGCATCGATCGTGCTGTCTGCCTGAGCTTGTATTTAGGAAAGGGTTAGCCTAAACGTGTGATGTAATCAGTCACTAACGTTAGTGGAATCCTTTGATTAATGATATGATTGCATGCCGCATGTATTTCTTAATATCAAACAATGCTTCAACCTGGTTCTGATTAAGACCCATCTCCTTTCAGGCTGCGACCATATTGCAGTGGGAAGCACATCGGATTTACACTCTTGATGTCCCTAGCTTGATCCTTGACCGCGAAAAACAGCCTATCCGACATTTGTCTCTTACAGATTGTTTGACAAGCACAACTCTATGTGGGTAAGTATTGGTCCCGATAATTGACCTGGCAGAGCAGCCCTAGCTAATAGCTAGGGCTGCTCTGCCAGGTCAATTATCGTGAGCTATAGTATGTCTTGGTAGTGATAGTGAGAGAAACAACAGAAATGATCAATCCATAGTTTAGTTCTCCAAACGCGCGATATGACCAGTTAAAAGATATGGATGAAGCCAATAATTATATCTTTTTACCTCCTCCTCCCCCCCCCCCCCCCGAAATGGGGTTTCTTTTGAATCCTTAATGTAAAGGTCTTCCGAAAACATTAAGACCCAAACGAAATTGCAGATCATCATTCATCATTTCAGGTTTTTACTCATTTTTTTTTGTGCTAAACTCTACACAAACCATATTATCTTATCACTATTCAATTTGTCGTCCACAGTGTCTTTCAAATCGAACCTGTCCAATTATTCTTTTCTGGTGCGAAAAGGGTAAAGTATTTGGATATATCCCGTTTTGGACATGTTACATTTCGTGCATTTTTTTTAAAAGATAATTTTGACCAAGGAAAAAATAAGAAATAATTTGACGGCTAACTTTTCACCACATCTGTACAATACTTTAGAATCAAACATATTTTTATCCAAGTGCAAAGTAAGGATTTCTTTTCTTTCAATAAATAGATAAATAAATATATAAATAGAATAGGGTTGTCCTGATTTAAAGGAGTTGCAGACCACAAAATAAATAACGAAATTTTAATTTATTTATTTATTCATTTATTTATTTATTTTTTGAAAAATGTAAAAGGCTTTTCTCTTGATATTTTCTTAAGAAGAATAAGGTAGTGTTTAGGAAATGGCACTAACGGCACAAGTGCTAAAGGAAGGGTATCGTATTTTATTTCCATATAGAAAAGCTCTCTAGTTGTGTGTTGTAATCAGTTTATAGTACAAATCCCAAAATTAATGATCAGATTCCAAATTGAGTTTCCGCAACCCTAATAAAGGATGATGGCAAAATAATAGTATTAATTTGGAATTTGAGCCGGGGAAAGGAGAAAGATATGAGCCGCAATAACTGGAGGAAATGAAAATAAAGACCGGCAAGGATTACTTCAAGCAGATGTCTTTATATCCGTACATTATCCAGAGGATTTTGTCTCGGTGTCATTAACCCTTTACCAGACGAAAAAAAACACTAGACTAGTAAAAAATCAAAGATTTTGCAGACAACATTGGAAAAAAGAAAACATTGTGGAAAAATGATGAAATTGCTTTTGACAAGCAATTTCTTCATTTTCCACTATGTTTTCCAACGCCATTATTATGTATGGAGTCAAAAGGAGTCCTTGTGTGGGAATGAATTAACATTTTCACAGACGACAAAATCGAACCAGCGCTGATGTCATGAGGAAAAAGAAACTTTTCTTAGTTTGTGTAAAAATCATTTATGAAAAGCAAAAGAGTGTACTCTAGCGTGTCTGGTGCCCTTTTATTATAAAAAACAAACAAAAAAAAACCCAAAATTATTTCAAGGATGTATATTAAAAATCCTGAAATTAAACTAGATATTAAGATCTATTTTACAAAATTTTATTTCAAGTATAAACAACAGTAAACTGACAAACACGTATAAATAATTTACACAAATATAACTTTATAGCAAATTACCATTTGCCTCCCTTGCAATGCCCACTTTTTGCAGAAAGATTAATTTACACAAGTTCTCATTTATACGTCATAATATATATGCCGTTGTTGGTATTGCTTTACCCTTTAGTCTTGTTTCTATCAATGAAATAGTGTTATTTACAAGTATGACATAAATTCACGAATGTACATGTGTTCAATTAGTTAGAATAGGAATATAATCATATCAAGCCTTATTTTCAAATGCCTGCCTTCCGAAATCATCACTGGGTGGGAACAATGAAGTGGGTTGGTGGATATAGTCAGCTCCCATTGGTACGTCCACTCTGAAAACCTTGTCTATCTCAGTGTAAATATTCTCCGACAGCTGAGAATTCCTTTTGTCGGAACTAGAGCTACGTAGAGAACCTTTTGTGAATTTGACAGAGTCCCAAACTAGATCATAATCACCTTCCGTACTTGTTGACGAACGAGGCGAAGATATTCCGAATGCTGCGTCTTTTGTGACGTGACCTTTTATGTCATCGGAAGATTGTTCCCCGGCTTCTCGTTTTTGCCCAGTCATTTTGACGCTTGCGTAAACGTTAGCGCATGCCGATTGTTGTGGTTTGTCGGAACCTTTAGCGGATTTTGGATTTGGGCGTGGAGTCTCGTAAGCTGAAGCCCCTGCACCTGACGGCTCGCTGTCAGCCGGAGTGTTGACGTAAGAATGGTGAGGTGTTGGTCGGATAACAGTGCGTTCCTCCTCCATGTCAAAATAACTTGTGTGGATTTCTGTCGTGTCACCTGATCTGTTTCTCCATCGGCAACTTCTGAAAAAAATATATATAAATACATAAAAAGTTATGATTCCATGGTACAAACCGTCTGTGTTATTGCAAAACCTCGCAACTTCAGCTTTATTAAAGCTGAAGTTACGAGGATTTGCTATAATACCGAGGAAATGAATCAGGATCTGGGATCTGAAAAAAGGTGTCCACATAGCATTTTTGACAATGATGTTTCAATATCAGCCTTTGCATAAGTGGAGTCTGACCAGGATCCATGCTACGTTCCTATCATGGCTATTTGTTATGAAGAAGCGATTTGAGAACAACATGGTTCTTGATCAGACTGCGTGTATACGCAGGCTGGTTAAGAACTACGTTGGGCTCAAAAGCCTGAATGGACTATTTTTTCATGTTTTTGGTGCAAATGTATGTTTAAAGAGGTGCGGTGTGGGTCGGATAACAGTTCGTTCTTCTTAATGCAATGTAAATTCACTATTCAATAAGTACAGGTAGGTATGTGATTGATAATGCAGTTTCATCTTTTCCAAGTTAAATTTTCGACATTTCTACTTTAATACCACAATTTTCACCGCACAAAATGAATTATTTTAGAACCCGTTATACGATTTTATGTTGAGTATCTCGTAAATCAGATCCCCCTTTCAGATTTATGAACCGTTTACCATCAAAATCGGTTCTGTAGTTGTTTTGAGTCGCCTTTTCTAAGTCTGGTTCAATTTCTTTCTTACTTCTATTACAATGCTCATCACATATACGAGGACTTGTTAATATACCCTTACAAAATTAGAGAAATTAACAGCATTCGTTCTAACATACCTTTTCCTCATGTAGAAGAATATAAGTACTCCTGTTGCAATGGCCAGAACCCATGCGATAGTTCCACATACAACATAGACCACCATACTCGAAGCTGCAATAGAGAATTTGTAATGTTCTTTTAGGAAAAAAAGTGAATGCATGCAAACATATTATTTGAGTCAAGTACAACAAAGAGGTCATATAATACATGGAACTATTTCTTCTTTTTCTAGAAAAGAGGTCCCTATTGAATAATGTATACGTCCTACAAATGCATGAATGTAGCAAGGAGGATGTGATGAGCATAATCATATTTCAAATTGAACTTTAATGAAATCCAACTTGTATGACGAGAAAGTCAATTGTCACTCATATTTTCAGAGATTTTCTTTGGGAATTCCTACAAAAATACATGGACACACAGGCATTGGTAATAATGCCATTTTTTGGGGTTTTTTTCTAAGAGAAATTAATACTGTGATGGGAAAGTAATAATGACATGATAAGTTTCCATTGAGCTTTATAATAAAATTCTAATGTTGAATGTCTGCTTTTGAGCTGCTCTGTGAGTTGAACACGAATAACGATTTTATGGCATTTGGTGTGTCAGCATCCTTTTTATGCTTGTTGTTGTGTACACTATATATGTACAGAGACAGTTCAAAAGAGTTTAAATAAAAGGTGCTTACCTTGTGCGAGCTGTACTGGTGATTCTACAAAAGGAAAACGAACAAATTGTCAATACATTTTTTAAATGTCATTTCATTAAGTTAGTGATAAATTGATATATTTGCTGAATTGCTTTTTGACAACTGAAACATTGGAATGTATTGTTTTCGTGACTCAGTGCCGCTGTCAGATTTTTTGGTTGTTCTTTGTCAAATGTAGTGTAATGAAAGACTGGTTCGTACGGTTGAATAAATTCTTAATTTGAAACATTAATCCACTAGAACATGGCTTCAAATGATCTTATACTTTTTGATAGACAATAAAGATTAAACTGTTCTGAGTTTAATATTGTTGTAGAAAACAAAACGAATTTTGATAAAAAAAAATGTATGCAATGAGGCATAGAAAACAAAGAGACACATGGAGAAAATGCTAGTTATCAGGATTCTCTTCTTTTGCCTTAATGTGGACGTACCCATGGGAGCGGACAAGCCTTTTCTATTAGGGATGTCCAACCAGCTATTGTCTTTGAAAGCGTGAGGCACGTATTGGTTCTGTCCTCCAAAATTAAGTATAGCAAGAAGATTGTTTACCTATTTGACAAACAAATGGGTGGGGTATACTGCAAGATTCTGTTTGTAAATGATGCTCTCCCACTTCATCTTTGGTTAGCGATGTACACCACATGGGTGTTTCTTCGTCATTTTCTACAATAAGATACCAGCTAAATATCAGACGTTTTTATACAGTTGAATATTATTCTTTATTAATTTTACAGGAATATGGTTTGGGTATAGGCCTACAGTATTTCCGGGAAAATCGAGCTGCTCTAACAATGCAATATCTCGAAATGAATATGGGATGTAAATGTTGTTTACAAAGTGTAACTTTAATCTGAAAGATCGAAATCTTATCAAGAAATGTGTAAAGTATTCAATCAAAGCACGTGATACATATGAAATTATACAGTAGACCACAGTTCAAGTCCACAGACAGAACTCATGCGAAAATAACTTACTCATATGCCATGTCCATGTTGTGTTCCGGAAGAGCCCTACCCAGAATTCACTGTGATCCGGAAGTGCTGACACGGCCTCCATATTGTTTGCGTGTAAATCTGCCAGAGTCCCGCCCTCTTCATGACATATTTTACGTGCGTCCGTCCAGGATGCTATCTTGTTCTTTGGGCTTTTATATTCTGTTATTATGCCATCCTCCTTATCTACAGGAACACAATTGTTTTTGTCAAATGTTCAAACTTTTGTGAACGTGTTCCGCTTATGATAATTTGATACACGTGTACACTGTGTAAATTTTAAAATCGCACTTTGGCAAATTACTTGGAATAATAGTATCTTAGAATTGGTGTAAATTGATGCTGACGGAACATTGTATTTTTCAACAAATTTGCCAACACTACTTTTAATTTTCTATTTGTTATTAAATGAATTTCATTTATTGAATTAAAAAAATGGACACCAGATGGCGTTTCTTTACAGGAATGACACATTTGTTTTCTACAGTACTGCTTTAATCGTGACGAATTAAGAAAATAATGAAGAATATGTATACCAAATGCATGCAAAACTTACATATTTTGCAGAGAAATGGCAGCGTTTTCCTACAGTCTGTTGTGACCCATACTGCTTCGCCGTGTTTTAGAATATAAACACAGTTCTTCCAATCGGATCTACTCTCCTCTGGAAACAGATATAACATATTCACATGTGAGGTACCATTTTCTAAGTAAGCCCTGGTTTAACGTCCATTTCTAAACAGCATTTTAAGAGCATTTTACAGAAAAGAAGAAAATACTGATAACTAATTATTCCAATGCTAAGCCTACGTATGCATTTTCCTTCGCTGGTTTATACCAGTTTGCCATTTTAACGCATTATTTACTTCCATTTGTTACTTTAATCGGATGCCTATTTCGAACCGCATCCTCTAAACGGTATATTATGTAGTGCTTTCTTTGTACAATTTAAAATGTACTAAAGACTTGACTTTGTAGATGAAACTAGCGTCGGAATTCCCAGAAAATCTATTTAATATTTCTACTAAAAAGGTGACATCCAGAGTCGCGTTCTTTAGAGCGAGATTTCTTGAGATATCTTGAGATTTCTTAAGATGATTTAGGATAAAGCGCTCTTTTGAGCAAGATTTTTAAGACGATCACTGCGAGCCGCCATTGCTCTATACTTCTTTCGGAACCCCTCGGTAAATTCTGTAGAATCTATATGGGAGAGAATTGACCGAGTTGTTCCGAATGCTCCATGATTCATAAACCGCGGAGTTCCGAATGTTCCATACTTCATACAAATGAAGTCATCATGTATGAAGTATGGAACATTCGGAACACCTCGCTTATAATCTCGGTCTCAAAGACGCTGTATCAAAAACATCTTAAGAAATCTTAAAAAATATCGCTCTAAAGAACGCGCCTCTAGTCTTCAAGATCATGCAGAATTTCTACACAAAGCCTACCGTGAATTGTTTGTTCGTTTTCATCGGACATCTCATCCAAAGACTCTGAAATGAAAATAAATATGAATATCGCTGATTGTCACAAAAATACCTGGTAATTACAGGTTTAGAATAGCTGCACTAAGTATTTGAGCCTTTAGTTATGAAAAGCGGCGATATGTTATTTGCCATCCATACTCAAAAATATTGGAGCTTGTTTGAAAAGAGTTACAAAACAATAAAAATTGGGCAATTATTAATGATACATATATTTGTCTAAAATTCACTCGCTTTTCTATAGAGAAGGGGCGAGCTTGATTCCACTAAGACCCACCACCACAACAGCCACCGGAAGTCGTCCTTGAAGTCTTAAAACGCCGCTCAAACGTTAATTATTTGTTATTTTTAGTAACAATACTCTCGAACCAAAAGCAATTTAGTAACAGTACTCTCAATCCCAATGCGATTTGGTAACAATAATCTCGAACCCAAATCATTTTAGTAACGATACTCTCGAACCCAAAGCATGACCGTGTATACGATCAAAATCACAACGTTTCAATGTTTATTTCCCATAAACCCATTGTTTGCCATCGGAAGTGTTCTGCGGGTACGGACTAAAACGATAATTGACATGGGTCAATTAAGGATGGCGTTTCAAATTCTATTTGCACTTTTACAGCAGAATATCTGTTCATCATTTCAATTTGTATAAGAATGTTTCGTTCGGGTTTTATATCTTCTAAAGGTGCGTAGCACTAGACTGCATACAATCATGTCATGTATGTATAGACCTACTTGTAGAACTTGTATATGTTATACCTTTATATCCATTGACTCCACCCAGACTGTACAGTGACACCGCCTCCTGACCTCCACATGTTTCTAGATTTGACCCCGGACATGGAATATCACAAACTCGTGCATCCAGAGGAGATAACTCGCGAATATCTCGTAAACAGTAACACGTGCTGCCCTGTAAGATGAAGAAAACAGTTTATGTTACACTTTGCCGATAGGTCGTATAATATATACCATGTTTAGACAGTAAGAAGACCATAGAGAGCGGTCATATGACTTGAAAATTTTGAATGTATTATGTGGCGCCAAAATACTTGATCCTGTGGCATCAAATGCCGATGCTTACGTTTTCCTTCAATTTTTCTATCTGAGCTAATCCTCTTTTGTAAAGGTGAATTCTATTATCAACGAATTTTTAGTTCTAAATTCAGATATCTGTTGGAAAATCTTCTGAAATTTAGATGTATATTTGCCATAAAAAATGTGGGTGGGTAGCATATTCAAAATATTTTTATTTGCGCGGAAATTCACGTTAATTAATTGTGCAAGAAAAGACCTCTTGTAAACGCATTTAAGATATCCAAAGCAACAATAAAACGTCTTTATTGAATTATAAAAAAAACAATCGAAACAAGTAGATGGTCCCATCAAGTCTAATATACCGGTACTTATTGACGTGTGTAAGCCATTCGTTAGAAGTTCAACTGTTTTATTCAGGGCGTCTGGAACGCCAATTCTAGAATGCCGTTGCTTTTCCGCGAAAATCTGGTATAACTGCAGCATGTTTAAGCAGCAATTACGATGTGCCAAAAAGAACGCGATTCTGTTTAGGTGCGAAAAGTACGATAAGTTCATATTGAGGTAATTTCATAATATTATTAAATGATATATTATATAGAATCATTTTACCTTCAGGGCAGCATATGTAGTTTTCTCACACATTGCAGCACATTCAGATGCTTGGTTTGTAGATATTTGCATCCCGGATAACTTTTGCAAAGCTTTGGCAGAGAAACACCCTGAAATAGAAGAGGGTCGCTGGTCACTTGTATGGCTCCATCGACAGCAAAAAAAAAAAAAAAAAAAAAAAAAAAAAAAAAAAAAAAAAAAAAGAAAGAAAAAAACTTCCGAAGTCACATTACGAAATAATTTGAGCAAAATCAACTTTGGGAAGAGTTTCACAGTGGCCAGCCGACTTTGAAGGCTACAGAATTGAAAACAGACCCAAGGTAGAAGTGGAGCATGTCATTCTCCTTTTCTCGCTTTTAAGAAAAAAAGAAACAATTGGCGAATACAATCTGTTCCCTTAGACGATTTTTATTGCATAGCCATTTGCTCTATCTCTGTAGTTTCCATGCCGCGAAGATTTGATTGTTTTAACACGGTTTCAAATGATGATCACTGTGAGTAACAAAATGTGTTCATTGTTAGAAAATTAAAGTAAAACGAAATTTCTGAAAGCCATGTAGCATGCCTTCAATCCACACCCAATTTGACTGTTGTCTAAATACTGATGTCAATAGTTACCGCCAATTTTGTGACCATATCTCTTTGTTTTCGGAAAAGTTTACGATGATTTTCACTGTCAACAACCAGCAATATTCATTGTTTGAAATTCAAATAATGAAGATAACGTCACTTTTCATCGAAAACCTCGAAATTGCACCTTGATTCCAGCTGCAGTTTCGGGGTTTTCGACGAAAATCAGTGATAACCTTTTTTTCATGCTAATGAAATCAAATTGTGAAAGACATAACATACCTTCAATCCATACCCAAGGTGATTTCTGTCTAAAAGCTGCAGTCCACATTGTTATTTTTATTTCCTATATCTATTTGTTTACGGAAAAGTTTAGGATGATTTTCACAACCAGCAATGTTCATTGTTTGAAATTCAAAATAATGAAGATAAGTCACTTTTCATTGAAAACCTCGTAACTGCAGCTTGATTCAAGCTGCAGTTACTGGATTTTCGATGAAAAGCAGCGACAATTTTTCATGTCAGTAAACTTAATTTTCTTACAGCCATAGCATACCTTCAATCCACACCCAAGGTGACTGTTGTCTAAAGGCCGCTGTCCATACTGTTAGTTTACTTTCTAGATCTATTTGTTTGTGGAATTGTTTCAGATGAGTTTCACTGTCAACAACCAGCAATGTTCCATCTCTGGTTCGACAGTCCCGGTCCGCATCATGCCATGACTTCTTCCCTTCTAACAATTTATATTCGGTTTTACCATGGCCTATTACAAGAAAAAACAATATGAATAAGGTAGTCCATCCCTTCTCGGATTCAGGCGACGTCGTAATTTTTCGTGCGACGTCGTTGATATTCGTGTACGTATCTTAACTTATTCGGGCGACGTCGTAAACATTCGGCGGTGGAATGTTCCACTGCCGAATGTTTACGACGTTGCCCGAACAATTCTGACGTCGCATGAATATCATTATGGATAGACTTTTAAAAACAAAAATAATAAAACATGAAAATAAAGATCTATGATTGTAAATCATTTCTAAGAATAGTTCCAAGTTGATTTATTTGTTTTCTGAATTGTTTCAGATGATTTTCACTATCGACAACCAACAAAGTTCCATCTATGGTTCGACAATCTCGGTCTGCATCGTGCCATGACTTCTTCCCTTCTAACACTTTATACTCGGTTTTACCATGACCTATTTCCAGAAAAATGTTAATAAGTTAAGAAACAATGTACATGTTTTCATGTTAAAGTAGTCCATTCCTGATGAGATTCAAGCGATTTCTGAATTTTTCGTGCAACGTCATTAACATTCGTTACGTGTCCGAGCCTATTTTGGCGACGGCGTAAACATTCGGCGGTGTAACATTCCGCCGTCAAATGTTTACGACGTCACCGGAATAATTCCGACATCGCCTGAACCTCATTGCGGGTAGATATAATGACTTACAAATAAAAGATCGAAAACTGTAAAGATTAATTAATTCCAATTTGATATATTTGTTTGTGGAATTGTTTCAGATGAGTTTCACTGTCAACAACCAGCAATGTTCCATCTCTGGTTCGACAGTCTCGGTCCGCATCGTGCCATGACTTCTTCCCCTCTAACAGTTTATATTCGGTTTTACCATGGCCTAATTACAAAAACAACAACAAAAACTATCAATAAGGCAGTCCGCCCCTATTGAGATTCATGCGACTTCGAATCTTTTCTTGTAACGTCATGAAAATCAAGTTCGTTGCGTATTCGAACCTATTCTGGCGACGCCGTAAACATTCGGCGGTGGAATGTTCCACCGCCGAATGTTTACGGCGTAGCCAGAATTATATTAAATCTGATTAGGGGTGGGCTACCAAAATAAAGGTCCAAGATTGTAAATCGTCCGTAAGATTAAGACCAATTTGATCTAGATCTATTTGTTTGTGGAATTGTTTCAGATGAGTTTCACTGTCAACAACCAGCAAAGTTCCATCTCTAGTTCGACAGTCTCGGTCCGCATCGTGCCATGACTTCTTCCCTTCTGGCAGTTTATATTCGATTTTATCATGGCCTACTTTCATAACAAATGATAAAAAATAACAAATATGCTTTAGGTTAATTTCAAAAGAAATGTTATGACATAGAAATAAAGATAGGCATATGCACTATTTTTCAAACGTTAGATCAAATTTGATGGGAATACTTTTATAACTGACTGTTATTAACGATGTAGAGTGTTTATACGTATAATAGAATGCTTCGTAGCATGAACGATTCTTAATTTATTTGCAGGTATACGCATATCTGTTCTCGTAGCTTAATAGGGCTACATGTATGTACAATTTCGTATTTTGGCTGTGCAGTGATATAAGAAATAATGCACCGTTGTTAGTTCAAGGAAAATAGTTGGTCATCAAAACCATCTTTCGTGTACATAAAAGAGTAAGACCACAAAGCGAACTATACTTTAGCGGCATTTTTTCTTTTCTTATATGTTCGTGAAAACGGATTTTATAGCAAGCTTATTTCAATTAATTTTCCCCACATTACTTGAAAATATGCCATTACGAAAACAATACTTACACTGCGATATGTAAAGTCCAAGAATTGTTAAAGCCATAATAAGTCGACTAACCGATTTAATTCCAACCATTTTATGAATAAATCCACAGACAACAATTAATATTTTAAAACAACAACTAGAAAACAGGTATATATTGAATAATATTCTATTTCAACATTCTAACATTATAAGAGTGTCTTTGAACACAACTCCTTTGTAAGTTTTTGTGATATTAATTAAAATGAACTATCTATGAATGACTAAATTCGACATTTTCTATCAATAATCGTTTTTAATTTTATTGCATGCACATCAAATTTTGATTGGTTGGTTGTCATTTCTACTAATATTTTTACGTTTATCGGACAATTCGTGTATTCGATATTTAGCCTCTGGCATGCACACGACCTTTACTTGGAAAATGAAAATTGACTTATCTTTTATCTTATCTTGTTTTGAAATGCAGTCTTTTATCTTATCTTAAACGCGCAATACTGTATCGCAATTTTGTGATATTCTCGTGAAGTGTCCAAAAGAAATTAAATCGTTGCAGAAATTAAAGAAATGCAAATATCTTCGATTAAACAACAAACGTTTGGTTCAAGGAGAATATGAACATCTAGTTCATGACCAGTTTGCAATAAACATTTTTTATGAAATAATTCGCAAATATAATATGGCCTATAGTGCCTTTGAATAGTAATTTTACATATTTTTCACCTGAAAGCTACCTTTATATCACTTCCACTGAAAAAATGACAATTTTAGGCATAAATTGGGAATTGAGGATGTGTGTGTGTGTGGGGGGGGGGGGGGTGAAACAAGGCACAAGAAGTTATTAGTAAAGGGAATCTAGGGTTGGTAAGGGTCGAAGGTGATGAGTCCTTTTTCTACACCATTTCCTTGTGACAAGCGGAAGTGACATTATGAAATGTACGTGTATATTGATTACTACGTATGTTTTGATTTTGATTGTAATTAACTTCATTGCTTCGAAATAACAACGTCTTTATTAAAGTGTACGGTCACTTGGTGTTAAAGGGAGAAAATGCAAATAATGTAGCCAGTGTTTTTTATTTGTTTGTTAATGCTTTTTTTTTGGGGGGGGGCTGTTGTTCTTTTTGTTGTTGTTTGTTCGTTTGTTGGTTTTTTGTTGTTGTTGTTGTTTTCTTTTATTTTTAGCATGTTTTCTTTATTTGAGACGTACTTTAGCCACACGTTTTTTAATAGAGAAGTTGGATATATATCGTCGCTTTTCTACAAAGACATCGTTACTGCAGTTTTAAAAAAAGTTTTCGGAGAAAAGCGACTATATTTTTATATAGAATTACAGTTCACGAATAATGACCTCGCAGAGTATCTCTAGTTAATAGCTAAGGATGCCATGTCAGGTCATTTATCGAGACCTATACTAGATCTATTGTAAATATCGTCGTTGTAAATGCAAAACCTCGTATCTCGTTTTTTGGAAAATTCTAAAGGGGAAGAAAAAAGGCGTAATAACTTTTCCCAAACTGAAATGTTTCACTTGAAATTTGGACATATTGCTCACAAATAATGTGTCATTAATACTGATCTGTACATATAACTCTAAACCCGCAAAAATTGTCATAACTGAACACACAAGATTGTACTTCGAAAATAGCAACAATCGACATAGGAGGATTTGCATTTACACCGACGAAATTATATTTTGGTTTCTCTCCAGGCAATTTGCAATCCTAAACAAAGGGAAACAACCGCCACTGATCCTTTTTCTAGAAACAATTTACAAGTTACTTTCTCTTGAATATGCCACACGAGAGCATCCTTTCCCCAATGCTTCTTTTGGGTACGATAATAGACGTTTCCAAGTCCACATCAATATCAAAATGTCGTCGCTTTTCAACGATAACCTCGTAACTGCAGCTTGTTTTAAGCTGCAGTTACAAGGTTTTCGTTGAAAAGCAGTGGTATACTTCATGGGTCTCCTTTTTTAAGGCCTGGTCACATACAATTCCACATCGCGTCCAAGTCACGTCGAAAAACATTTAGGCATAAAAGACGACGCTGATAACCAATATTTTCTCCTACTGCCTCAATATCTTCTAACCTATACTGTGTACCAATTCTTTCTTTGTTAACATTCATTTTGGCGTATGCAACAGTTTTCTATTTCGACCGGTCTATTTTTTTATTGTTTTGCAAAGAGATAATAATAATGATGAGGAATAATGAATAGGTAATTTCGTCTTCATAATCAGCGAATATTAATTAGCATCGACGGCTATTTCTTTTCCATGGACTGAATGCAAGTCTGTCTGTTTTTCTTGACTTTTTTTGTCTCTCCATCTGTCTATTTACTCTGCCTTTTCTTTCCCTTTTCTTACCTTCATATCTAGCATTGTGGAAAGTGGAGAAATTGCTTGCCACAAGACACTTTTTTTTATTTTCCACAGTCTTTTCTCTTTTGGGGTGTTAAAAGCCATTATTATTTGGGAATGGTTTAATTTTGTTGTAATTTATTGGAACTGAGAGACTATTTCCGCTTTTCAACAAAAAAAAACTCGTAACTGCAGCTTAAAACAAGCTGCAGTTACGATGTTTTTGTTGAAAAGCATCGAAATGGTGTGGTAGTACTGGATATTCTGGAGAGCGAATTACTAGGAATCCGTGGTTTTGAATGCTATTGCTACGATATTGTTAAAAATAACATTAGACACAATTCGATCAATCAACTTTAAAACATGGATGTAAACGTCGATTATGTTTCGTGTCTAGTTTTGCCTGTTTTTGCTAGGTAGGCCAAGTTTTTTATCTGAACGTTACATCGACATATCTGAAATTGTATGAAGGTGTAATAGGTAAAAAGAAGAATAAGCAAAAGATGCAAGTGGCGCTAATGATTTTATTTTTACAAACTAGAACGTCATATACACAACATGTTAACTAACTAATCGTGACATTATTTTATACATTATTATCTTTAACGCGGTGGGGAATCACTTGACACAAGAACTACACAAATCACGTGAAATATTTATTGTAGGCTATCTATTAACCCATTCCCACACATTGACTCTTTTTGACTCCTCAAATGAAAATGGCTTCGGAAAACATTGTGGAAAATGAAGAAATTGCTTGTAACAAGCAATTTCTTCATTTTTCACAACATTTTCTTCCCTAAAAGTTGTAAACATTTCAAATTCGTTCACATTGGAAATGTCGTCTGCAACTTCTCTCAATTTGGACCAGTCTAAAATTTTATTGTTTGGTAATGAGTTAATACTGCACCGATTTGAATTCGATTTGAAGCAAAGAATGTGTAAAAATGTCATGGTTTTGTTGTGTGGATCTTTAAAACAACACCAGAACAAAGAAATAAGTTATTAACGTTGTTGTTGTTGTTGTTGTTGTTGTTGTTGTTGTTGTTGTTGTTGTTGTTGTTGTTGTTGCCATCACGTGATTCCCCATCGTGTTCAATGTGAGAAGCAAATACAGTACATGTCATTTCCCATAAATATATCGATAGGGCAGCTAAAAGTTATTGCACATGAATTTTGCAATTATTCAAACCTTTCAACAAACATAAGCAATTTTCATATCCCTGTCATGAAAAAGTTATTGAATACATTGAGAGAAAAAAGAGGAAATGCTGATTCTTAGCATGTGTCCTTTTCCCCTCCCAATGTTTGCCATGCTACATACCCATGTTTTATACTTATTTGTTATTTCTAAATCTCAAACAGTTTTCAACTTGGGTATAGATCCCGATAAATGACCTGGCAGAGCACCTCTAGCTAATAGCCAGAGATGCTCTGCCAGGTCATTTATCGTGAGCAATAGAGTCTCATTTTGCTGATTGTAAAAGGCTACACCTTCGCTTGTACTGTATTTGTCCCCTATTTAATTCAATATTTCTATATTACATACTCTGTTTTCCCGAAAAAACATAAATATTAATCCCTCTCCCAAACAAAACCTGGTTTTGAAGCCCATTATAAAAAAGACATGAGAAAATTTTTAAGTCAAAAGAAGAACCATGATTTTCTCATTTTTCTCTAAATATTTCTCTATAAATTAAAAACAATAGGCCTACACATTATCAGCATCCATTCTGTTGTCTGTAGAAGCTTTCAAATAGGAATAATCCAAATGTGGACAATTTGGGAAAGGGTTAATGATTAACAATAAATAAAATGTACAACCATCATCACAGACATTCAAGGGAAATAACTCGCCATGCACAAAATAATTTTGGATTACTTCCCTTTACTCACCATTCATTTTACATTCGAACAAATGCATTTAGAAGGTTTTTTTCCTCGAAAATTACTGTTTCGATTCCATCATATGATAAACCATCCTTTGTCTATTGCATTTACATTAATCATGTGTGAAAGGGAAATCGAAAACGGTTACATTACAAAGAAATGGATTATTGCAAAGCATGTCTAAGTACATAATCAGGGCGGGGAATAACACGGTGGATAATCACGTGACTCAGAATTTCAGAAAATCTTCAATAGTTTTGTTGATACTAGACCTATTTGAATTCGGTTTGAAGCAGAGAAGGAAGGGCAAATGCCAGGAATAAGCCCAACAATTTCTTGACATTTTACACCTTCGCTGCTTTAAACCAAAATCAAATTGGTCGCGTATTGTCAGAATTACTGAATATTTTCTTAACCCATTCCCAAACAAGACCTGGTTTTGACGTCCCTAATCGAAATGGCTTGGGAAAACATTGAAACAAGAGAAGAATCTGCTGATAACCAGCAGTTTCTCCTTTTGTCTCAATATTTTCTATGCCATATTTTACAGAAATTTTATCTTTAACAACATCCATTTTGTCAATTGTGGCACTTTTTGAAGTGGATCACCCTAAAATTTTGCCGTTTGGGAAAGGGTTAAATTATCGTTGTTGTTGTGTCATGTGATTCCCCATCGTGATTACACGATTTCACATGTCGCTGCTTTTCAACAAAAACTTGTAACAAAGGCTTAAAACAAGCTGCAGTTACGAGTTTTTCGTTGAAAAGCGACAATGTACAATTTTAATATGAAGCACTTGCAATGACTGTCACATTGGTAAAATAACACATATCATTTCATCATGAAAAGTAATTTTGTCTTCAAAAGGTATGAAGAAAAACCGAAAACGGTTTTACTAGTAAAATGGATTTCTTTGTTTAAATTACTGTATGGATAACATCTGTTTTACTACATTTTGGCACGTGCATACTAGTATTAATTTGGATTTCGTGCAAAAAAGTATGAAATTTAAATAAATACTTTTGGAATATCGAAAAAAGGTAAATAAATGTTTCTTAAAATCAAAATGGATCAATCAATCGGTCATTCAATACATTGGTGCGGCTTACAAAAATGTCAAAATAGTAAACACCAAAATTATTCCCATTTAATAGGTTTTGTGTAAGCAGAGAAGGGTGGGCAAATGCCAGGAATAAGCCCAACAATTTCTTGACATTTTACACCTTCGCTGCTTTAAACCAAAATCAAATTGGTCGCGTATTGTCAGAATTACTGAATATTTTCTTAACCCATTCCCAAACAAGACCTGGTTTTGACGTCCCTAATCGAAATGGCTTGGGAAAACATTGAAACAAGAGAAGAATCTGCTGATAACCAGCAGTTTCTCCTTTTGTCTCAATATTTTCTATGCCATATTTTACAGAAATTTTATCTTTAACAACATCCATTTTGTCAATTGTGGCACTTTTTGAAGTGGATCACCCTAAAATTTTGCCGTTTGGGAAAGGGTTAAATTATCGTTGTTGTTGTGTCATGTGATTCCCCATCGTGATTACACGATTTCACATGTCGCTGCTTTTCAACAAAAACTTGTAACAAAGGCTTAAAACAAGCTGCAGTTACGAGTTTTTCGTTGAAAAGCGACAATGTACAATTTTAATATGAAGCACTTGCAATGACTGTCACATTGGTAAAATAACACATATCATTTCATCATGAAAAGTAATTTTGTCTTCAAAAGGTATGAAGAAAAACCGAAAACGGTTTTACTAGTAAAATGGATTTCTTTGTTTAAATTACTGTATGGATAACATCTGTTTTACTACATTTTGGCACGTGCATACTAGTATTAATTTGGATTTCGTGCAAAAAAGTATGAAATTTAAATAAATACTTTTGGAATATCGAAAAAAGGTAAATAAATGTTTCTTAAAATCAAAATGGATCAATCAATCGGTCATTCAATACATTGGTGCGGCTTACAAAAATGTCAAAATAGTAAACACCAAAATTATTCCCATTTAATAGGTTTTGTGTAAGTTTAATTTTGAACTGACCTTACTATAGTCCAACAAGACGCATTATATTATATATCGCTGCTTTTCTGCAAAAACCTCGTATCTGCAGCTTAAAACAAGCTGCAGATACGAGGTTTTCGTAGAAAAGCGACGATATATTAATGTGTCTATATGTACATGTATGTTCATGCACGGCGATGAATCAAGTGACAACACAACAACGATTGCGGAAAATCTTTATCAAATTTATTGATACGTGACCAATTTGAAAATGACTTGGAGCAAAGAATTAAGAAAAAACAATATATTTTCTAAATATTAGGGATCTTAAAAAAACAGCCGATGAAAACGTTATTGATCAGCAAACAAAATTGCGTTTGCTCGTCAAATTACTTTTTTATCAGATGTTGTTTGAAAAAAAAACACGACCAACAAATCCCTGGAACATCTTTACCACATTGTCTGCTTCAAACCAAGTCAAATGGATCACATTTTCTAAAACAGATGCTTTAAAGATTCTGGGCATTTGTTGTTGTTTTGTTGCGCGATTCCCTGCCGTGGTATAAAAAATAGACTTTTGACTCTTGCTTGTCTACATAAATAACTATGTCGTTAGTGAGAGAGCAAAACCTCGTAACTACAGCTTGTTATAAGGTCCAGGGCCGTGTTTTACTAACATACAATAGTACCGGTCAAAAATAACAGTGACGTGGGCTAATGTTTACTACTTGACAACCAATCAACTCTGTTCGTATTTGTAACGGTGCAAATCAGACGAATTGATTGGTTTTGCAGCAGTAAACATCAACCTACGTCACTGTCATTTTCGGCTGGGACTATTGTAGATTTTTGCAAAAACCTTGTAACAACTCATCTGATTGAAAGAGAAATAATAACAGTAATTATTCGGCCAATCAGATTTGTTGTTGTTTCAAAAATGTTCGTAAGTTTGTTTGTAAAACGGGACCAGGGCCGCGTTTTACTAACATAGATCTTTGCAAAAACCTTGTAACAACACATCTGATTGAACGAGAAATAATAACAATAATTATTCAGCCAATCAGCTTTGTTGTTGTTTTAAAAATGTTCGTAAGTTCGTTAGTAAATCGGGCCCCTGATCTCCCTCTGAAGCTACATGTACCTATTTTGGAAACATCTGTCTTGATCACTGTGATTTTAAATAGATTCAACAAGTTATCGTCGGTTTTCAACGAAAACCTCGTATCTGCAGCTTAAAACAAGCTGCAGATACGAGGTTTTCGCTGAAAAGCAGCGTTATGTGTATTATAATACGACAAATTGTCTGTACCACAAGGCTTTAGATATTTTTTCTACGATAAGGTAGAATAGTTGTAATAGAAATTTACACGACATCGGCAATTATTTCGGACGACTTCATTTTCTTTTGGTAGCAAGAAAGTGTGCAATCTTCCTATTCGTAACATATCTTTCTGTATAGGTCGGATATAGAACATTTACGACGTCGCTCGAAAAATTCCGACGTCACGTGTGAATCTCAAAACGGCCACATAACGGATATTCTACCGTAATGTTATCGTGCATTCAACGTGTAGATCAAAGCATGAAGGGGAATCACGTAGCACAATTTTTTCGATAACAATAATTCTGCTAATACATTTCTGATTTTAAAAAGTTTTGAAACGGAAAAGGTGGAAAAAGAGCATGGGTGTGTTATACTTAGTGGATATTTTGAACAGCACATGATAAAAAGTTATTGATGACCAAACAAACCCTTGAATGGTCGTCAATAACTTTGTTAACGGGTGCTGTTTTAAAAGATCATTCACATGCAAAAAAATCCTTGACCTTTTTCCCGCCATCCCTGCTTCAGCCTTTTTTCAATATGTATCGGCCATATATTAACAGAACTATTGAAAATTCCCGAAAATATTGTGTCACGTGATTCCCAGTCGTGCAAAGGTTAACTGACAGTGTACGTAATTGAAAACCTACGAAAGGCATCCTCTTTCTTGTCTCTGAATTCTCCCCTTGTGCTACGAAAACAACTGGTTAGCTGGTTACCAGCTCGGGACTAATGGACATACAATGTTTCTGGACTGAAGATAAGGGTACCAATATTATACAACATCCGCGCGTACCAATGCATTCCCGTTTGTGAAATTGAACTTCGGGAACCAATGTTCACTTCCGGGTCAGAGTTCAACCAATCAAAACTTGGCATATATTGCGATATGTCGTGTAGAATCCTCATTGGTGCAAATACGCTATGTGCGATGAAAACATTGTCTATATACGCGTAACAGGACGCAACTACGTCATTCACGACTATCGTGCCGTGTTTAGTAAGAGGGGCGTAAATACCCTGTTTCGTTTCTACTTTTATACTTATCACTCTATCCATTACAACAGAGTCACGAGATTTTATCAACAGATAATCACCCTCCTTCACATTGTCTGCGAATATCACCTCAACCCGATCTAGGTCAAGGGAGGAGTTTGTGGCTAGCACGTGCACCAAGTGTTTAGCTGTCAATTTCAGCTGTTTCCCGCTCTCCGTCCGGAGCGAGTAAAATAGTCCGTAACCGCGATCGTCACGGTCCATGAACGACATCACCTCACTGAACACGACTTGTCCATCAGCGCGCATGCTCAGAACCTTGTCACCGACTCGTAAGTCCGCCATAGAAATAGTTCCTCTGTGTTCCACCTCGATCGTGCTGTCCTGGGGGAAACATCCTCCGATCTTGACAGCAGCCGAAGAGTCTGCAATTAAAAATGGTTGTGATATAAAGAACGATACAAAACGAATTAAAAGGGATTAAAGCTTACGACATATTTAACGTAACTGAGCGTTTTACTTATTACCAGATAACATACTTTTTGGCTCGTCCAAATTCAAAGACGTTGCTTACGACAATGTCAAATGAATGAAATCAGACATGTTTTTGGTCTTTCTTGGTAGAAAATATTGTGGGAAATCAGGAAATTATTTGTCACAATTGCTTGGTCACCTGTTTTCCATGGCCATTTTCTTGCAGGGTGCCAAAAAGCGTCAATGTGTGATAATACGTTAAATTTGTCTATATACATATAGTTCTGTATTCTGCATATAGCAACGCTGATTTACTTTTTCAGCATGTTTCTTTTTGCTTATATTTTTTGCTTATTAATATCGAAAGAACGTCTATACATATATTAAAATCGATGCTATGAGAAATGTCCGAAAGTATTGTCAAAACACGCTTGGACATTGTAAAATAACTTCATTTTCCGAATTCTGTTTGCTCGGAAATGTTAGCAACTAAACACTCGTAATTTATTATTATATTAAAATAATCCTTATTGTATAAGCCTTAGTTTGATATAAAATATCAAGCGGTATTTTCAAACCTTGTCGCTGTTTACCGGTACTAATTCGATGTGCATGGTGCATTTTCTGAATGAGTACAAGTAGCTGACGTTACGTCTAAACAGTAGAATATAAGACCATTTTTCATAACGTATCATTCTACTTTATAAACTCTAGAAGGTATAAAATCACAGCCAACTGTCAGACAATGATTCATAACAGAAAGAATATGCCTAAATAAATCGGATATTGTCTAAGGATATTTGGAAACAATATGGGAGGCGGAAATTTACGTCAAATTGTGTTAATTTCCGGAAGACGGACATTGTCTATTCCCTCGAGAATAGTCTACGTCGGGCAGACATGACTCATACTACACATCTGAGCAGGCGGGAAACCGAAAAATATAAGATGTTATATAAAAAATATACATTGTATATACAAATGTTGCAATATTGATGCTAAAATCAGGTACCTACTATAAAGACGGAGTCAGTTTTAACGATGAATTAAAGTAACATTTCACGTATATTTCATTTTTTAAAAGTACATTTTGATGCACAGATTGTTTATCCTGATGCGTAGAAATGCTATCAGTTTTTTTGAAATTGTTATTTATAAGCGAAAAATACGCCTTTAAAGTTGAGACAGAAATGACAAATTCTATATAAATCTGAGCTATCGTCCACAACAATTTGTTTTATTTAAGCACACAAATATATATTTCTCGTAAACGGTTCAATATTTTGGCTTGAAATGTTCAGAATTTTCATAAGAAAACATGCTCTTTCAGATACAATAGAAGTAAAATTTATGTACAAATAATTGTGAATTGTCACTTTAAGGTGACCTTGTCATTTTCTATTCTCTTGTGAACGGCATTTGTCCTACAGCCATAACTCATGCCGGAGAACGGAGCTTGGTGTGCTATTTTTCTTTGGAGTACCATGACATTTGAAATTCGTTATGAAAAAAAAAACGTTATATTGAATCAATTGCCAATCGGGTAAAATCAAAAGACAGTCAAACGGACACATCAAAGGCACGTTCCATGCATTTCGGGACCATGATAATATTAAAAGCATCTTTTACTTGCACATCTATAAAGGCACATTTATTGCACCAAAATTGCATTTCTTAGGAATACGATAAATATAAACTATACGTGCAGATGCATATCTGGACATTGTAACAAAGATCTTTCTATCAAAATTTAATGATTTAAATCAGTATTTTCGTTATTGAGTGCTAAATAAATGTCTATAATTGTAAATGATTCGAGAGGGTACACCCATTGTTTCATCAGTATTTCATTTGAAATCTCAATTTTAATTTGTTATTGTTCTCTGTACTTTTAATTCTGTCTCAACATGTGACACCTTCTGACGCGCCTTATAGAAAAGGTATAGAAAAACATTAAGGGGGAATGCTACAGTTTCCTAATTTTTTTTCCCAATAATAGAATCTATTTATATTTTGTATGTTGAAATTACATGTTATTACCGATTGAAAAATGAAATAAAAATGGATGGTCAGCGATCGTGTTTGACTTTTATAGGCATTCGTAGCACATACCCCTACATCGAAAAAATGCACAATTTCTTGCACCTGTCCAAGGTCACTAAAATGCTAATAAAATGCTGTATGTTCATCGTTTAGTCGTTTAGTCCCGAAAACGAATTTAAATTAACGTCTTACATTTAAAAAGAACAGAAAACCCAAAATATGTACCATTATAAACGCGTAGATGTATAAAACAGCATGCTCACGTGTTCGGTTAGATCAACGAAGCTGGAGTATTTTATGTCAAAATTTGCATATTTTTGATAATATTTCAAGTTCTACATAAAAGAATTTGATAAAACTCCCTCATTGTATAAAGAAACATGTCCTGGTAATAATTCAAAAAGAAAATGTATAGATCAGCGCACTTATTAATGAATTACAGCAATTTTTATCAGCTACACATGAATAAAATGACGCAAAACAGTGGTAACTACATACACACTTACGACTGTCTTGCTCTAAATAATCGATTTCCAACTTGAGGAAATCAGTTTTGCATAATAAATACACTTTTACCGTCGTAAATGGTAAATTGTAATAATGCGTTATATTATTGAAAATATGGTAGCGAAACATATTGGTACGAAACGTTTAATTTACTACAGTAATGACCGAGTGTTTCGAAAAACTGGAGCATTCCCCCTTAAGGCAAAATACGAAAATGCTGCTACTCAGCATTTACTCCTTTTACCTTAACTCCTTCGCTGCCAAATTTCCTGAAATTGTCATATTTCCGGTGCCAAATTTTGGAAACTACATAAGAGGGCCTATCAGTTTATGAAATAGTAAAAAGTCAGTGTTTGGTAATATTAAGCTGAAACGTTCAATAATCATTGCATATAAACTGTTTTGCCTAATAGCATACTTTTTATCTGGTAGTTTGATCAGATGACCTTAACCGTGAATGACCTGATTATGCTTTTGTTTGAAAGTCGCCGAGTGCCGACATTGGCAGCGAAAGAGTTTTAATATTCTTTAACTTACATTGCCTTAATATTTTCTAACATACATTGTACTCGCACCCTTTTGAATTCGTTCTATTATTAATTATTTTTGTCGTCTGCAACAGCTTTTGAATTCTGACAAATCCTAATTCTATCCTTTTGGGAAAGAGTTTACGCGGACAGGGAGGTGCAACCATGAATCTATGGCCATGTTTTTCTATTGTTGTTGGATGTGATGGTATTTTATCTCAGATTTAAGATAAACCGTGTTAATCCCACCAAAACAATCGTTACTGTTCCTACCCTTACCTGGGTAAATGATGCTATGGCAAATACTTTCATCCATGATTCGATTTTTATCCACATAAAAATATTTGTCGAATTTAAATGTCAAAATCTAGTAAAATTCGTTTTAGCGGACACTCGACATTATAAATGCTTAAAAATTGAAGAATTGCTATAGAAGTTGAATCACATATGTTTTTTTCTGGTTATTTTATAAAATACGTGGAATTGGTCCAAAGGACCACAATGCAATTTAAATAAAATTTCTTTTAGAAGAAGAATTAACAATCTCACGATATAGTCACAGGCTTGAATTTGAAAACTGTTCTAGTTTCCCCCGAAAGATGTTGCTAAAGGTCGCTTTAAGTTTTCATCTTTACGAGGTTGTGGGTTTTAAAAGCTATCGTACATTCTATGTTAGAATCGTAAATAAGGCACAAAGACAAATATCCGGTAAAATACAAACATTCTTTGTACTTGTGAAATGTAAACAAAGACACATAACTTACTGATTAAATCACAGCAGGTCTGCTTTAATAGTATCATTGCTTGCTACTAAATATTATTATTTCCTTGTCGAACGACGAATTTACAGGGAAACCATTTGCTTACAGTCATATTCAGTACTTTTTATTACCGGTATCATCATTGGACATTGTAAGACGTGTTCTTCCAAATTTGCATTCTCCGAAAATAAAATTCATGCACATGACAGTATTAACAGTAGTGCTGATTTTGGGACACCCTATATTTTTTTTCTTTGGGGGGGGGGGGTGCATTTGAGAATTCGCAAAAAAAGAATTGTGGCTGGTCAAAGACATCCCATTGTACTTTGACTTGCTTGACCTAGTAAAAGAAAAATATTAGGTTACTCGGTTGAGGTATTGAAAGCACTGGAGTACACCGGTTCAACCAATATGAGACCGGAATTAGCCGAAAAGACCGGAAGAAAGACGGAAATCTGACAAAGCTACCGGAAATAGTGTATAAATGGCGAAATACGGGAACCTAGTGACCCAATGCGAAGATTTTTACGAAGATATACTCTAAAAAAAGTCCTTAATCTTTTTTCATGTCATGAAATTTTCATTGTAGTAGTTATCAAACCGGTAACGTTGCTGTGAAAAACTTATGCCAACATCTTTCTTTTATTTATTCAATTTAATTTACCACCACGTCTGTATGATTTGAACTTTGTGTTAGAAATACAAAAGCAGCCGAAAAGTTAGCTGTTTTACACATTCATGACTTTTGATAAATTAAGACAAATATAGAAAGAGTAGAAAACATAGGACAGGATAGTACAGGAAGGCGGGGATTGAAATTTGTCGCAAAATTAATAATTATCCCATTTCAAGTGCTGCGACAGAAATATGTAATGAAATCCCAGGTAAAGGTAAGAATTTTGCATAAAAATGGGACGGGTCTAATAAAACTGGACTTGTATTGACGAAGTGGTAGAATTGCTTGTCTTTCTATCTTCATCGTCTCATTTTATTTACAATATTTTCGTTTGTAATCCCCCTACTTGCGATTTCATCACGAACTGTTTAAGTTTTAACAAGTTAATGAGCTCCGAGATGAAGATATCACCCTGTGAAAATATGGCTTCACTCAAATATTTTTTTCATTACGAATGCTTGTCTCTTACAATATCAGACGTTGCGTTCTTGAATTAATCTAATTTAAAGCTAAGATAAGTTAGATCACACATTTCATTGCTAGATACCTTTACCTAAAAAACGAACTTCACCTCGAAACAAACGGAAAACATCAGCCATTTTGATATTGTGTCAAATGAAAGAAATAAATCTTTGTTCTACCAAATTTGATGAAAGAAATTCCAATAAGATGTTTTACATTATAGAAGCTATATTTCATAAAGCACAGAATTTTAAGTATCAATACCTTACACATAACGCTAAGAAGAGATATTAAACAAACAAATGTAACAGAGAAATGTGAGAGTTACGAAGCACATGTCTCAATCAATTGAATTTGATACCAAGTCAATGTGCATTTAGGCTTACAGTGAATCGTTTAAAGTGACATTTCACAATAATTTTTACATAAATTTTACTTTTATCTTATCTGAAAGAGCATATTTTCTTATGAAAATTCTGAAAATTTCAAGCAAAAATATTGAACCGTTTACGAGAAATATATATTTTTGTGCTAAAATTATACTAATTGTTGTGGACAACAGTTCAGATTTATATAAAATATGTCA
This sequence comes from Fragum sueziense, assembly GCA_963680895.1. Lineage (NCBI taxonomy): Eukaryota > Metazoa > Mollusca > Bivalvia > Cardiida > Cardiidae > Fragum > Fragum sueziense. Next base: position 6,204,742 of record OY804600.1, on the reverse strand, counting down.
TTTCTGTCTCAACTTTAAAGGCGTATCTTTCGCTTATAAATAACAACTTCCAAAAACTGATAGTATTTCTACGCATTAGAATAAACAATCTTTGCATCAAGACAAACTTTTAAAAAATGAAAATAATGTGAAATGTCACTTTAAAGCGGGTTTTCAAAATTTGGACGTATCATCACATGCACCAATTTTATTTTTAAATGAAAATAGTAAAAATTTAAAAGGCAAACGTCCAGTGTTGGGTTTGTAAATGTGGTAGCGACAATTAAACACATCGACGCCATGATGCTATAAAATTTTGTAGTTTGCGGTTAGGAAAATAGACATGGGCGTATAACACCTAGTCTTTAAGAGTCAAGTCGTCTTATATTAATTTGAAAAAAATGGAGTAAAAATCTTATAGACATTGATTCTTTTTTCAAATCGAGCAGATAACAATTCTAATTGTCTGAAACACTTGGTGAATATGTACTCCTAATTCCAAATGCTAGATAATGCTTAAAATATAAACAAAATACTTTGCGATAGTTTGAAGTTATTAAAGAAGTTAATTGGTCTATAAAATGTGTAAGAATTTAAAATCGACGCAAAAAATATGTCGTGTTTTAAGTTATACAAATGCTTTTATGTTAACTTTATTGTTTATTAATTGTTAGAAAGTGTTGACAATTTTTTTTTCAAAGTGGTAGGTTTTTGCCATTTACAAGACTTTCCCCCCTAGTTTTTGTTTTGGATTAATCGTTTCTTTTTGCCCAGATGAAGGTCATTGGACTACATCAAAAATCTTACCTGTTTTGGCACTCAACGAATTCACGAAGAAGCATTTAAAGACTATTTTGTCAAAAGTTAAGGTCATTAATCGGACAATACCTACCTGATTTAACAGAACAGTGTATATGTCCGTGAGATTCATAAAATACCCAGTCAAAACCGGCAGTTACTGCAAGCGCGGCCAACATTCCCAACTTTGATCTGAAAATATAAATACATAGACAAATTCAAACACAAAGTCAAACTAGGTAGTAGAAAGTGCAAGGGCCGACAACATTCCAAACTTCGACTAAAATTTTAGAAAATACACAAATTAAAACACCGTGTAAATTTGGCAGCAACCGTAAGGGCGGTCATCATTCCTAACTTGGGTCCGAAAGTGTAAAAGTGTTTATATATGCATTTGATCATGATACGTCGTAAATTGCTTGGGTCACCTAAAACATTTGAAGAACCTTTTAGACGGGTCAATATATGAAAATAAGGCCCTTACCCCCAAAAAATTGCAACAAAAGGTTTTTGAACTGTTTTGGTTAGTATAAAGGGTACTTAAAAACATACTAAAAATCTACCAAAATCTGGGTCACGGAAAAGGGTTATTTCCAAGATGGCGCCCAAGATGGCCGCCGAAACACTAAAATCGCCATAGCTCCATTACTATTTGTGCTAGGTTGGTAAATTTGGTGTCTATCCATAGGTTTAAGGGGTCAAGGAATTCATTTAAAGCATCAAAACTGGTACAAATTGATTACATAATGAGTAAATGGTATGTAGGACCAATGCTGGTCACCGAGGCATTGCTATAACTGGGATTATTTTACGGCGGGCCATGCATTAATTGAATCAGGTGTCAATATATATTCATATGAGCCATTACCTAAAAAGGGGTCTGATATGACATTTAAGACTAGCATTGACCCAGATCAGCCTGATCAAGATCCATGTTGTTCTGCAATAGCTTTATCATGGCAGATAGCAACTGTAAAGTACCAGCATGGATCATAATCCATAATTTGGTGTCTATCCATAAGTTTAAGGGGCCAAGGAATTCATATAAGTATTTAAACTGCCACAAGCGCAACGACAAATGAGAACAATGATGTATCGGGCCTTAGCTGATCACGAAAAAAAGTGCCATAGCAGGATTTGAATTATATTTGTCAATACAATAACATACATTTATATTATAGAGGTATTTGTAGTCACTAAGACATTCAAAATGACAAAAAGGAGCAACATTTATATCTAAAAGGTTCTTGAAGAAGTCATGGATGTCATCATTCAGTTAGTATTAAGAAAGATTATGCTATTAGTTTGTTTCGGCTGTCAGATGAAGTGCATTCCAAGATCGTAAAAAGGTTCAAAAACTCCAAAATATCGGACTAAGTGTTAGCCAATCTGCTATATCTTGACAGCGGACAATGTGCAGTGGATCAATATCATAAAACTAGCCGCATGTTTGCAATTTGCATGTTTACCTCATTATATCAAATTGAAACAGAAATAAGACAATTCCTATAATATGGCATAGGTTAATGATGACATCTTTTATATTTTGTTACAAAAAGACATCGAAATACGATGTTTTGCATTGTCCATGCATCCTAATGCTAAACAAGTCGAACAGAAAAACGGACTCTGGAAAAAATGCACATTTCATATATATGAAAAAGCATCGTAACTAAATAACCACAGACCGATATGGATTTTATATTTACAGAATATAGATATAGCCATTCAATATATATCTTTTATGGAAAAAACATTTGATAAATTCGCATATGACCTTCATATATTATACGAGTTCAAAAATTAATGTAAAGGCACAATGCCATTTATTTGATATTTTAGATAGTACTGGTTAGTACATTGCAATTTACTTTTTGGACAGTAAATGTTGTGCTTCACTGACAAATAGAATTAACAAAGACAAGTTAAAAAAAAATCATAAACAGTGTGTCAAATTTGCTAAATTACATTTTTTTCTTAAAACACATATATTCTATTGTTTTTATTGATAGGAATACTTAGTTATACTAGAAATGTAATTCTTAACAGACGTGTAAAATTTCAAATCTACTGAAAAAGGTCGATGCAAACAGATGAAACATATACACAAGATATGAAATATGAGTTATCGTTTCTGTCCAGTGGAAATTGACATCAATATGATTTATAAAATTGTTATAAAAGTTTAACAAATGGGCAAGAACAATTACAGCATATTTTTTTCCATTCTAAGGCAGATTTCATATCATATTTAATATAATTATTTGTCAAATTTTAATTGACACTTGCTATAATTGTAACTGTTAGTCCATGAGTTAAACTTCTTTATATATTTTGCTAAATCAATTTCTAGAAGGGACTCATGAATGCTAGTTTAAAAAACTTTTAAAATGTACACGAGAACTTACACACGAATCTTTAAACTTAAGGGCAGATCGTTTCTACGCAGTAGAATTTGGCAATAAAGTAATCCGACCATCATTAGTTACCAATACTTCATGCAATTTGACATCCAACTTTGCCGTTTTCTGTGGCAATGGAAAGTGCCAAGGATATCAAGATTTGGAAACCATAGAGCTGATCAATGTCGCTGAAGTTACACACAGTTTTGGGTATCTAGTAACTGGTGGAATACTTATTCGTTCCTTATAATTCAAATCAGCTTTTTAATTCCAAGTAACCAATAAGGGAAGGCAATTCTCGACAGAAGGTGGAAAATGAATTCCATGGTAGTGGTATGTATGTTGTCTATAATATCCGAATTTTGAACCAAATTTTGCTTGTGTGCAGATCATACAAATATTTCAATTGCTTTCGTATATTTTCAAATTAAAAAAGGACAACAAAATTCAATTTGTATTCTCAAAACATATTTACTTGATGCTCCTTAATAACAATCGAATGACAAACTGACTCACAAGACCTCAGAATGTATAAGCCTATGTTCAGTTTGATTACAATCCATGCTGGTACTTTACAGTTGCTATCTGTCATGATAAAGCTATTGTAGAACAACATGGATCTTGGTCAGGCTGATCTGGGTCAATGCTTGTCTTAAATGTCATATCAAACCCCTTTTTAGGTAATGGCTCATATGAATATATATTGACACCTGATTCAATTAATACATGGCCCGCCGTAAATTAACCCCAGTTATAGCAATGCCTCGGTGACCAGCATTGGTCCTACATACCATTTACTCATTATGTAATCAATTTGTACCAGTTTTGATGCTTTAAATGAATTCCTTGACCCCTTAAACCTATGGATAGACACCAAATTTACCAACCTAGCACAAATAGTAATGGAGCTATGGCGATTTTAGTGTTTCGGCGGCCATCTTGGACGCCATCTTGAAAATAACCCTTTTCCGTGACCCAGATTTTGGTAGATTTTTAGTATGTTATTAAGTACCCTTTATACTTACCAAAACAGTTCAAAAACCTTTTGTTGCAATTTTTTGGGGGTAAATCAGTATATTGGCCCGTCTATTTAGGACTAATGAAATTTTAATGAATAAGTTCTAAATTAAACTATATTTTGTTTCTATCATCCTCATAATCAGACATCTGCATTAAATTGCGAAGCCTGTGTTTGAACGATTGCATGATCATTATACAGTTTGGTCAAGGTAGTCACATAATGTGAGAACGTTCACTTACACGGTCCATTTAGAGTACGAGTAAAGTCCAGTCAAGGTTTTATGACACATGTTTACAAAATTGACCTGCGTAAACAACGCAATATTGAACACCAGGTGAACGTAATTTTGCAATTGATGGTTCGACTCTTGCAGGTGTCTTACACCTGCAAGAGTCGAACCAACACATTCAAAATTGCATTGAAAATTATGAACAATTTTGCCATTGTTTACAAAGGTTAAGTTTGTAAACATGTGCTATAATATCATGACATGACTATAGTTCATATAATATAAGTAAATAATTGTTGATAGTAAAGATTTGTTTGTATTTATTTTTGTCGCCACATTGATGTCAGGGTCGTTATCATGTAGAGGGTTACATGTACGTGTTGCTGCGTACATACTTATCATTACATTTTTTTACCTTCAACTTGACTAATGGAACCTCGTGATTATAATTTTGAAACGGTCTAAATCTTTGCCCTCCGAGAATGAAAGAAATATATTTATCCTTCTCAGATTGCAAAGTCATAAACTAGACTTAAATGCATGGTAGCTAATTCTACTCTCTTGTTATAATAACATATTTAATGATATCTGACTCTGCTGTTTTTTGCCACCTCCGCGACATTGCTTTCGTAATGTAGAGAGTTATTACAATGTACATGTCGTCCCAAGCGTAATTGACCTTTAACTTTGACTGGGAGTATCACATGTGCATTATTATGTCAGTACTTTTTATAATGAAGAACAAAACATATTACCTGTCTTGGTCATTGGTTGCCACATCCATGGCTCGACATTCGCAATGTAATGAGTTATCACCGTGTACATATTTGTCATCCCAAGCCTCTTTGACCCCAGACTTTGACTGGGAGTACCACATGTGCATTATTACGTCGGTATTTTTGTAATAAAGTAAAAAAAATAACATTACCTGATTCTGTCATTTGTTGCCACGTCCACGGCTCGATCTTAATGTAGTGAGTTATCACCTTGTACATATTTGTCGTCCCAAGCTTATTTCGTCGTTGGGAAGTCAAAACCTCGTAACTCCAGCTTATTCAAGCTGTAGTTACGAGGTTTTGACTCCCCACCAACGATTTGACCTTTAACTTTGACTTGGTGTACCACGTGTGCATGATTCTGTCGATAATCTCTTGTTACAATGAAAAAATCAATTACCTGTCTCTATCATTTGTTGCCACGTCCACGGCTCGGCCTTCATAATGTAGTGGGTTATCACCGTGTACATATTTTTTGCCCTTAGCTTATTTGACCTTAACTTTGACTTGGTGTGTCACGTGTGCATACTTCTGTCAATAATCTTTTGTTACAAAGAAACAAATCCATTACCTGTCTCTATCATTTGTTGCCACGTCCACGGCTCGACCTTCATAATGTAATGAGTTATCACCGTGTACATATTTGTCATCCCAAGCTTCCTTGACTTTTAACTTGACTGGAGGTACCTCAGGTGGGTTGCCCGGCCATTCGTTCTGTACCAACACGGCCAGGCGGTCTAACATTTCCTTACAACGCTGGAAATGGAAAGAATTAAGAAGATGGGAACATGCTTGAAAAAGACAGGTCAATTGTGCATTGAAATTGTATTAAGCAAGCCTTGATAAAGGTAACAGCATTGTTTAGCTTTGAAGTATCGAATCATTTCTTCCTGCCAATAAATGGTAATTTCAATCTTTTCTTTTTATCTCTTCTTTTTTTTGTGGGTAATGGCTTTTGCACCAACGTTTCCTGGACAGAGTAACACACACTGTTTTAAAAGCACACGTGTAATATATATGATTCTTAGTTGCTTAACCCTGTCCCAAACAAGAACTGGTTTTGACGTCCCCAATTAAAAAGGCTTTGGAAAACATTGAAACAAAAGAAGAAACTGCTGATAACCAGCAGTTTCTCCTTTTGTCTCAATATTTTCTTTGCAATATTTTACACAAATCCTGTCTTTAATAACATCAAATTTGTCATTTGTAGCAGTTTTTGGAGTGGATCACCCTTAATTTCTGCCGTTTTGGAGAGGGTTAAGTCTTGTTTCTGTTACCATGTCCCCGAAACAAGCCTACGTGTATGTGACTCAAGTACTCATGAAGACATATACATTTACAGTCGACACTCGTTATCTCGACATCGGATAAGTCGAAATTCCGCTTAAGTCGAAGTTAAAGTCATGCCCTATCCTCAACACATGGATTTCAAAATGTTTAATCAAAACTAATTCCGAAACAAATACAGTCATTGAAATTTAGTAGGAAAAGGATAGAAATTGCTCGTGTCGAGCAATTTCTTTCCTTTTCCTACTACATTTCGATCATGGACACATATGATGCCCTTCAAAAATTGTTAAAAAAAATGTTTTCATCGAAAATAATCAAAATCTGATGAGTCGAACTCCGGATATGTCGAGGTAGTTTGACTGCCCCTCTGACTTCGACACAACGAGTGTCGACTGTAATTGTATTTCGTTGGTGTGATAATATATATTCTGTCATGAAGGAAATGGTTATCAGTCTGAAAGTGTTAATCCGGCTACTAGAGGTTATAGATTGTCCTAATCCGGATTAGAGGGATAAGCTAAGATAAGTGAAGGGCTATAGACTATAATATGAGTACCGTTTAAATACATATATGGATGAGTTTTTGATTTTGAAACACTTTTCGTCTAATCCGTAATAATGATATTTTGACCTGTAGAAAATGTAATCTTATTGTTTTACATTGACATTGATAACGTTATGACAAAAATGCTCTCTCCTGGTCAAATACATGTATCAATCATAAAAACTCGGTCATATACAGTTTGAAAATAATTAAAATCGCTGAATTTTGGCAAACACATAATCAAAAAGATAGGATTTGTTTCTTTGGTTTTTTTTTTTTTTTTTTTTTTTTTTTTGTGTGTGTGTGTGTGTGTTTTTTTTTTTTTTTTTTTTTTTTTTTTTTTTTTTTTTTTTGGTTTTTTCCTTAAAATATTATAATTCCATACTACACACGTGTTAAAATGTATCCAAACTTTACAAGTAAGCCAATGGTGCAGTGGGTCGTGCAGATATTTGAAAAAAAAAAATCCAAAAATCCAAACTTGTCAGACCCAGCACAGGTCAACCGGATACCGTATGTGAAAAATAAACATAATTATAGTAAGATAGGGAAAACATTCTGGATTTAGAAAATTGCATAAAAATGAAAAGTGTCTGCCCTAGTCTGGCTGCGCGGACTGCGCAGACTGACTAGGATCGATATTTTTCACACTTCCTATAAGGTCCCTTTTAGCGTGATGGGTCACATATATACTTATTCTACCGGACCTCAGACACAGTGTCAGTGCCAGTTTAATAGTCAACATTCAACAATAGACGTTATTATACGGCTGGTCTAGCCTCTTGACATGGCAATAAAGTCCGTAAAATACGTCGCACCGTCTGAAAATATTCGCCAAGGAACCAAATTTCAATTTGCCACAAAATATCGACATTGTAAGATTGTTACATGGCTCACTAGCTGCAAACAGTCGACTTATATAATCAGAAGAGTTGTATATACTAAAACTTCATGAAATGCTGTCTGTATCAACAGTCAGCCATATTGGTTTTCTTAAAGTGACATTTAACATTTATTTCATTTTTTAAAAGTATTTTTTAAAAATTGTTCATTCTAATGCGTAGAAATGCTGTTTTTTGAAATTGTTATTTGTAAGCCTAAAATGTGCCTATAAAGTTGAAACAGAAATGACAAATTCTATATAAATCTTAACTGTTGTCCACAACAATTTGTCTAATTTTAGCACAAAAATATATATTTCTCGTAAACGGTTTAATATTTTGACTTGAAATTTTCAGAATTCCCATAAGAAAAGATGTTCTTTCAGATAGAATCAAAGTAAATATTATGTAAAAATAATTGTGAAATGTCACTTTAAGGTAAGTTTGGACTCGGGAGTTACTTTTTATCCGCCCAATGAATTTTTTATTTGTACTTATGTTGTAAAGTAACATTTCCTGAACAAAATATAGAAAAAAAATCAAGATAAGTTTCCTAACTCGTTCTCGTGTCAGAGTTATCTGCCCTTTACTAGTGATGACCATTTTCGCAAAATTACCGTTATGTTTTAAAGTCATATAGCAAGTTATTCTGAAAGGATAATTTCAAATGTTATATCAATTTAGAGAATTAACATATGCACAAATGTGATGAAATGGTTGAAAGAAATATCTTAAAATCATTTTCTGGGGAAAAATACGGGAAAATTTGAAAATTAGAAAAAAATGAGAAAATTTTGCAACTTTTTTCAATTCGCCAAAAAATTAGCCAATGAATATTTTTTTGTTTTTGAATATTTTGAAGATAATGCCAAGAGCTATTTCTACACAAAAAATCAGCACACCTTTCCACGCAAATAAAAAAGATATTTGACTTTATCTTATCCCACCCACCCCGTTTAAGCCTAATTATGACAAAAATATCGATATTTCAAAAAGAAATCATAAAATTTTCTGGCATATGTTTACATGTAGAACAACAAAATACTTCATTTGACATTCACGATCACAAAAAACGAATGATTCGCTTTAAAAATTTGATGAAAATTGTAGCATGGGCATTTGGTGCCGCAGAATAAACACAAAATTTGCAAGTCACATGGCCGCTCTCCAAACTTACGTTAAATAACCTTTGCTTGATTTCAAAATACCATTTTTATCACGCCGCCAAACATAAACTATGAACTATATAATTAATACATTAAATAGATTCCTTTTCAATTTTGAAATTAGAATCGGGTCATGTAACCAGAAATTTCGATTGATTTCTTATTTTATACCTTAGTTGTATTTTTCCTTTACTTCAAATGAACCTCGACCAAAGTCTGTGTACTTTTCATATTTCTACAGTAGCCGAAAAGATAGATTATTTTATTGTAACTTTATTATTTGTGCTCGTGCTCTTATAAAAAGAATGACTCCCTATCTAAACAATCCACAAGTTCAAATCTTGTTTTCAATATTCTTATAAAATGGTTTTCAAGAATTCATAGAATTACACATATGAAGTTCGAATTATTTTCACCAAGTACTCGGTATAATTTTACAACACAGGCTTTTGAATGGTTGTAAAACTTTAAAAAAATCAATGCAGGAATATTCGCGAATAATTGCAGAATATATGTTTGTGGCATGCACTTTAACAACAACAGCAACAACAACATCAACAACAACAGAACTTTGATACGAAGAACTTCGTAACTTCAGGCTATTAGAGAAACACCGTCTCTCCTTTGTCGATACCTTTTGCGCATTTCAAACCTCTCGCTTGAGTAATCAAATTTTGCGAAAGAAACACCTAACACACAAGGGAATAAAACTAAAAGAAAATTAGAAACGATTATCTCCTTTTAACGTGGCATGACAAACTCATCTTCGAGATACCGTTAATCTATACAGTCAACAAATAATTTGGCCCAATCTTTAGTTTGTCGTCTGCAAAATCTTTGAATGTAAAGAAGTCGAAAATGTACGTGTCTAGTAGTTGGTTAAAACGCAAAAAACTAAATCTGAAAAAACTCATTTTTATGTGACATGTCAATTGAAAATGAAACTCATCTTCGAGCTACCGTAAATCTGTACAATCAACAAACGATCTGGCTCAATCTTTAATAAATCAATTCATATTTTATCGGACGACAAATTGGTTTACTATGCAGTGGTCACTTATTCTTGACCATTTGTGATAAGATCCTTCAATCCTTTCCCATATAAGACCGGCTTTTCATGTCCCTGATTATTACAGTTTTGAAAAGCAATGAAAGAAAAGAAGAAAATGCTGCTAATCAGCTTTTTCTTTTCACCTTTCAGTGTTTCCCTTGCTATGACATACTCATTTTTAACATTTGGTATCGTTTATTTTGTCGCCTGTATCACTTTTGAATTTAGACGGCCCTCAAATTTTGTCGTTTGGAAAAGGGTAGAATATAATAGTAAACAAACAATTTAGAAGATTTATTTAGATTGTTTACCCTTCGGGTCAGTATTATTTATACGACCTTTTTCGATTTTTCCACCCTTACAAAAAAAGATTTACCAAAAGAAACAAGTTGACAAGAGGACAATGCTAAAACAGGAAAATGGTGAAAAAATAATGAATTTTGGTCTCATGTTTATAATTTACGCACATGAAAAGATGTAGTCGGAAAATTTATAAGATAAGATGTTGCCATTGTGAAGTCAATGAAAAATTTCCTATTTAATTAGACAGACATTCAGACGAACAGAAAATCGTAAAAGTATGCCTTAATGTATCCTGATGTAAGGGGTATGAAATGATAGAAACTTTTCTCTACAGACATACGAGAAAATAATTCGCATAATGTTCTTAACTCGCAAGTTTCTTTCGCTTTTATTGTGGTCTTTGGAAGGCTGCTAGAAAGGTTCAATACAATCAGAGATTTTTTTTAAACTCGAATGGACGAAAGGGAAAATGAAAATACAGACATCCTGCCTATTTCAGTGTCCGATCATAATGTATTGGGGGTATAGATTTTATTTGTGGGTAGATCTGTCACCCAGATAACGGGGACGTACTTTATTGGACGTCAACGATCGCCCGAAATGACCGCCCTTTTTGCTAGTGTAACCTACGTTACTCATAAATTATACTGAATGTAGTTTTTACCGAAGTTATAAAAACGTATGTAGATTTGTTCTGTGCGTAAAGTAAGATCTTTGCATTTTCAAAATGCAGTCAATTTGTCCATGTCATTGTGCGTTTCTTGGCACCAACAGAACTTAAGTCCCCTAACGATATTATGGCACACGTATAAAAATAATTTACTTAATAATATAAACAACATTTTTGTATCAAACTCCAAATTCACGTGTAATTTTGCATGTAATGGTTTGAATCTTGCAGGTGTCTCAATTGTATTGCCGTAACGCAAGTAGGCATTGGTTGGAAGTTACCCATTCGTTTACGCAAAAAAGTAAAGATCTTGTGTCGTTTAAGCTCGCTACATATACCTCGACGCATATAACTAAAGCAACGTACGATTTTTGTGGACGCAACCACGACGCAGACTGCACGCAGCAAAGAATTGACCGGACAATTCTTATGAGGCGCTCTTACAACCCATCGTGCGTCTTTGTAAATCGTGCGATTTTGCAGCGTTTAAAAACGTACGATTTAAAAAGACGCACGACGGGTTGTAAGAGAGGCTTAAATAAGTATTTTATCCCCCTTTCGTGCAATATCTTTGAAAACGATTCCTTCACATCGAATGTAAAATGAATTGACTAAGAAAATAATTCACGCGCCACGATCTCGCAGTTTCTCGCCGAATCTCTCCCAAAATCTCGGCAAGCCAATTACTCAGGGAGATGGTAGGCACTTACGAGTTTATGAGCGTGGCGAGTGTTTCTACAAGAATCCGACAGTGTTAACCCTTTCCCGAACAAGTCTTGATTTTTCACGTCTGCAAAAAAAAACTTAGTTTAGAAATCCTTGAGGGAAAAGAATAAAATGCTGAGGATCAGCATTTTCTTCTTTTTCCTCAGGGATTTCTATCCTCTAAATTGTAGAATTTCTATTTTTAGTAACATTGAATTTGTCGTCTGCAACAGCTTTGGAATTGGGTAAGTCTGAAATATTTGCCATCTGGGAAAAGGGTTTATAGTCTGCCTACAAAGTCAAAAAATGTGACTTTCGTAGGCATTCTCTGAACACGGGTGACTACCAGGTCCAATGATATCTTCAAGGCATGGTACGTACGGCTTGCCCGGTAGTCGCCTCTAGCAGGCGATATTGGTTGAAATAAACTAGGTCAAAGGTCATTCGGTACATTATTCACACATGCCCCCTAAAATACTCCATAACTTACACATTTCTTAAGCTAAAACAATTCTTTTGGTACCTAAATAAAGCTGACGATTAGTACTGTTACTTAAAATAACAATATGTAACTTTACGAATTTGTGTATTTGTAAATTTTGATAAATATAGCAAAAAATGGCCAAAAAATCACAAAAATAGTTTTTTTTCGAAAAGTAAAAAAATCCTAAAAAATACCAACGGTATGTTTGTATAAATGACATTATACTTAAAAATTGCCTAGACATCTGTTGTTTACTGATATACATTTGCTTACAGAATTAGTCATTGGCTTACCATTGTAGCCATAGCTAAAAGTGGGTGGGGTAAATTTTCCAAAAAAATACAAAAAAACACAAACATTGGTGTAGCAATACGAACTTCACATAAATGATAGTCTCGATATTTTTATGATGTTTTATTGGAAATTCTCGTTTAAAAATATTATTTTCGTGATTTTTTATGGCTTTTGATGCATTTTCCTAAAACATAATAAGAATTTCATTGGCAAAAAATTGCTTTAATAATACAGCATTAGAACTATATATAGCTTATAATATCAACATCAGTAAGTCAAATCTATGCCTCTTTTGACGAATTCCTAGTCATTAAAAAGTGCAATTAAATTAAACAAGACTCAAAATAAAACAGAAATTAAGCATAATCAGCAGCTGAAAGTAGCCATTTCACTATCTTACGAACATAAGACATTCAAGGTAAGAATGAATATGTTTCAACACGTTTCGTTCATTAATAAATGGTGTAGTTTCATTTTGTAAACCGAACGTTAAATTCCATTATTGCCATTTGGGTGATTACATATGTTGGACTTACGAGAGCATTCGATCATGTTTATAAAATGTAATTAGGAACGGATCATTCCATTTTATGGAAAAAAAAATCACAATCATAAGTCTGACTGCAGTTCTGGTATGCGATTATGGTATTTGTAAAGGCCTTAAGTGCCCATGAAGGTATCAATACATGTATTTACTTAGATATGTACATGCTTGCATTAGAGACAACAGGAGATTCAGTCTTTGGGTCTGTCTGATTTTGTAACCAATAATCTTTTAATTGTTTTAGAAATTGAACTAAATATGATTCTGTATGTAGGCCTATCTCTAATTATGGTAATCACTCACTCTTTAATTAAACATTACATTATGTTATTGGTGATTATCAGATTATAAAGACACAACGATCGCTAGCTAATTCTTACTATTTTAGTTAAGAACTAATGGGTTGTGGAGTTGGCGCAAAGGAACTCTTTGTGCATAAATAAGGAAATCTATGACCATGTAGTTGCTTTTAGCTATCCTCTAGACAATAAACCTGACTAACCTCTGGGCACTGACCAACTTATAATAACATAACTAAAAACTCTTCATTCAATAATAATTTTCGTTGTAATCAAATGTGTATCTTTCATTTGTATGGGAGTATTGTTGTACCATATAAAAAAGTGAATCCGTATGTTAAAAGCTGCAGACATTTTTGGCATCATAACTCAGACCATGTGAAATTCAGGAAATCGAACAGGATCGTGTTTTTATTTACTTGATTGGTCGGTATTTTGTGCAGCATGCCGAAATAAATAAAAGTCAAAAAATTGACTTTTGTATTTCAATAGTGGAGAAATCGCTTGCTTTCATATCAAAATTATACCTTAATCCTATGACAACACCCACAGAGTCCATCATTTGCTTGGAAATCTTAATATTTGTCGATACAAGAGATTCTCAGCTTACACATCCATTTGTGAAGTTTAAGGGCACAAAACCCTGGACTAATTGGTAGAATCAGAGACGTAATTACATTTTTTCTGGGAATGCACCCATGGGAAAGAACTTAAGAAATGAGCGTGCTCTTCTATTCCCTCAACAGCTAGGCTCAACAACAGGTATTGTTTCAGAAGGTCTAAATGATGAAAGCTTGATCATATCAGTTATTCTTGGATAATTATTTGCGTCACATAACTATTGTGGTATGTTTCATTCGTCAATAGATGCCAAATATCGTGCATCTTTGGCGTCATCAGGGACATCGGTAATTGACAAGGATATCCAGATTTTTAAAATTCGGATACCCTTGTCGACTTGCATTGTAACGGGACACGCTGAAGATGGAGGAAAGATTACACTAAGTGTTTGGTATCTAATAATGGGTGGACTACCTAAATCATCTGCCAGGTTTGACAACGCTTTTAGGGAGACATCTTTTTTGAAAGGGTTGGAGTACGTTAAAAATCTAGAATCGCATGGCAGTTCTGTTTCATGACCTCTGAAATCTTTAAAATGAACTCTGGGTATTCTCCCGAGATAATGCTGTGCACCATGCAACTTAGCCTGGATTCAAGTCTAACAATGTCTTGCTGTTCCTCTACTCCTGTTCACAGGTGCCACAATTTTACATAATCGATGTCTTTGAATCATATCCATCACATTGTATATTACCGACGACTAGACCCAGGCTACACACAAAGTGGTACCTGTACATAGACTACATCTGGTCTGTTTTAATGTGTAAATTGACAAGTCTGTGTTTATGTTTAGCAAATTAGATTTAGTTGAAGAACCATTTTCGTCACAGTAAAAACCGTTCCTACTTTCTCGTTTTTATGATACAGTATCACATTTAGACATATTCAAACAATGTTATCAATAGCTTTCACAGATTAAAAATAAGTCAAAGTGTATGCACTGTAACCTACAGTATATACCATGATTCTGCCATTGTGTGTTAAGGGGGTCAAAACGTTTTTAGCATCGCATAGACAGAACCAGATATTTGTGTTAATTTTTTTTGTTTTGTTTTCCACTTAGACTTCTTCGAACTCCATACTATACTATTTTCCATCTATTTTGCCAGTTGTTTATACTTGATCTAAAGAAGTCCTCCACAGTAGCAGTCATTTAATCAATTCTTATCTTAATCACCCCCCTTCCCGCATCTCTGGATGTCTTCATCCAGAGTTTGATGGTTGCAAAAAGAAGATGACTCGTCATAAACTACAGGCAATTGCTCTTCAACACATTTGGCAAATAATTTCAATGGTTCTTGTGAACGTACTTTCCGTCAATTGTCCATCGAAACAGACTATATTGCTTTTAAAAGAATGTTTCATCGTGGAAACAGCTGTCGGATGTGCCTGGATTATAAAAGGACGATCGTCCGGCTTATCCGTAAAAGTTTTTTCGCTTGTGAAATGTGTAGGCCTATGGAAGGATGTTTGAACGAAGGTTCTAGCCACTCGAATCTTGTCAAACTATGTCATTGAATTGTGGGATTTACTAGTACAAGAATTAGGGGAGACCGGGGCTATTTCGGCCCCGGGGCAAGTTCGGCTACTGGCTCTTTTGAGCCTGTCGACAGAGATAGAGAGTTCTGGCCCGGATTTTAATGTCACTCATGACGAAAGCTTTTCGCAGAAGGTTTTTGGTCGAATTTAATACAAAAACATAGAATTTAGAACACAATTCTGATTTTTAGACACTTTCAGTATTTTTCCACATTTATGTAAGTTTTTATTTATAGTAATATGCGCCAGGATTCAGATTTCATTTTTGTATATTTATGAAGACAATTAAGTCCTCTTTCATATTAAAACTAAAGATAAAGTGTTCATGTTATCTAAAAGAAGATATGGCGTGATGTTGACACCAGGTCTGTCTGGGGCTAGTTCAGCCTTTGGGGTTGGGGCAAGTTCGGCCACCACCAAACTTGCCCATGAATAAAAAGAATAATCGCTGTTAGAATTGCCATTTCTTGACGACTCCGAATATATCGATTGATCAGACCTAGCTCTAACAGAAATGTAAAAAATGGACAAATTCAAAATCACAGGCCGAACTTGCCCCAGCCTCTACTTATTATCCCGAATGCCCCCTTACTCACGATGATTTGACTGTTATGACAATGCCTTTTCAATTTATACCTTCATTTGGAAGTCGTATACAGATTCCTTTAAATCTAAACAGTCTGAAAATTAAAAATAAGGATTTGTAGGTCTGTGCATACCTTGCCCCAAGGGTGGGCCGAACTTGCCCCATGTATGGGGCAAGTTCGGCCACCACGATCAAAACTCTAAAATTTGAAATTCTCTTTATTGAAAAGAAAAATATAAAAAGGACAGACGTAGTTTGAAAGGCTTTCGCCTGTCGAACTTAAATATATAAATCACGCCCAAATATCTTTCATATAATTCAAAATATGAGCAATCGAAATTAGGGGGACGAAATAGCCCCGGTCTCCCCTACCCCGGGCCCACCTACTTAAAAGCTGTTTTGAATCTTAATTTTGACACGGCTATCAAAATTGATTTTGTTAAATACCACTTATTGTGAAAAATCCACCACTTTCTATATTTTTCTACCCTGTGCCCCGGCTCAACTGTTTCAAGATAGCACATTGCTAGAAAGAATTGAATGCCGGATGTTGCTTTAATGTATCATTAACAGTACTGATTTCATATGATATATCATTTTTCTACTGATTTTCACTGAAACCTGCCTAAAATATTGAAGATCTCACTTGTATATTTTAGAATTTTGGTGTTTGCTCCCACTCTGTGCTTTTGATCTATATACACGCTCTGAAGTTAAGAAAAAATATGAAGATACAAGTAGTTAATCGCATATCACGTTGTCGAAATTGACTTACTTTTTCAGTCCCTATGAAAACAGGAATTATTATTTAGTTTGACCAAAAGGGCTTTCGATTTTCAATAAATAGAAAATGCCATTTTTGCTACTTCTGCATGTACACGTCAGGTCCGTAAGAAGCAATTTTATATTTGAGGGGGCTGAAGCCCCTGTTTCTGAATATTAGAGGGGGCTAAATTTGATTTTCTCTAATATTTCGGTATAAGATAAGGAAAAATCGGCAGTTTTGCCATTTTTTGGAGAGGAAGCTAAGACCCCCCCCCCCATTCACTAGCCCCCTGTTCCTGCGGGCGTGAACGTAACAATTTACCGTGCCAATCATCTTTTTTATTTATTGAATAAGCTTTTCTGTGTCTACTGAATTGTAGTTGTGTCTCAAGTCGTTCCAATCTGAGGCCTATGAGTGTACAGTAACCGATCAGAATTTATAGGTGGCTAGGCGTAGTAAGTCCAAACATGTATACAGGCCTATGTGTTCTTCGTATAACCTTGTCAACCATTTCCGAACTAGTGATTTTTTTTCTTTTTATACCATAAACGAACTGTTCTAGATTGTTAATGTTTATTCATTACATTACTTGAACTGTTTTAGGCGCCAAAGTAAATTGTACCAATTTCCCAGGTTATTTGAGTGGGTGGGGTAACTTTTACTCACTTTTTTAACATTTACACCGTGAAAGCCATTGTTTTAAATGTTATTTTCGCAGGTATATACTTATATAATCTATTTAGAGTCAATATACAGACAAATGTAATGATATCATTTTAGTTCCATCAATACTGTTGAAATGCCATGTACATTGTATAAAAGCAACGATCGATACAAATATTGACCCCAGCTGACTTTGAGCTGTACCTACATTTAGAAATAGTGACTTTTTACTACCAAATGTGATTTTAAATTTTTGCTTAGGGTTTATAGATTTTTTTCAGAGCGTTTGTGTAATTAAATCGCAATAATATTTCATATGCAGCATGATTTTCATTTACACAACGTTCAAATTCTGCACATTTTTGGCCTCTTTTTACATTTCGCCAAATATCAATTAATGTGCAAATGAGAAAAGTATCACAAACTATATTGCATATGCAAGATAATTTATTTGGCTTTCATTTAAAACCATTTTCGTGCATTTAGACATATAATTGACAGAGTTATACGCGTTTAAAGGGGGCTTAGGCGAATTTTGCACTCAATGACCTTTGACCTTGTTTTGTGACCTTAATACGGCCGACTGGAGGCGACTACCGGTCTAATCAAATCAGACAAGCCTTATACTTTGCAAATAATACATCAAAACTCCATGTTCAAAAAATGCCTACGAAAATGTTTTCTAGCCACTTTTTCGGAATTGGTAGGTAGACTATTATAATCATATGGCACACAAACTTCGACGTAAATGTTAATTGTTTTCTTTGAATCAACGCAGAATTTACGACCACGAAAAACCCCAATCCATTTTATCTTATTGCTACCCTATTTATAGTTATTACATTATGTGCAAAATTGACTTGGAACTAGTTAGAATTATGCTGATTTGGACCATGGTGGTTTGACAAAGAACAAGTGCAGGTCCGGGTCAGCCCGCATATAGACCTTCAGCGTGATTTTTGATTTATTCGAATTTAGTTTGAAGCAAAGAAGACGCGAAACGCCAGTGATATTCTGGATCTGATGGATCTTTTAAACAGTGCCTGATAGAAAAGCCATTGACGACCAAATAGATTTATGTGCGGTCATCAATTACTTTGTTATCCGGTGCTGTTTAAAGGGACTTTTCATTCCAATTTCATTTTTTATAGTATGTCTTGATGCCAAGATTGGTTATTCTAATGAGCATAAATACTATTAGTTTATTTAAGTTGTTGCCAATAAGCGAAAAACTCGCATTTAAAGTTGAGACATAATCGATAAATTGCATATAAATCTGAACTGTTGTCCACAACAATTTGTTCAATATTAACACAAAAATATAAATTTCTCGTAAACGGCGCAATATTTTGGCTTGAAATTTTCAGAATTTCCATAAGGAAATATGCTCTTTCAGATAAAAGTAAAAGTAAAATTTATGACAAAAAAAAATCTGAAATGTCCCTTTGTCCATTTAAAGGATTCGTGACATCCAGAAAATTCACTGCAAATCAAATTCAAATCGATCACGTATTTTGAAACACTATTATTGGGGGATAATTATGAAATTGTTGTTGTTGTTGTTGTTGTTGTTGTTGTTGTTGTTGTTATTATTGTTGTTGTTTTGTCAAGTAATTCATCGCCGTAAATTCTTCGGGGAACTGCGAAATTCTGCGAAAATGAATAATCAGTGTTAAAAGGGGTCAATGATATTGCCCAAATATAGTAACATAAACTCTGTTGAAATTAAATTAGCGTGATTTAGGGAAGAGCATATTGTCTAGAAAAGTCCGTCAGAATTGATCGAGACACTTGTTTTTGCAAAACGTGTCTTCTGAGAAACATTGTAGAGTCATTTGTTTGATTTGTATGTAGGCTAAAGCTTACTGTGGCCGAGCTAGAATATACTGGATCCACCCATTACCAAACGGCAAAATTTTAGGCTTGTCCAAATTCAAAGATGTTGCAGACGACACTTTCAAGTGAATGAAATTTAACAATTTTTGGTCTCTTTACGTAGAAAACATTGTGGGGAATGAAGAAATTGCTTGTCATGAGCAATTTCTTCATTTTCCACAATGTTTTCCAAAATTATTATCTAAAAGGGTGTCAAAGGGCGTCAACGTGTGGGAATGAGTCAGCATAAACCTGCCGATTTAAAAGTTTATTTCAAACAATTTTCCATGTAAGAAGCATTGCAAACGTCAAATAAGGGACAACACTAGATTGTAGGCCTACACATAAGGCTTGAGTATGAGTATATATGTTGTGAGCAAATTTGAACATTTAAGCAGTTTTAAAACTGCCTATAGGTATTTAAAATGGCTTATATGCATTTATGAAAACAAGTAAGAAATTAAGCATTTTAAAAAATGCCAAAGCAATTCTACAAAATGATCACACATTCTCTGTGTTATGCAGAACCATTCTTGCCGCGAAAAAACAGTTCAATTACAAAAAAGGGTGTTTCAATATTAAATTTGCAAAACCCATTTCAAAACAGCAACAATTTGAGCTGTTCCAATTTAAATTCTAATTTCTCCTTGGTACACACATTTTTGAGAAAAATGGTTTAGAATATATTCTTTCGTTGTATTAGAGCTAATTTCATAATCTCTTGTGTTTTATCTTTTGAACGAAATATATGTAAATAAATCCTATGATTTCGACGTTATGAGTTTCTGTAAGAATTACGTAGCAGAAAATAAAAGAGCTCAAAAGTTCCTTATGGAAGCATACGTATATGCACTTTTTTGCACAAGAAAAATTAAATTCAAGTGTTTGAAAATGAGTTTGGCTCGTGTTTCTCATAGAAGGGTCAATGTTTTTGACATATTGTACTTCAAACAATTGACATTGGATTGTCGTCAAAAATCTTAGTATGTAAGTTAAACCCATTCCTTGCCGATCTTTGCTTTGAGCATCTCTTGCAGACACACATTTCGACATCATTGAAAAAGAATGGAACATGGTAAAAAGACAACTTTCTGTTTGTCATTCAATAACTCCCAAAACCGTAAAATTGAATTCAATGTTGTTTTCGCCATTACTTTGTCGTCTGCAGCTACTCTGTCTACGACATCGTCTTTTTGGGAAAGGATACAATATGGCCGTATGCCGGAAAGCGATCTAGTCAAGCACTTCCGGTTGTTGTTACTGTTTATTGAAACCAATTATAGAATTCAGAGATGATCTGATAAGTGTAACCCTTTTCCAAGTGGACAATTGTTTATGCTGGATTAAAAACAAAACAATGTTATTCGTTTACAAATAAAAAAAAACTCCCTTATCCATCGCTAATACGCCGTAGGGAGGCGAATACTGGGTATTATTAAGGAAAATTTTCAAAGAATGAAAGCTACATTTTTGCCAGTTTCTTTTTCTATGTTAGTTTCTTTTAGTCGTGCGCCTCTGTCTGTTTGTGAACTCTACTTTGTTATTGCAAAATATTGATCGAATTAAAATTGGTAAGGCCAGATCAAGCAAAGGAAGGAGAACTTGATCACGTCTAAAATAGGAATTTCACTTTACAACCAGGGTTCTTAATTCCAGAGTTTTTCTCAGAAAAACGCCCAATGATCATTAGAAAAGTTGCATGTGATAGGAACGGTTTCAAGTAAGGTTGGTGCAATTAATTGGACTTTAAGGCTAGTTTTAATAGTCAAAATTCAAGCCCCAACGACAATCCCTCAGAATTATCAACGAATCTTGTATCTTAAAAAAAAACACCACCACCAAAGTAACCCTGACAAACGACACTAAAAGACCTTGCAAAATCACCACAACTTCATGAAAGTAATTTGGAGGGAGATTAAGTGGGAAAAGGAGTTTGTCTCAGGTAGCATTAAAATCATTTAATTATAAATAACTTGTTAAGATACATGTATAATCGATTTTGAACGTGTTCGGATAAAACAAAATACAGACACTGAACGGAGTTGAGGTCAAAAACTTTTACGTCTTCTCTGTGTTTTCGTTTTTGTTCCAAGAAATGTAGAGAAAATGGGTAAAATGTTTATACGAGTAATGACAATTTTCTGCTATGTCCAATATATTTCACTATACAAATGAGCATGGATCTGGAAAACGCCCCTTTTAGCATTTGAGACAGCCTGATTTCAAGGTCAGGCTGTGCCTAGATGCAGTCTAGCCAGCATCCATGCTACTCCAAAATGGTTGCTTTAGACCACGAGGAAGTTATTTGAGAACAACATGGTTCCTGGTCAGACTGCGTGTATACGCAGGCTGATCTCGAACCATGTTGTTCTCAAATGCTATAAGGGACGTTTTCCAGATCCCGTCTCAAATAAATCTACTCCAAGAATGAATTCTTGTCTTAAAACTCGGCTTCACGCCCTAATGTGAATTTCCTATTCTATTGTACTGTTGACCAAATACTAAATATCAAATGAACATTCGAGGGTTAAGCAAACGAAAGCGGTATTTCTATATTTGTGCTAAAAGAAATGAAAGCGCACGCTCTTAGCATAATGTAAATTAACCCTTTCACAAACAAAACCTATCAATATCATCCGAAATATAAAACAAGAGCCGTCATAGACGGATTATGCTCCCCGAATAAGTGTTTGTCACAAAAAAAACTATCATACATTAAGCCCCCTTTTCCCATGACACATTTTTTGTACACACATTATTTATAGAATATAGTCTAGAACATCTCATTCATCACATAAGTACAAAATTTCATTAAATTCTGCCCATTAGATGAAGAGAAATTAGAGAAAAACTGATTTTTACATTAAGGCCCCTTTTTCCATGACGCAGCCTCAAATCAAGAAACGGAGAAAAAGGTCCCTAGGGATTGACCCCAGGAGTTTACCTGTGAAGTTTCATTGAATTTGGTCCAAGGGATGCTGAGATCTGGCTGTGGACGGACGGACGGAAGGACGGACGGACGGACGGACGGAAGGACAGCGTGGCGACTATATGCTCCCCCGAAATTTTTTCGGGGAGCATAAAAAGATGATATTTAGGAAAACAATTACGCAATAAGAATAAAATGACACATTTTATCCTGCGGTGTTAGTTGTATGTACTATTTAATCTCTCTGATTCTGAATATACATGCATGCACCTTCTTTTTCGATTGCAATGCCTTTAAACTTGGTCAAGTCTAAGAATTTTGTCGTCCGGAAAAGGGTTAACGGTTTTATAAAATTTTATTAGAGACGAAAAATAAACAATGTTAGACGGCCATAGATCATGCCTATGTGTTATGTCAATACGAATCACGGATAAAAAATGTATAAAACTTTCGCGAGAAAATAAAATACGGTCCTCAAAGACTCCTATACAAACAATTAAAATGGGCGAACGCCAACACTTTGGGTATAAATAAGGCTTAATAATAGCCCAAGTTAAGGCGACAAAGTTCACAGTTTTCTTCAATATGCTGTCAGCTTGACTCAATATGACAAAGATAAGAAATTTATGGTATCTCATTGATACTTAACCCTTTCCCAAACGGCAAAATCTTAGAGTGATCCACATCAAAAACTGCCACAAATGACAATATGGAATCTATTAAAGACGGAATTTGTGTAAAATATGACATAGAAAATAATGAGACAAAAGAAGAAAATGCTGGTTATCAGCATTTTCTTCTTTTGCCTCAATGTTTTCCCAAGCCTTTTCTATTAGGGACGTCAAGACCAAGTCTTGTTTGGGAAAGGGTTAAAGGAGCTATGTAACACATTTCCATGGTGTATAATCATGTGACTCAGAATTTCCAATAATCTTCAATATATTTTTTTTTATACTTGACCAATTTGAATTCGGTTTGAAGCAGAGAAGGTGGGAAAATAATTTATAAGGAGTATGCTGGAGGTGTTGGATTTTTGAAAAATCAACTGATTAAAAAGTTATTGAAGATAAACCAAAATTTTGGTTTATCTTCAATATTTTTTTATCAGTTGATTTTTCAAAAATCAACCACGTCCATCCAATGTGTGACGTCTGTCTTCATTCTCTGCTTCAAACCGAATTCGAATCGGTCCAGTATTTACAAAATTATTGAAGATTTTCTGAAAATATTGTATCACGTGATTGTCCACCATGATTTCGGTCTAAATAAGAACAATTTCAGAAAACGTGTACATGTACCCCTCATAATGTTCTACATTATAATCTAGTCTTTGAGTCTAATCAATATAAGATCAAATTGGATTAGATCAATTAAATGTATTTATATTGAATTATGCAAATCTAGTGGTTTTTTTTCAAGCAGTTATCATTTTTTTAATGTTCTATGTAGTATACCATAACTATTGGCTCTTGAACTCATGCATAGCTTGGTCACCTCTAAAACCGTAACCAATCTAGCAGAATCACTTCAAAACTGAAACATACGCTCATACGTAAGTCAAAAACTCGATCAGAAAAAGCGTTTTAACACAATAATTGCATGTTGGAATCTGCTAGATCAATTAGAGATAAGTTAACCCTGCCTGAAAGGTTCATCGGGTGGAAATAAGTGATCGGTTTTCGTTAGTTGTACTGACTGCGACCCGAATGTCTGCGAATTCAGTGTGGAGAAAACTGAATGAAGAATTTCGTTTTCTGTGCCTCACATGTTATGCTATTGAATGAAAGATTTTGTAAAGATATAGCAAAAATTTGAAAAGAATTTGGCCGGTATTAAAAAGGATGCTTTGGAAAAGGTCAAGACTATGCAGCCTTGATAAATATCCGATAATGGTATCACAAACCCAACTTTTCAGATATGTTGTCATGTCTACATACATGGCATTCTCTTAGAAACACATATTCACTAACGGATGCATAAATGGAAATACCACTGATTACAAAAGCAATAGGTCATAAATGGAGCGATGTATCTATGCTTAAGATGTATCATAATAGTTTAACCGTTGCTTGCCGCTATTTAGGTACATTACTATTTATTTCCAATGCAACCCTTTTATAATTTGCGATACAATGTCCCGCCATTTAAACATGCACGGCTACCATATACTCGAACTTTTTTCACTCGGAAAAGATATTTTATTATTCATGTATTTTCATTAAAAAAAGGCGCATGCAAGTGAATGACGTCGTGAATTTTTACAACCCGATGGAGTAATAATGACACCAGTAGTAAAGGAGATGCGCGTTCTTTAGAGCGAGATTTTTTAAAAGATTTCTTGAGATGTTTTCGATAAAGCGTTTTTAAGACCTAGATTCTGACCGAGGCGTTCGAAATACTCCATACTTCATACAAATGGCGTCGTGTTGACGTCATATGTATGAAGTATGGATCATTTTAATGGTACCATGGAACATTCGGAACAACTCGGTCAATTCTCTCTTAAATTGTTTCTACAAAGTTAATCGAGGGTTCCGCATGAAGTATAGAGTAATGGCGCCTCCCGTTGAACGTCTTAAAAACTGCTCTAAAGAACGCTTTATCCTAGAACATCTTAAGAAATCTCAAGATATCTCAAAAAATCTCACCTAGGAGAATGCACCTGAGTCGTTTTCCGCGTCTCCAGGGAGACCTCCTTTACTACTGACGTCATAAAATCGGGAAACGTCAAGGGAAATTGCTATTTACCCTTTAAGCAGACATGTACGCGTTGTTTTTTTTTTGTTTTTTTTTTTTTGTTGTTGTTGTTTTTTTTTTTTTGTTTTGTTTTTGTGTGTGTGTGTGTGTGTGTGTGTGTGTGTATGCGAATTTGACCAATCAAACTGCATATGTTTGCAATCGCAGAGGGACAACAATTCAAAGTGACTTGTTTGAGAAGGGTAAGACGTTGCAGCAGCGCCCGATACGTTCATCGAACAAGAACACAATACAATTATCACATCTCTACACATCAATCAGCAAAGTAAAGACGACGTCTAATTAGAAAGAGCTTCTCGCTAATTATGATATGTCTACCTTTGGAAGGTCACGTGGTGTAGTTTAAAATAAGATTCTTCAATTTTGAAGATTCAGCGTTTTAGTAATCTTTAGTCAAATAAGGTGATGATGTGAAATATTTTTCTCTGACTAAAAGTAAAAGCTTGATAAACCTTAAACCTAATGACAATCGAAAGTATTCGCATAGCCCCCCCCCCCTTAGATTGCTGTGCTTTGACTGTTTTCAGTTGGGTTTTGTTGTTGTTGTTGTTGTTGTTTTGTTTTTTTGCATTTTTGCTTATTTAAGATATCAGAATAAGGGGTTAGTCTGTATTAAGCTTACCTACGGAATGGAGCTATCATTTTTTCTAGAAATGTGTATAGCCTTTTTATGAGTTTATTCCAAAGATGGCGTTCAGGGCAAAACGTTTTAGTAATTAATTTTGATTGTTTGAATTCCTGTTTAATGCAATTACCATGACTTCACACTGCAAGACCCAGTCGGGTTAAATTTCTAAGAAATCTGAAAATAGAAAATGCTCAGTTACTGTATAATTGCAGTACTTTCAATTCTGCTGATTTTTCTTGTTCGATTTTTTCTGTACTTAAAGTTTATTGGAATTTAAATAAGTAGCAGACATGCATAGTTGTCAGAAAGTATTGCAACGGTAGTAATAATGTTGGGTTTAGAATTTTGAATTCATTGATTTTACATATTATTTTTTTAGTTTTAAATTGTTATATGGTTTTAAATGATAGTTAGTCGTATGTTTATTTTCCTGATAATTTCCAAAAGTCTGTAGACATGACAATCTTTCCATGGGCGGATCTAGAGGGGGGGTCGGGGGGGGGGGGGGGGGGGGGGGGGGTCCGGACCCCCCCTGGCATTGGCCGAAAATTGAATTTTGACTATATAAGTTTAGTGTAACGTTACATATTTACCACATTTTGAGCCATAATTTGGGCTTGGACCCCCCTGTAAAAAATTTTGGGCTTGGACCCCCCCTGGAAAAAAATCCTGGATCCGCCCTTGCTTTTTATTTCATTTTTGATGGCAATAAAAACTGTATAGGTCTAGATAATTGACCTGGCAGAGCATTTCTAGCTTTTAGCTGGAGATGCTCTGCTATGTCATTTGTCGGCACTTATACGATCGACACAAAAATGGTAGTCGGTCGGGTTAGCGGTATGCCCTAATACAGCTATTTTACGCCAAGTGGAAATCATAGGTCATTTGAAATGCACAGCGTTTCAAATAAGCCAAAGTACTTTTTCTTCGTTTTGACGGACGACTTGAAAGGGAAAAAACAATTATGAAGGACTACAT
Source organism: Fragum sueziense (assembly GCA_963680895.1). Lineage (NCBI taxonomy): Eukaryota > Metazoa > Mollusca > Bivalvia > Cardiida > Cardiidae > Fragum > Fragum sueziense. The sequence goes on along the minus strand of OY804600.1, from coordinate 6,177,964 downwards.
GAGCTCAAGTTGACAGGTGTGAAAATATCACATAAAAGTATGTTAATCAAATTCAGTATATCGTCGCTTTTCAACAAACACCTCGTAACTGCAGCTTAAACAAACTGTAGTTACGAAGTTTTTGTTGAAAAGCATGGGTATATGGCTTACTGGGTGTCATTGAAACCTCCTGGGTCATTTAGTTTATTTTTTTTTGTCATCGAATTAACTTACTCAAAGGTCTTTTCGTTTTCTAGCCGAATTGAGAAAAGCAGAAAGTATGAGAAAAAATGCATTTTCAAATCGTAATTTAAGCTTCAAACCCCATGCTTCTTATTCTTGTCGATGTCTATGAATTACTCTTATATACTTATTATAAAGAACAATAAGACAGAGATTGCAGGTTACGCCATAGGGAATACCAAGTATCCTGCGTTGTATTTCTCTGATTGAAGAAGAAAATCACATCACAAAACAATATTTGCAGTGATGCTCTCTGAGATTATTGTTTATAAAAATTATATCAATAAAATAAGAAAATTTCAAAAGCATTATACATTTTACATGTGGAAATCTGTTGTCATTACGTATTAGGGTGAAACAGCAATATCATGACGTATTTTTCTCTAAAAACAATGGCATTCTTTATTCAATCTTCCTTCTCTTCTCTAGCGAAAAAACATGAGACGGCGGAATGGCCTCGTCAAAAATGCAGGGGGTGTTTAAACTAGGTTCAATCTGACGGGCTAATCACCATATAGAACCAGTAATGGTACCATGAAATGATCGCTAATTACTGGGTGCTGTTTATTCATTGCAATTCATCTTTGTTTTTTCACATCGTTACATTTCGATGACCCTTAACCCTATTCATGCTGCATTTTACTCATATCTTAAGCCTCTCTTACAACCCGTCGTGCGTCTTTTTAAATCGTACGTTTTAAAACGCTGCAGAATCGCACGATTTATAAAGACGCACGACGGGTTGTAAGAGCGCATAAAGAATTGTCCGGTCAATTCTTTGCTGCGTGCAGTCTGCGTCGTGGTTGCGTTCACAAAAATCGTACGTTGCACGTGCGTGCATCGCACGACTAAACGCACGTTTTAGACGCAGACCGCACGCAGGAGCACGTACGACCGGTTGTAAGAGAGGCTTTAGTAATATAATTTTTTTTATTCGAGCATGTATCAAAGACTAAATCAGGAATTACGTATGTGCAGGCAGCAGGCGGAGTTTTGTCTATATAGACCATTTCGCGTTATGTTCTTGTCGTACCATTTGACCGCGGAACCAGAAGCTATTCATACGCGAAATTTGTGTGGGTGTACTGCATCATGACAAATAGATAATATGTTCTGGGACATACATGATATGACTTACTCCCAGAGTGTGTATTAGGACACCAGTCCGATTTCGCCCCTATGAACAATGAATGCTTTTCTGTGTCAAAATATTTTGTCAAAAGTAACGACTGTGAAAAAGTTCATCATGGCCCAACATTTTCACTAGTGCGCTTTTCAATCAAATTCCTAACCGACTTTTTTCTCGGCGATTTAGAGCTCAGTGGTTGAAACATAGAATCAAAGAGTTGATTGCGAGTATTTTTCTTCGTAGGAATGTTAACGACTGACCCTGTAACTTTTGAACCCGTTTCTAGACCTTCACCTCATACAATACAATTGGATAAGAAACTACACAATGTTTAGATTCATGTAATGAAGAATTGAGATCGAAGACCGGGATTAGGAATCATGTGACGCAACATTTTCGAAGCAAATTTACTCTGCTCGTCAAAATTTCAAACCGCTACTTGGTTTCTGTCACAAAATAAAGGTTTTGCTGAGGTAATAACAACGGTTCTTGTTTGCCACTGAATCGTATACAATGTAGTCGGGGTTTTTTTAAGAAACGAATATGAAATTGTTATCAATTTATTTTCTGATTGGAATTCTTTTCACAACACCCCTACTTTTATTCTAATATAAGTATCTTAATACAGAAAAGGTTAATGCCGTAAAAGTATATGTCAGACTTTGTTGTTGTTATTGTTGTTGTTGTTGTTGTTGTTGTTGTTGTTGTTGTTGTTGTTTTCGAAAAAAAACTCATAGTGTAGTATGGCTTTCTTAGCAATTTTGATAGATAAGATTTTTAGAAAAGACTTTTATGATAAAAAAAATTATGTCTAAATGTTCGGTTAGGAATTTGCTTTTTGTATTTTTCGAAAAAAAAATGATGCTTGTTTTTATGTGATCTTAAAGAGTTACATGAATAAAGCATCACTTAACCTTTTCACGAAAAAAATTTTGAGTTGTTATTCCGTCAAGGCCAGTTATTATCTTTCTATTTCTCGAGAGACAAAATAAAGTGGCGTGCTAGAAGTTACATACACGATTCCACGTTCACATCACGACCGGAACACTTCCAAAGATGACCAATCGTAGTATATTTTGGACGCGATGTGGACGTGAAACGGATGCAGCATTGTGATATGGCCAGTCCTTAAACTATGATTAATTCTTCATTTTTAAGTGAACACCTATTTAGGGAGAGGTTATCCATTACCATTAAACGGTCAGCAATGTTGTAAAACGGTAAAAGTTTTAAAAGTCCAATTGTTAAATAGGTGTTTAAGAGAAACATGACCCTGTTGTTGCGGTTAGTGGAAGTAAAAATGAGACAAGTATCAACATTTTACCACCGGCGACCCGTGCTATTTGAGCCAGAATGAGGAGAAACGTCCCTCATAGCATTTTAGACAGCACATGTTTAAAGATTAGACTGTGACCATAATTCTAGATCAGATTGTGACTATGTGCAGTCTAACTGTGATCCATGATGCTCTGGTGTGGGTGCTACAGATAATGAAGAAGATATTGGAGAACAACATGGTTCTTGATCAGACTGCGTGTATACGCAGGCTGATCTGGAACCATGTTGGGATCAAAAGCTTTAAAGAACCCTTTTCCAGATCCTTGCTCGATTTACTTTATGAGAAACTTGTCTAAAAAGGAATAAATAACACAAACCGATAAACCCTTTTTCAAACAAAGCATGCTTTCGAAATTCCTAATAGAAAAGGCTTGTGAAACCATTGAGACAAAGGAAGAAAATGCTGATAACCAGCATTTTCGCCTTTTGTCTCATAATTTTCTGAACTATATTATAAACGAATCCTTTTTGTCCACATCTATTTCAAGATGGACAACAATTATCTCGAGTTTGAAGCCGACAGATTTAGAACAGAAAAATACATTTTCGTAGAGGAGCATGTCATTTTTCTTTTTGCTTTTGAGAACTAAAAACGAAATAACAATTGCGCAAAAAGTGACAAATGTACTAAAATCGAACCCCCGGGACGTGGCCGTTCTGTTCCTCCAGAAGATTTCCTTTGTACCATTTGCTCTGTCTAAGTAGTTTCCGTACTGTGTTATACATGTATGATGTGTCTTGCTAAAATGAGTGTTCTAGAAAAGTAATCAACTATACTAGGAATATTCCTTGAACTTATATTACCCTTTTATTTGTCATTTTATCATTTGTTATTTATTCTTTGTTGTTTGTTCTTACACACAAAACATACCCAAACGTTTCTGTCTGAGAAAGTATTTGCACTTTCCTTGACCTCCCGGGGCTAGATGAAAGGCCAGACATCTCCAAATACGATCTGAGTATATAAATACGTTATGTGTCTGTCCTTAACCCTTTCCCAAACGACAAAAAATAGGGGTGGTCCAAATTGAAAGTTGCTGCAGACGATGAAATTAATACTGATATGGTTGATATTATTGTTCAAAACAGCACTGAAAATATTGAGGCAAAAGAAGAAAATGCTGATTATCAGCATTTTCTTCTTTTGCCTCAATGTTTTCCCAAGTCATTTGTATCATGGATGTCAAAACAAAGTCTTGTTTAGGAAAGGGTTAAAGGAATGATTTTCTCAGGTTAGACAGATAATGAGAAGATTTTACGCAAGGAAACAACGTATTACTTAATCCCGTGTTCTTGTTTTCTCTTGTAAAACAAGTAATGGCCACCTTTCATGTTTACTGGAATTATCGAGATAACAAATTGTCAAGTCTATCGCAGGGCTTTACTACTCAATGGTCAGGACTACACAATGGTTCGGACGACTGGCCAAGACAGTATTAGAATGAATCAAATAAAATCAGTCTAACAGATTAAAAAAAAAATAATTAAGCCTGTATTATTTTTCGTCATTCACCTATTTTTGTCTTATATAGTCTTCATATTTTTTTTTCTTTTTAGGACATGTTCTTCAATATGCTCATCTTATTTTATTATATTTCATTTTTCTTTCGTAGATATATTTTTAGCTACGAAAGATGATATCAATTGCCTTAGAAGATTTATAATTTAAAACTAATTTGAAGATTATGATATTTGTCTATAAGATATGTTCTTTTAAAACCCTATACTATATTATCTACTTCCTAAAAATACTTCAGATAATTATTTTCTGGTATTTTTATATGTCCGTTTACTAAGATAATTGTCTTTGGAGTATTGGGTAATCTATTGGCTAAATATGAATAGGCTAGTTATGTATGCATACAAGTCAGAGCCATGTCAAATAAAATCAGTAATACAATCGTACACACCAAAGCTAATGCACCGCCATGTATCTTTCTTCGCGTTAAACTCGTTGCACTCTATAAAAGTTTTTCGTTGATTCCGTTCCTTTTTGAACATAAACTCTCTCCTGATTTAAATCAACACGTGGCGAAAATTATTTTTCCAAATTGCCAAAGAAAACTTTTGATAATCGAAAATGAGATAAAATGGGAAAAAAAGACTTCGATTAAGATCAGATAAATACAAGGTTATACGGAAGATAGGGATCTTTTTTGTGGTTCAAAATAAGTAACAAATTAAATTCAAACGCTAAACATGCGAGCTTAATAATTTTGTACTTCGGACGTATTTATTATTTTTAGAAGTCTTATGTTCGATTTTACTTGGCCAAATGTTGGAATTTTATCATGATTACCAAGTACAAGAAACCCTTTGTTTACTTATTCAAAATGTTAATCCAATAAATATTATGAATTATTGGACCACCTAATATTTTTGTCGTTTGGCAAAGGGGTAACTCGCCAAGTGGCAATTTGTCTCACATTGAAGTCGGTTAGTTGTCTTCTAAAAATTCTTCATTCTACAGAATTATCATGAATTCATTTAAACATACAGAGAAAGGTGGTTACATTTTGTTCCATAGTGTTCCGCGACGCTATTTAACCATTTCCCAAACGACAAAAAATAGGGCGTTTTTAATTCAAAAACTGCTACAGACGACAAAGTAGACGGTGATAAAGATTGGATATGTGTACAATATAGACGAGAAAACATTGAGACAAAAGGAGAAAATGCTGGTTATCAGCATTTTCTTCTATTGTCCCAATGTTTTCCCAAGCATTTTCTAAAAGGAGGTGAAAACCAGATAATTTGATTTTATTTGGGAAAGGGACAGTGCACGTGTACACTTTAATTAGTTATTATGTGGTAATACATAACTCGTTGAGAATCTTTGACGTTTGAATGAAGCTTGATAGGTTTTTATTCGATCAAGTTGAACTAAACAAGATAAAATTCATCAATTACAAATTGGATAGATATCGGATACTTGAATTTTCTAGGAATTTATGACCGGTTGAGATTCTAACATGCTGAAAATCAAATTGGAATTCAATCATGCAATCATGGTTTACTATAAAACTTGGCATTTATAGTCTGCACGTGCTATGGCTTATAAGGATGGGTCCGCTTCAATTGCTCTTACTGAAAATTACATTCAAACTCAAAAATACAATAAACGTTTAAGGTAAGAGTTGTGTAATGCACTTCCTGTGTAATCGTTATTTCGACTTATTCCGTGACGTCCGTAAGTCCGAGCATTTTTAAAGTACCGTTAGATGCAATATCGCCTGTTTCCGTAACAACGGAAATAATTGAGCGTGCTCAGATTTCCGGGGAATATTCTAAACAATTTTAGAAAGGGTTTCTAAATTGTATGAAGAATAGGCAAAAACACCCAACAAAAATCAAAATTTTAGAGCAATAAAAATTTCCTCCCTTGAAATCGTCTATTCGCACCATACAGATTTCGATACATAACTGGTCATATAGCCCATTACCCAGACCTTACCTTAAGGCTTACGAACTGAGAATGAAATGCAGAGCCACAGGCGAAATTTGAAAAGTGCCAGTAATTCCTAAATTCTCTTACATTTCCATTCCAAATACAAACATAAGCATTGTGTATGGTTTAGAATTTTGAATAAATGCATACTTATGGAAATATTTGACAAAAATTACCTCCCTTGCATATGAATATAGAGTAAAATAATATTTGTAAATTATTTTCTTCTTGAAGCACAATCTTGAAATCCAATACGGTGAATCAACTTATGTAAAGTGTATTTACAAGTGTGTGTAATTTGATGCATTTCGTATAGCTAGAAAGTGGTGTTTTCATTCTCAGTTCGCAAACCTTGATACACTGATAAAGGAAATTGAAGGAACATGTAATTTCAAAAGTTTATATCTATTGTATCTTTCAGTCTCCAGAAAACTATTATATCCCACAATACTTATAGACTTAGCAGGTTTTTAGTTTGGAGTATGCATATAACTACATGCAAGTGTTTGCATGTTTTTTTTTTTAAGCTGGTAAGCCGAATTCGATATTACGACATTCATTTTCTACAAAGTATATCTTCAAAAACGTAGTTTCTTTTTCTTTATTCATAAGAAAAAAAACATAAAAAGTAAAAATCACCGAAAAAAAATCAAGACCTAACTCCCGGAGGGATGCCAATTCATGTTCAGAGCACAAACATTTTTCAATACAATTTAGCATTTATGAACATAAATACCGACTTTGTGGTCTTTTAGTTATTTTGGACAGTGTGAAATGGCGAGTATGTTTGTATCTCCTAAGTGAATGGAAAATTGACGACTTACATTGGAGATGATAAGAATTATTTTTACATATGGATTAACTTATGCTTTGTTATTTCAATAATGAAATTATTTGACGAGCAACAAAGACGGTTCAAGATCATTTTAATAGAACCTTACCATAAACCGGATGAGTCGAACTCCAGATATATCATGGAAAATTTACAAACCCTACGACTTCGACACAACGAGTTTTAATTGTATTTAGATACAAGTATTATAAGGAAAAAAACTTATTTTGAACCATGAGAGATTCGCAACTAGTGACGCGTTTCTTTAGAATAGCGATATTCAAGATTTTCTATCATACGTACTTTTTTCATCGGATAAGCGTAACCTAGAGCAAAATATTTTTTGTTGTAAGGCGATATTTTAGGTAGTTTTACTTTTTTCCTAGAAAGGATTTTAAAGAAGCTGCTGCTAAAAGGGCCACACCTTTGTATTTTAAAACGCTTTGATATTTGAAAATGAACCGCGTATCAACTACGTAATTTCGCGCGCAAATTACTCGCACGTGCTATTTCCTAAAAGTTCATGACTAAAACGCTTACCTTGGACATGATTCTGTCGGAACCGTCTCTCTCTTCATCTCTATATATTATATCAGTGTTATGATTCTCCACCAGGTTCTTGAAACGAACATCTCCCCTCTTGATGGCCCCTTCCGCTTGTCCACTAGCCCCTAGGGTCTCCTCTGAGAGGGGTGGGGAGTACTGTTTATAGACTAGGGGAGAGATCCGACGTCTGGGCGAGCTGCCGGACTGCCGTCGACCCGGCCCACATTGCACGGATAATCCAATAAAACATAAACACAATACAGTCACTAGGTAGACTCTCCGATAACAGGTCCGGGGAATCATGCCGGGATATAACCAAGATGTTTCATATATCTGCCCTAGGCCTGCACGTCTGTGAGAATTACAGACTATAAATTCCGATGCATTAATACAGCGACAAACGCCAAAATGACAGGCTGGCTATTTCATATGTATAGAAATATATATTTATCCAATTTTGTTTATTTATTTTTTTTCTTTTGTAAAAAATAAATATCAATATCACACATATCAAAACAACAATTCATATATTTTTCACACTTAGTTATTAAAATTGCTTACATATTGGTCATTTTTTCGTTTCAATAAGTCTTATGTTTAAAAGCACTCTTTTCAGAAATAAACAGTTTCTTGTATATTCGTTATAATCATATTCAATAATAATCTACCAACTACATTTTACAAATTATTTTCGTACCATTCTCTATTTCCAATAGTAGTTAAGTTTTATCCTAAGTTAAAGTTGTCCGAAATTGGTGTTTCACTCTCGATGTCCGATATCAGACTATTTCACCGTTAATGTACTTGTAAACTAACTGTTAAGTGCCAATACGTCTTCTAATACTGATTGCTATAGAAGACCACTTGTTAAATACGGTGGCAGGTTTTTAACCCTTTCCCAAACAAGACATTGTTTTGACGATCTTTATAGAAAGATTAAGGTTAAAGAAGAAAATGCTAGAAAATAAAGAAATTGTTAGTGACTATTTATCTCTCACATTTCACATATTATGATGTTTTCATCACAAGAAAAAATCTAATTCAATTGAAGTTGTCGTCTGCAGCACTTTTGAATTTGGACCAGCCCAGAATTTTTATGTCAGGTAATGGGTTAAACACATGATTGACATTAGACGGCACCCATATTTCATAATTTCCAACAGATTCTCAGACTGACTCGATATTCCATAATGACAAGAAAAGACGTCGATTCTTTTTAAACAGATACTAACCAATTAACCGACCGCCTCTTTCATTTTAAATTTCCCTTTAATATCCACATTGCAAATGGTCAACTCTACACCAGTTATCCCTTTCGATAGACACACACTGTCCGTTGGCGAGTGAGTCTTTTTTCTCCGTCGGTAATTTTGTGTTTCTTTAATTACAGGACGATTGATTAATCCAGATCAGTCGGCACTTAAGTGACCATCAAGCCATTGCTCCGCCCCACCGTGTCGTGAATAAGGTACCCGTCAATGTAAGTCGAGCTGCGGTAGTATACTCATATTGCTCGTCCAATCAGCGCGTCGCTACCTGTTGTACGCTCCGCCCATTTTGATTAAAATCGAATCACACCCCTACACTGGGAATAAGTCAATAAAGGTGTACCGCTCACCGCTCGATTCATATCTACAACGAAATAAAGAATAATATTCTGTATTATATTTAACCCTTTGCTTAAGCATTTACTAGGTTTGAAAATCTGAATTATTATGCCTTGCCATGTTTAAAAAAATTGGCAGATAGTTTTTTTCCTGTAAAAATTCGCATCAAGTTCACTTAGATCTATGTGTCTTTTTAACCTTGTCGCGATTTTCTTTCTTAACCCTTTCCCAAACAAGACCTGGTTTTGACGTCCCTAATAAGAAAGGCTTGAGAAAACATTGAAAAAAAGAAGAAACTGCTGATAACCAGCAGTTTCTCCTTTTATCTCAATATTTTCTTAGCTATATTGTACAAAAATCCTTTCTTTCTCAATGTCCATTCTGTCGTCTGCAGCAACTTTCAAATTGGACCATCCTAAATATTTGTCGTTTAAGAAAGGGTTAACGTTTATGGGGGATCCTGTCCTCGATAGAAAGTACAACATTTGGTACCAGTGCTGAAATTCCTTTCTTTTTGGCCTTATACAGTGTGTTGAATCGCGCAAAGTACGCATACTCTGACTGCTCCCATGTTGTTCTGAGGCCTAAAACTTCTACCATAACATTGTCGTAAATTCATAGAACATGTAACCCACTGTTCTTTTCAAAATTATATCAATTCAATTTATATGTACCAGAACATACTTGTATGTAAATAAAACACAAAACAATAATAACTCTTTCCAATGACAACTTAGTTCGTCCTCGAAGCATGTCGCAAATTCCAGGGTCAAGGTTACAAGGTCTCAAAAGTATTGGCTCAAACTGAAAGGTATTGGTGGTAATTTTACCAACTTGACATATACATGTATAGGCTCTATCCTATTGTAGTTCATAAGAAATTGACCAGAATTAAGTTTGTGTGTACTAGTAGTAGGTCAAATTTCAAGGTCAATGTCAAATTAACAAGGCAAAAGCCAAAAGTCTAAAAGTCTTGGTAGGACATTATTATACCGTATGTGCTAAAATATCCAAGTACACTCATACACGTTATGAAGTTCAAAGCGTGATTACCAGATTAAAGTTTTTTCACCAAAGCGAAGCATACTGACGACACTAGGGGTAGGACATTACCTCCAGGGAAATAAAGCCCCCGAAAGCCCCCGCTGTGTCAATTTTGACCACTCGTAAAAGTGAATCATTTTGCGTAAATTGTGCAACATATCTGATTGAACGAGAAATGTGCCTCGGTTCAATCAGATTGGTTGTTGTGTAATCACGTTCAAATTTACATAAAAACATAGTAAGCTCTCTAGTAAAATAGAACCCCGGCCCCGGTTTCTCAAAAAAAAGTATATACTGATGAGAACATGCTCAACTTCAAACGAATACTCTCCAACGTTGAAGGGTATTCGATTGAAGTTCACGTGGATTTCGTGAGATTTGAGCACGGTACTCAGATTTGAGCATGAGAACGTACTTAAGTTTTTTCGAGAAACCGGGGCCCAGTCACATACACATGTTGTGCGCAATCTTGGGTTTTAAGCATTTTAAAAACTGCTTAAACCGAGTTCCATAACATTTAAAGCAATTTTAAAATTGGTGATTTTCAAGTATGCTTACGACATAATATAGACATAAACATATCTTTTTCTTGGAACTAATCATAGTTTTTTATCCATTCATGAAATAATCACAATGTTAGTCAATATCTTAACATAGTGCAATGACAACAAAATAAGGAACATAGAGAGAGAGGACAGTGCTAAACATACAGAACTTTTTTTTCTTAATACTAATGCACATTTGATAAAATTGTATAGATATCTAAATTGTTTAGAATAAATGTGTCATTCTCAGACAGCATATCACATAATTTTGCCATACTTGGTCTTTTAGCATACCTTTCTTAACCCTTTCCCAAACAAGACCTGGTTTTGACGTCCCTAATAGAAAAGGCATAGGAAAACATTGAAACAACATCATATTTTACACGAATTCTATCTTTAATAACTTCCATTTTGTCCTTTGTGGCAGTTTTGAAGTGGATCACCCTGGAATTTGGCCGTTTGGGAAAGAGTTAAATATATCTTTTTCTTTTTTTGGAAAACTTATATTTGTTGCATACTGCACAATCACTGTCGTAGCACGTCCAAAAAAAATAACCTGTGATGTACACATGACTGGGCTGTAAGAATTTGTAGGAGGAAGTTCAATAATTGTCTTACGAAATGTTGTTATAGACATCATTAAAAATCAGCGAAGCGAGATCAAATCTCGGCGATCATAACGCACTTTACGAGACAAGTGGAAATAGACTTGAAACGATGCCACGTGTTTCCAGCCAATATCCGGCATCCAGTCTATCCTACTATCTAATAAACGCCTTGTAGACGAAACACCGATAAATAATGCCAGGCCATCATCTTGAAATGAAGCGGATTTAGTCATCATATTGTTTCTGTCCAAATATATACTCAGTCCAACAATAAACAACTCATTGGTATTTTTTTCGTATCAGCGTAACTTGAAGGCAGAGTTGGCAGACTCAGCATTTGAAATATACTTTCTTTGAGGGAAGGCTCCATTAACATTACGCACGGTTAAAAGCAATAATTGCAATGTAACACTCATTGTTCCCAAATTTAAAAGAAAAAAGTAAAAAAAAAAAAAAAAAAAACAATCTGAGAGGCGTTTTTAATTGCTGTGCGTATATATCTTCATATCGACCATAGATTTTCAGAACGTCGCAGGTTTTTGTTGTCTTGCTCTTGGTGCTATCACTTCGCTTTTCTTATAACTAATCTCGCAGGCGCAAGCTGCGTTTTGTAGAAAAACGATAATGCGTAGTATCGATACATGCATGCATTACTATCGTTCTTTAGGATAACGCATCTTTTGACCAACACGATGATATCAGGAAAAACAGAACAGGTTAAGCATCTTATTGAAACAATGTCATCATGACGTGGCGAACGAAATTAAAGCGACAAAGATTGTAAGATCCATATGAGCATTTGATATTTTGATTGCCATGTTCATAATGGTTGTTTGTCTGAATGATAACGTTCTAACTCTGATATAACACTTAAACCATAAATCATTATACATCTTTTCAACATATCAGCATAGAATTAAAGCTGCAAAGACGCAAGGGAAAAGTTTTCGTGTCATCATATGTTTTAATTTTAGGGTTTGTTTTGTCAACTCAAAGACGACATGAAAATAATTGATTTTCACTGTTTTCATACAGAGAATGAAAAGCAAAGGAATGCACGCGAAATTGCAAGTTTAAACAATGACGCGCTCGATTTACTAAACACAAAAGTTCAATGAACAATATGGCCGATATCATCTGAAATCCCATAAACTAATCATGTGACCCATCGTCGGATAAACTCGACCTCAAGACCTCGAATGACCTTTCATTGCCTGACGGGTGTGTAAAAAAGACATGCTTTCAAAAATATTCATAGACATATTGTGTTATTTTTTAGATTGAAAACACAATCGAATCGGTTATGAAAAAAAATGCCTACTAACATGTCACATTAATTGAAAACAAAGATAAATTAATGCATAAAATGTGTGTTTCCGAGCTGTTATAGATATAATTTAACGCGAGGAAATCGGGCGGTTATCAAAAGAAAAAGGTGTGTTATACAGTAGATTCGCGTGCCGTTAACGCCCGGCTTTGTACTCAAAATTCCTCGATTTGAGCTTTTAAAATAAACAATAATCATTCATTTTCCCGCAAAATTCCTCAACGTCTTATATTTGATAATAAACGTTCGCTTCTGGCGCCGAATTATGACGTGACGCCAAGCACAATAAATCTCCGAAGATTTATCTGAAAAAAAAATGCATTTATCAATAGGTTTAGGGTAAGTGCTCATTGACATTTGATGTTTTTGTGCATATATAGCATCAATGCAAGTACTTTTTCGGTCGTTAACATTCTCAGGGGCCCTCAAAATTTCTAAAATTTACCTCGTGCTTCGCACTCGGGCGTCAACGTATTTCTTGGGCCTCTGTGAATGTTAACGACTTCAAAAACGTAAATTGACTCTATGATAAACTACGAAAACATCTTTGTTATTATCCTTAATAAATTAGTACAATAAATGAGAACATTTAACTTGTAATACTTTGGTACAAGCTAATTTTTACCTAATCGAACTTTTGAATTATTTATCGAAAGAGTTGTGAAGATTATCTGAGTAAGTGACGTGAACCTTGGGATTCTATTTAGTATATCTGGATTACAGGATATATTTACAAAAGAAATTCGAGAGTAGAGAAGTCTGATAAGCCCTTTAGGTCGTAGTTCTTGTCTTATGTCCCCTGCGAAGGTTTTGAGAGTAAATCCGGTATGTAACAGTATACCATCCCCGGCCGCATGGATTTAAAAAAAAAATAGAAATTACTTAGGTTTTTTTCTAACCCATGCGAAAATAACAACTGGAGTTAACATACCCATTACAAAAGTTGTATTTTAAAAGCAATTATGAAGTCAATTCGATTATAACTTGTGGCGCGTTCTACCAAATAGTCTTTTCGCTTAAAAATTAAAATGCTTTGCCAATTGGTAATTCTTAATGTCAACATTTGCCTTTAAATTTGTTAAAGAGTATCTTTAAGTACACCCCGACAGATTGTGTAAGAAATCAGTTCTCTATTACCATAAATTACCAGGAAAATGTTGTATTAAACAGAAACATATGCGAGACGTGGCCTTCAAGGAATTGTCAATCTTACTACTTATCTAACACTAGAAGCGCATGTAAGCTTCAAAAGAATGGTAGCGCCAGTTTGTTTAAATCATTCGTTATGTTATTTCTGAGGTTCTATGGTAGAATACAGACAAGAAATGGAAGAAGCTCCGCTCATTTTGTCCCACCTTAATTATATTCAGTCTAGACGTCTGCTTCATCAAAAATGGCGGAAATCCCAGACGAGATTTTCTCGATGCTGTTCTACCGTTCATGAAGTGCTTTTGGGAAAGCGACGACCTTAGATGGCTTTTCTCCGTAAAAGTTAGCTTTCACTTCTTTAACGTCAAGAAATTACGAAAACTTCTTTTCGTGTATACCACCCTGGGTTTTGATAGCAGTGGTAACAACATCATTGCATGTTTGTTATATTGCATTATGTTAATATTTGCCTCAAAGACAACAACTACGCATTAAAACAGATTGTATGAAAGAGCTTTGGACTACATTAGTTACTTTTAATATGCTTTATTGTGCTTGGAAAATATATACTCATTACAACTTAAACAAAGACCTTATTCATACTTGATATTGCACCGTCATGAAAAGTGTTCTCTGAAACGAAACGTCGCAAATCTTCTAACGTCGCTGAAAAGGAAATGACAAAGTTTCTGTAAAAGGGTTTTTGAGGTCCATAAATCACCAGTTAACCATGTGAGGGTAAGTTAAGTGTATAGGACTCAATGAAAAGTTTATCCTCTTACGTTGATTATATGGAAGGCTCGGTTTAATTACTGCTTAGCGGATTAATAAATAACATAGTGCACAAAAAGGCACCCAAAACTACCCGACCCCTTTTTGAATTGGACACATTTTTATGAGATTTTGCGTGAGACTTCGTCGTAAATCTGACCTCGTTATTATGCTAGATTATGTCCCATTGAAGAACGAACGAAGGTATTTGAAATCAATTTTGAGATAAAATTCACGCTAAGTAACCGCAAAGTTTCCCCTCGTGAACTCGATTGCTAAACAATACTTTCGCTCAATTTAGAGATTCGCAAATTATGAGGGGTGCATTATGTATTTCACAGAAGGTCACACGGGAGCTAATGCATCATTTAGCAATAATATTTATGATATTTATCGGCTGTAAATCGACAACAAAATGACGTGATACCTTGGTACTTGATTGATGATTCACCAGTGTTCCCAAACTGTATTCTTTTTGCTGTAACGATGTCTTACGTCTAAGTTCTATAGCCACTTGTAATCGGTTATCTCAACTTTGAAGTTTCTAGAATCAGACCCAAAATGTCTAAAGGAACTAACATAGCAGAATGCAACTTACGGCCTTGATACTATCAGTACAATGCAGCGTAAGTTATTAGATGTAATGTTGTATATATTTCTTCCTCGTCTAATCATAGAAAAGTTTTACAATCTTTAAACATAAGACGCCTTCAGATATGATTCCAAATGCAACAAAGTAATTTAACGATATGCAACGACAATATGAAAATATGCCGAAAGAAATAGTTGAGTATTACAAATAGGTTACATTTCACTGAAAAAAGGGATGGCGTTATCTCGATTAGATAATAATTATATCACACTCGACAAGACTTGGATAGAACTACAGCATCTTCTATTATATTAGACAGGGTAATTTCAACTTTGTTCAAAAATCATAACAGACCAATGAAATCGTGCGAGTTTTTATGTGGAAAACAGTACAAGGAATTAAGAGTAGAAATAGTTGCAGCGATAAAACCACTTGAGGTATTGAAACATACGCAAGATACACAAGCTGAACCTAACGTGAAAAATGAATCGAAAGATGTAAATTCGCTAACTAGAGATAAAATTGTTACTTCTTGTTTAAAATGTCACACGATTTCCAATCAAGGAAGATTTGTGAGCTATTTTACATTGTTCCGGTACCAAATATATAACGAGTGAGCGAGTGACTGTGCTTTGCTTCGTTAGACCGGTTATGTGCTTCGGCGAGCTTACTATAACTGACAGAGCAGCAGATAAAGAGGGGGTACAGGCATTCTAAATTTGTTGTTTCAAATCAAAACCCTATGTTGTGGGTACTCATTTGAATCGTCTCGATGAGACGATTCTAATGAATACCCACAACATGGGATTTGATGAACTATAAATGGAAAACAACATTTTGGAAAGGCATTGCCTCCTCTTATTTGTAGCTTTGAATACCATTCTAATGTTTTGACATGTGAACGGACTAGTTTGTTACCATTGTTAGACACGAAGACAATCTGGTCCGCGACATATCGAGTTCCAGAGATCTCAACGATTACATTTTAACCCTTTTACAAACAAACATTGGTATCAAAGTCCTCATAATGATGATAGTTTAGAAACGCTTGAATTAAAAGAAGATACCGTGCGTTCGTCATTAGCCTTCAACGATTTCTAAGCCATATATAAGTCTACATAAAATTATACTATCTAATTTCAACAACATGTCTTATATCTTTTGAAACAAATTTGGCTTTAGTGCGTTATGAAAGTTGTCGTTTGGAAGGGGTTCATATTTCTGACCTTTAACCACCTCCTGTCCTAATCAGATGTTCTGCTTGTCAATTTGTAATCAACAAGGCCGTTTAGGGCCGACTCAAGTTCGCGTTTTCAATATAACAAAGTCATTAGAGGCCACGGAGGTGTAAAGGTCCATTGTTTTTATTAATGAGTCATTAGACCCTATGTCAGGTCTACGGCAATTACAACGTAACGTATCTTACAGAGCCACAGATAAGAGCAGCTAGTCACACTTTGTAAGTCAAAAATATATCTATCGTTCTCGAAAATCTACAGTGGAAACACAAGTCGGAATCAACTTTAGAGCATGATTAAGCAAGGTTAAGCAATTTGTCCCTTGACAGCCAGAAGTGGCTATCAGCAGTTAAAATTTAACTGCTGATAGCCACTTCTGGCTGTCAAGGGACGAAGTTAGAATATGTAATTGAAATAACAAATGTATAATGGCATTACATCTGTTATCTATTGCTCTGGTGCTATATCTATGTCTTCTAGCAGGTCCTATTTCGTTACTGGTCCAGCATTAGTGGACCAAGAATTTTTCGTCCTGGATATTAAATTTTTCATTGCAGAGGTTTTACACGGCTGTTTTGATATTTCCGTTGCTCATGATACCACACATTGTTATCAGATATTTCTACCATGAAATCACTTACAGAATGTTCAGAATGAGCTTTATAAACCTTTGTCTTCAGTGGTACGCAAATGAATTACTAAATGGACTACAATGCACAATCAATGGTTCGCAAAGGAAAGGACACACATAAAATTATACAAGATATTTTCGAGTGCGAATTAAAACAAAAACTATACAACTCTCCTGATCAAATAATCTGAATTAAGTTATGACTTGGTGTTTCTGTATTTAAATCTCCAAAATGTTTAATAGTTTTGTGTTTTACATTAATACCGGTGTCATGGGTGTACCACAGTACATAGAACGTTAATTGAATGACCTACAAATGCCATGAGGCAAATACTATATCTAGTGGCGAATCAGGACCGCAATCATGGGAATAGTCGCTCAGCGTCCACCGGTCTGTCTGAGGATGTACAGATAGAGAAGCAGGGTGTGAAAAGGAAACGTAAGGGCGCCCTGTGGCTAAATAGTGGCGTTAGATTATTTTGCAAAGTCATGAATGAATATTAAGGTCAATATTTAGTTACCGATTACTCATACAATTTGAGATGGTCTAAATGAACAGTAGTTCAACACGATGCAATATCAAACAATTGAAAATACTTATTAATTAGCATAAAACAATCATGGAATAAGAGAAAACGGTGATGATCAGTAGTCTATTCATTGCGCTGAATTTGAGAATACAAAAATCGATCATTGTTTTCTACAGGCATTTTTGTTAGAGACGTCCGATCCAGAAAAGGCGTTTCAGAAAAGGGGACATGTGTGTCTGGACTTTGTAAATGTTACCTGTTACGTTATTTTAAAAGGGACCTTCTTGGATGGGTGCGCCTATACATACTCTAAGTAATTTTCTGGGTCGAGATTGTTTTTCCTAAGTTACTAAATGTTTATTATCCAAATCCGACATTTGGTTGACGACTACGAAGTATGATCTGTTTCTCAAAATATGGTTTAAGAAACATCCCGGAAGGTCGTTTTTAGAGACGGGTCGGAAATTTATTGATAGTTGACTTATATCCTGAAACTTAATTCAAACGAGTAGGTAGTGTAAAACAAGATCAGACTGAATATGCAAACTTGTGATTGCCCTCTACTGCCTGACATAGCGGTTGGAATATTTTCGGGATCATCTAAACATTGGTTGGATATTTACATGTCACAAACGCTTTTAAAAGTCTAAATTGTGCAATTACATTAAAAAGAAAAAAAAAGAACTGTAAAAGAAGACAGAAATAACATGATGTTCCAGCTATTAGAGGTTCTGAACTGCGAGACAAAACAGAAATAAAAGACAAATAAAATAAATCAAATGTTGATGAACGGTCGGTCATAAAGATGCGATGACTGACAAGTTTACATACTGCCTGTCGAAATATTTCTACCAGAACTTTGCGAGGAAACATAAACAATTTTGACTTTTGTTGTCGTTATTTTGGAAAATACCTTTCTCTTGCCTGTTTTCGTGTGTAAAGGATGTTGTTGTTTTTTATTTAGTAAATATCTTCGTTTTTGTAAATATGTAAATATCTTCGGCGAAAAACAAAAGTTTATTTTTCAGTAGGACACTGGGGACTCCTCTGTGCTATTAAATAATCACCATAGAAGGCAGAGTTTGTTAATCTTTTTTAAACAGTAAATTCGAGATATTATTACGGAGCATAGGCCTATGTGCATTGCCCCGCCTAATACATAATACTTAGACATTCAATTTCAATTAAGGCAAATAGTAGAAACAATTTGCGGTCTGACCCTTTTGACATGTAAAAATATTCTAAAGTTGTCGATATTTGCGAATAATGTAAAAAAGTCAAAAAATGTCATTTTTTCAATATTTAAGATTTTGAACGTAAAGTGTATAAACATAAATCAGTCAATATAATTGGAACTGCACTTTGTCATATTGTATTTCTTTAGTTGACACCGCATTATCTATATTGACGTTCATAAACTATCTAATACTAATCACCGCGGTTAACCAATGACAAAACTATCACTGGATTTGGAGATCTTTAAACTGATCTTCTTCGAAGGCTAGTAGTGGTGTGTCAAATCGAAGGCATTTAAGCACAATTCTGAGGATTGAGAGAAGCCAATTTATTACAAGTACACTTGTCATGTTATATTTCTTTAGTAAACGCCACATTGTCGACATTAACGTTCATAAACTATCTAATACTGGTCACCGCGGTTAACCAATGACAAATAGATTCCTGGTTTTCGAGGCATAAAAGATTCACTTCGATACAATATGTTGGTCTAAATGAATAAACTAGTAGCGATTTTCTTTTCATACTTGTAATTTGGTAAAATGTAAAAAGCAATATTTCTAAAATAGAATGGTTTAGTTATTTGGAAAAAAAGACATTGAGAATGAATACCCAAACTGACAATGGAGAGCGCATTTATGCACGTTGCATTAATCTTTGCGTGTATCGTTTAGGGTTTACATCTTGATAATTTTTTTCTAAACTTTTTTAGATATATGCCCGATATTATCAAAAATGCATATTTATTAAATATACACATGCAATGATTTGAACTTACCTTTCTATGTATTTATATATATTCTTCAAAAGCAGGACATACTGGCAAGTTTCAATATGTATGAAAGTACAAAATTGTAAAAAGGTTGTGAAGTGAACGTTATCTGTAGTAAACTGCTCAATTAGGAATTCATTGACACTGAAAAACTTAGATGGTATCGTCGACCGCCTAGCTAGTATAAGTGCTTTATGAATGGGCACACCCTTTACCATGTCACAAACGAAAATATACACTGGTCCAAACAAGGATTACTAAAGGTGCGTAAAATTTCACCCAAACGTAGATTTGTTAATCAGGAAAATGAAAGAGAGAAATACTGCTAATACTGATAATCACACTTTTTATGACCTAACCATTTTTTCAAATATCTTTCTTATGGTGAAGTCGAAAGCAGATATTGTTTAGGTAATGCTTGAGGATGAGATATTGAAAAATCTTGGCTAATAATTGTCATAAAATTAATGCTTGCTAGATGAAAAAGAACTTCGAACGAACTTTATTCCGACATGATTGGATAGTCCCAGCATATGCACAAATATCCCAAATGATAGGTCGTTAAATTCTAGTCATCCTTTTCTAGACGTTTTGCTTCTTCTCAAGTTATGAAATGATCATCTCCTTTAATCTGCTGGTGTGCCAACTTCACGAACATGCTAAACTTTAGAACAATAAAATATTGATCAACTTAAAAATGTAGCATACATGGTCTACTTCATGAGAAAGTCAAATTTGCGGTTTTATGATCTTGCAGATAATGTTGATATCAATTATACCATAGTTTGGCCATTTACGAACTAATTGAAATACTTAATCTTTGAAAAGTATCGTTATTAGAACACATATCCTAAATTACTCTATTTGAAATATACAGTAGGTAAATCTGTCGGTTCACATGAAAATGGAAACGAACGTAGAAGAAGGAGATAATCTCCTGGGTCAAAAGATATTCCTCCGACGAAATATAAATACTTTTGACCCAGAAAATACACCGTATCTTTTCCAGATCGCAGCTCATATTCGTGTCTCAAGAATTGTGTTATTCTGTTAAATCCTTTTTCAAACAAGACATAACTTTAACCTTTTTAATGGAAAAAAACGTTGGGAAACAATGACACAAAATAAGGAAATGCTGGTATCCAACATTTCTTGATTTTGCCTCAATGCTAAATCGAGCACAAATCCTGTCTTTAATCAACATCCAATTTGCCATCTAAGGTAGCTTTCAAATTGAGCCAATCCGTAGATTTTGCTATTTTAGTTAAGAGAGTGCATGGAAAAAACAGACATGAAATGGTAATAATCTGTTGATAAAAGTTCAAACAAAACATGTGCACCTTTGCTTTAAAACGCATTTTATTGTATTAGTCTAGGAGGTAGATGAGGTTTAATTGCGGTAAAAGCACCATACAACTTTTAGACTGATTCTTGTAGCAAATTGTCTCAGGAGTTTGGAAATGCGCGTCTGACGCGCATCCGCCTAGATATAAGGGGAGAAAATTGAGGTTAAAGTTGTCTGCCCTTGGATTTTTAAGCCAAAAATGGAAATATTACTAGTCATTTCTTTTAAGGCATTGAGTTATTACAAATGGTTTAGAATTGGTAAATATATGCACATATCATCTCCATACATATTATAATGATGTTTAATGAATGTTTTTTGTCCATAAAAATCCAAGATGGCCGCCAGAATGTCTATTTTTAGTAACAAAAAGGTGTCTTTTTTAAAAATAAGATTTTTTCTGGGATGCATAATACGCTGATATGAATTTTTATGCATGTGTTTCATAACTAAAAACTAGGAAATTATCACAGGAGTTCGGAAATGCGCGTCTGACACGCATCCGCCTAGGTATAAGGGGAGAAAATTGAGGTCAAAGTTGTCTACCCTTGGATTTTAAGCCAAAATGGAAATCTTCCTATGCATTACTTTTAAAACATTGATGTATTACAAATGGTTTTTAATTGGGAAATATATGCACAATTCATCTCCATACATATTTTAAAGATGTTTCATAAAAGTTTTCGATTCATAAAAATCCAAGATGGCCGCCAGAATGTCTATTTTTAGTAACAAAAGGGTCTTTTTTGTAATAAGTTTTTTTTCTGGGACACATGTATGTTGATATGAATTTTTATGCACATATTTAATAAATATTGACCAATTAAAACTTAGCAAATTAGGGAAAAAAGTTTTGGATAGTTTTGAAACAGATTTTTAAGCTTAAATTGCATTTTCATGTCCTGAGAATTTTGCGAAAAGCATTTCGATGCATTCCTTTTAAGGCATTGATTCATTACAACTGGCATTTAATTGCGAAAATATGCATATATCATCCCCATTCATATTTCAATGATGTTTAATGAAAGTTTTTGGTCCATAAAAATCCAAGATGGCCGCCATAATATCTATTTTTAGTAACAAAAAGGTCTTTTTTGAATAAAATAAGATTTTTTTCTGAGACACATATATATGCTAATATGAATTTTTATGAATGTACTTGATAAATATTGACTTGTTGTAACATAGAAAAGTAAGGAAAATAAGTTTTGGATGGTAGAAAAATAAGTTTCGGATAGTGTTCTAACCAAAGTTTTATGCTTAAATTGCATCCACACAATCCTGAGGATTTTGCCAAAAGTTTTTCGAGCCATAGATTTAACACATTTACAAACAGAGTTATTCTTTTCAATATACATGTGTATTATACATTGTATATGCATTTCACATACTCACTTAGTACGGATACTTATAACCATCAAGAATTATGTAAAGCTAACATGAATGCCAAGATGGCCACCAGTTCATGAATTCTGTTGTATAAACGGGCTTACTCATGGGAAGTTTTCCTAATCATACAAAATCGCATTTTGTTGATGCAGGTCTGCATGTTATTTTTTCATTATCTGGATCACAATTACAAACAACAAATTCGAGAAGCAATGAATCCGATAGAATTCTGTATTTGTTACACAGAACCTTGGTATATTACCTTTTCCAGGATGTGGCCCTTATGAAGTTTTAAAATATACACTGTATCCTATAACCTTTATATCATTATTTCTCTCTATTTCCCAGGTACACACGATAACTGATATAATGCTGTAAAATTTGAAAGACATAAAAGGGGGTCAACATGTCAAGAATTGAAACCTTACATATAGTCCAAAAATCATGACCTGGGGAAGTGAAATCCTTTGATGAAAATACCTGATTAAAAACATAAACATGTGTGTCACTCAGATAGTCCAAAGCTTGTTTCAGCCTGTCAACCGATTCCTATATTTTCCTTTAAAACTCCTAAATTTTGGACACAAGTCCTATACTTTCAAGTACCTCGTATACTCCTATATGCAATTCTCCTATATTTAGAAAATATTTCCTACATTTTTTGGTAAAATTATTGTCAATGAATGATAAGATGCTATTTGCTACTTTATTTTTAAGGTAAGAGAATTTCTGTCTTCCATTATAGCATTAACATACTGTATAATGTTATGGTGTTTCCGTCCGTTCATCACCACTGGTTCGGTTACCTACAAGGTAATTGAATAGGACACATACCTTTGAGGTGCCAATACAGATGATGATGATCATGCTATGATGTATAATAGCCTACTTTCTGGATTGTGATGCTGTGGAACTTTATTAGCTCACCTTAGCATAAAGTGCTTAGGGTGAGGTATCGTGATCACGCGTCATCCGTCGTCCGCCTGCCTGTTCACAAGTAAAGAAAATACTATCCTCCTATGGGTTAGGTCTAGAGTTTTGCAATTTTGTATGTAAAATCTCATTGTATGAAGGTCCTCTACCAAAATGTTTCAAGTGATTGTGGTACAATGAAATTAAACTATATGTTGTGAGACCTATATCAAAATTCATATAGACAAAGAAAGAATGAAATCCTGTACAATCTACTACACTCGAATGGTTTGACCTAGGGCTTTGAAATTTGGTCTATGGAATTGTCTTATAGCACCCCCTAAAGTACTTCAAATCATTATGTTATAATGAAGATTGGCCCTGTGTTGTTAGTATTAGATTACATGAAGAGACAAAAAATCTAGGCTTATTTTTACTCCGGCATTCGAGGGCTTTCAATTTTGGAGTGCTGAATTGTCTGAAAGCCCTCTGCCAAAATGCTTTTAATTATTGTGAAACAATTAAATTGGGTCCTATATCATTTTCTAGATATAGACGGAGGAGCAAATCCCCGACAATCTTCTACTCCCTATATGTTTGACCTACAGCTTTGAAATTTGGTTCGTATAATTGTCTTATGGTCTTTAATCTAAATACTTGAAAGTTTCGTGGTGCAATGAAAATTGGCCCTTTGTTGTTGGATATTGTATTACATATGGCGGCCAAGAATGAAATCTTGTACAATCTTCTGACAAATGTTTGCCTGAAATGAAAATTGGCTGGAAGTTGTTGGTCTGGGATGTTGCAGAAGGTATCTGATACATACAATCTCCTCTAAACCTCAGTGTTGTTCTCGACTTTCTTGTCTAGATTAAACACAAATGCATTAACATACAACAAACTACACTGGGTAAGAACTGTTGGTATAACATAAAGCTGTCAGTGGAATTATGGCCATGGCTGTAATATTTCTTTGGCTTATTATTATATAATATCTTTAATGAGATTTAAAGCCAAAATGGGCCTCTCAGAGCGCATTCAAATTGATTCTAAGGACAAATATTTAGATTGTCAAAATTTTCTTGGGGGAGGGCATTCATCCCCCTATGTTCAGAGATGACGTCTCTCACGTGCTCTCCCCCACTTGTACCTGTTGCGCTTGTTTGAATCAGCATTTTCAATGCTGCACCACTTTCAATAATAGCTTTAAAGTCCATGTGAATGCTTGAGACAAAAATACTTTACTTAATCTCCTATATTTAAACTCAAAATTGGCTAAAAGCTCCATAATTTTCTTGGAAAATATTCCTATTACAACTTCCTTTTTTAGAAGACTTGGTTGACAGCCTGTAGTTCCTCTAAGCATGTCTCAATTCTCAATTCCCAGACTTGTTTGATGATACCATGGGATATCACGTCAGTTGTTACAGCAACTTCACTGCCACAAGGGGTTCTACAGGACAACCTTATACCGTAGATGAGTCGAAATCATACACAATTTGCTCTAATGAACAAGGGAAAGCTGGTCCATAGAGTACATCTGGTATATTCCCTGCAACCTTTGTATTTTGTGACTATCCTGCGAAATTGAAAGGCCATTTCAAAAAGGAATATCCGGGGAAATGTGAAACTGAAGATGCAGCAAATGTCATTACATATGAGTTAGGTGTGATAAAAGATGATAAAAACTAATAGAAAAAATCATTCAGTGACATTGGCATGATAGCAAAAGAAGTCAAGTACCACCAAAGCTGCAAGGAAATCTGCATCATGGCAAGGGTCTGGTTGAGGAAGCCTACAAGTATCTAATGGACAAATCACCTTCAGCTGATGATCATACTGTTAATTTACTATAGAATCTCATTCAGGAATCACTAGTAGAGTGCGATGGAGCTAAATTCTTGGCATCTCTGCACAAACTTTACATCAGCTTCTTGGATGATGAAGCTCAACAAATACATGTTACCAGTCTTGGAGTAAAAATCAGTAAGTGTTGCCCTGATTTACTACTTGAGAGGTTTAGTGAAGGATTTAGAGAAAGACCACAAGGACCTATCTGAACCTGTAACAGTGGAAGCCCTTGCCAAATGCCAAGCAGATCCCCCAGGAAATTTAATTAGGTTCTTCAATGTGCTTTATACATGGTCAAAGGGTACCCTTAGAGTTTAAAATTGCTAGAGCCTAACCACCCTACAATTTTGTCATTTAGGAAAGGGTTAAATAATAGGGCTGCTTTAAGACTAAACCCCCTAAGTAGTAGGTTGTTTCAACAATTGAGCTGTGATCAAAGTCAAAACTAGAAGGATTAGCTTTCTTTGGCACATCATAGCATTGTGTATGATTGCGACTCTTCTACAGTGTTAGATTGCCTGTAGAATCCCTTATGGCAGTGAAGTTGCTGTAGCAACTGATGTGATATATTGTGGTATCATCAACCGAGTCTGGGAGAATGATCGAGGCATAATTGGAGGAACTACCTCTGGACAGTCTAACAGACGCACATGTTTGTGCTTTTAACCAGGTATTTTCGTCAAATGGTTTCACTTCCCCAGGCCAGAAGTTTTGGCCAATGTATAAAGTATAACTCCTTGACATGTTGACCTCCTTTTCGTCTCTAAATGTAATTTATGATTGTGATTCAGCCAGATATGAAGCAATAACATGCAGACTTGAATCTACAAGAAGCCATTTTGTATGATTAGGAAAATTTCCTATGAGTTAGCCCATTTTTTTCAACAGAATTCATCATGTAATTCTAAATTAACCAAAATGGTGGCCATCTTGGCATCCATATTGGCTTTAGAAATTTTTCCGGGTGGTTATGAATATCCATTTACAATAATTGATTATGCGAAATGCATATTCAATGTATAATATACATGCATATTGAAAAGAATAAATCTGTTTGAAAAAAACCTTTAATCTACCTATCAAAAAGCTTTTCGCAGAATTATCGGGATTATATATAATGAAAATACAATTTGAGCTCAGAATTTGTTTAGAATACTATCCGAAACTTATTTTCCCTAGTTTTCTATGTTCCAATAAGTTAATATTTATTAAATACATGTACATTCTTAAAGATTCATATTAGCATAATATATAAGCGTCCAGAAAAAATCTTATTTAAAAAAACAACACCTTTTTGTTACTAAAAATAGACATTCTGGCGGCCATTTTGGATTTTTATGGATCAAAAAGATTCATTAAACATCTATAGAATATGTATGCAGATAATATGTGCATATATTTGCCAATAAAAAACTATTTGGAATGAATCAATGCCCGAAAAGAAATGCATCGAAACGCTTTTCGCAAAATTCTCAGGACTTGAAAATGCAATTTGAGCTTAAAAATTTGTTTCAAATACTATCCAAAACTTATTTTTCCTAATTTGCTAAGTTCCATTTGGTTAATATTTATTAAATACGTGCATAAAAATTCATATCAACCTACATGTGTCCCAGAAAGAAAACTTATTACAAAAAAGACCATTTTGTTACTAAAAATAGACATTCTGGCGGCCATCTTGGATTTTTATGAATCGAAAACTTTCATAAAACATCTTTGAAATATGTATGGAGATGAATTGTGCAAATATTTCCCAATTAAAAACCATTTGTAATGAATCGATGTCTTAAAAGTAATGCCTAGTAAGATTTCCATTTTGGCTTAAAATCCAAGGGTAGACAACTTTGACCTCAATTTTCTCCCCTTATACCTAGGCGTATGCGTGTCAGACGCGCGTTTCCGAACTCCTGAGACAATTTCCTAGTTTTTATTTATGAAACACATGCATAAAAATTCATATCAGCGTATTATGCATCCCAGAAAAAAATCTTCTTTTTAAAAAAGACACCTTTTTGTTACTAAAAATAGACATTCTGGCGGCCATCTTGGATTTTTATGGATCAAAAACATTCATTAAACATCATGAAAATATGTATGGAGATGATATGTGCATATATTTAAAATTTTAAACCATTTGTAATAACTCGATGCCTTAAAAGAAATGACTAGCGAGATTTCCATTTTTGGCTTAAAAATCCAAGGGCAGACAACTTTAACCTCAATTTTCTCCCCTTATATCTAGGCGGATGCGCGTCAGACGCGCATTTCCGAACTCCTGAGACAATTTGCTACAAGAATCAGTCTTAAAGTTGTATGGTGCTTTTACCGCAATTAAACCTCATCTACCTCCTAGACTATATTGTTAATGGCCAAAATTATCTTAACTACGAGGAATGCACTATTCAATACACGCCAATTCTTTTTTATTGATTAACGTACATGTATGATAGAACGTGGTTTATTGTTGCTTTTGTGTATGATTTTATGACGTCTTTAACGTTTTTCTCTACGAATGCTCGCATGAAAAATATATTTTGGATTTCATTTTTTGACTTGTCTTTGAAATACTTGTCCAAAACCATGTCAATACGAACTTTCTCTCTGCCAAAATAGGTATTCGAACCAGGTTTGTGGCTGATTAGTTAAAAAGCTGATTCTGGCACAATATTCATTTCATAGAAAATCGTCCAGACAGCATATATATTTGTCTCCATGGAACGATTAAAGAGCCAATGGTTTAACATCTTGGCCCATTCAAAGCAGAATGCCAGAATCTTTTCGGCAATACCATGTTCTATTAAAAATAAAATATGAAAATCGTATTGAAAAAAAGTAGAAAGAAAGAATTCTCTTCATTGTGAAATCCCTAACATTTTGCAATCCTTGCAAATAATAAAATTCCAATTGAAGCATTGTTGATGCATTTTTGAACCTGGGTGTGTCAGCTAATACTTTTATTGGAGAAAAAATTGACCCGAGTTGAACCTTTAAGCAAAATTAGATTTAAACGCCACGAAAATATATAAGTTTATAGGCCCAATAGAGAGTGAAATGTATGCTAATAGAGGTCGCCGACTTTAGGACATTAGTGTTCGACGTACTATTTGGACCAATGAAACTGCAGTTTATAAAGTTTCGCCGCTATATTTCGCATAAGCGAGACTGTCGACCAGTTAATGTGACGTCTATACATAGCCACGCCCCCGTCTCCAATGAATCGCTATCGAACACCAAGTCAGATAGAGCCTGTATAGTAAATTCTATGCGAAATAAACATTCATTGCGCTTTGCGCATTCGCATAGAATCTACTTTACAGCCTCTATTTAAAGTGACATTTCAGAATTTTTTGTCATAAATTTTACTTTTATTTTTATCTGAAAGAGCATATTTCCTTATGAAAATTCTGAAAATTTCGAGCCAAAATATTGCGCCGTTTACGAGAAATTTATATTTTTGTGTTAAAATTGAACAAATTGTTGTGGACAACACAGTTCGGATTTATATGCAATTTATCGATTATGTCTCAACTTTAAATGCGTGTTTCTCGCTTATTGGTAACAACTTCAAAAAACCAGTAGTATTTATACTCATTAGAATAACCAATCTTTGCATCAAGACATACTTTAAAAAATTGAAATTGGAATGAATTGTCCCTTTAAAACACTTTATTTCTGTAATACTTACTGCCATTCACCAGAACACCCTTTTTGCGATGCGAGTTTGTTATAAGTACTAGGACCCATAAATTAAAAAATATTTCTATTTGCACAATCTTATGATAGGCTGTGCTACGAGCAATTAAAAACAGCAATATGTTGGGCTTATTGCGTTGTTAAGTGATAATTTATAGTGGGTATAAATCTATTATGATAACCAAAGTCTGCATATCTTATAACGGACGACCGTAACTCTTTCTTTTTTAGACAAAATGTTATCGGTATCTTAATTTCTTGGAGATATGCGACCGATTTGAGAGTCCTTTAAAGCAGAGGAGTTGGAAATACGTAAAGAATTTGCTGGATGTAGTAGAACTTTTAACCCATTACCAAACGACAAAATTTTAGACTACTCCAAATTCAAAGATGTTGCAGACGACAATTTCAAGTAAATGGAATTTAAAAAAGATTGGTCATTTTGGGTAGAAACCATTGTGGAAAATGAAGAAATTGCTTGTCACAAGCAATTTCTTCATTTCCCTCAATGGTTTCCAAAGCCATTATCCTGTAGGGAGTCAAAAAGAGTCACTGTTTGGTAATGGGTTAATAATATGCAGATAAATCAGTTATTGACGGCTATGTAATGTTTGCCATACGTAACTTTTTAGCAGCTGATTTTTTTAAGAAAAACAGTTCAAATCCAGCAAACCTCTGACATATTTCCACATTCTATGCTTCAAACCATATTCCAATCAGTCACGTTTTCAGAATAATTGGCGATATTCAGAATTTGTTATGTCACGTGATTATTATCACTTTCTGTCCCGAATTTATCCTTTTCAAACGACACGATTTTTGGAACAAGAGGACACAGATAAGAGGACAAAATTTGAATAAAACAGAATATTTGAGCATTATAGTTCGAAAAAGCATTGGACAAAAGGACGAAAAATCTAGTCTTTTTTGAGACATCAAAACCAGGTGTTTTAGAAATGATTAATCAACCTGTTAGAATTCGAAGGCTGACATTTTTATAGCTTATTCGTAATATTGAGAAATATTCCGGAATCAAAAAACGAAAGGTGGCGGCTGCCAAAGTCATCAATTCGTGTTTCATAAAACTTAAACCAAATTATCATTTTCGTAATAACTGGGTAATTTTACAACCAATAAAATGGGAGTTCGTAATTTTTCGAGAGGGCCTTATCGCGCATACAGTTCAAGTGTTGACTAAGTGGCCTGACTGATTAGTTGATGTAGATTTTGAAGACGGTGGCATGTATTTTTGGTAACGGACATTATTTTGAAAGAGTATAATATGTACACTATGGCTGTTGTAAAAATGAAATACGATAAACTCCAATTGTTTTCTTGTTCATTGTTTAAAATGATAAGTGTTTCGAAATATTAATTTTGCTTGCGTTATACAATAGGCTGGTTATCCCACGTGCTGTTTTGGAAACGTACACACGAAAAGTTTACTCGCTTCAAGGTATTTTTTTCTATTTTCACGACTAATACATTACGGATTACTGATGCTATAAAATGCACACTAAACGTATTTGAGAGCGCCATTCCAAAGAAAAGACAAAATAACATAATCTTGGATACAATGTTTCTGAAAAACTAGCCTTTTACACATGTTGAATCCAATATGTCATTAAGGATTCAGAAGCTCTTTGTAACGTCTTACAAGATGGTAAACATCGTAAAAAGGTTGTCTACAATTATTTCAACTTTGTGGCAATAATTTCCAAAACCTAATCAGCGAACTGTCTGTTCTAGCGCATGTTAAAACCTCTTTCAACCTCTTTAACCCTTTCCCAAACGACAAAACTATATTAGTCCAAATTCAAAGCTGATGTTGGCGACAAAGTGAATGTTTAGACTACAATAAGACACATCGCTATTTCGCATTACTAAACTTTGAATAGGAGAAAAGAAGAATTTGCTCATTAAAAAGCATTTTCCCCTATCCCTTACTTCTCAAGTGCTTCAAATTGACCATGTATAAAAACTTGGATTCTTTCAGAAAAGGTTATAGCCCAACACATCCCTAGAAACCACGGGTTTTTATTTTGGAGGGCGTACCTCTCATTATGGAGGTATTTATTTTATTGGCATGCTGGCTGAAGCCCTTTATTTTCGCGCTGATTTTACGACCAATGATAAATTACCTACTGTTAGTTTTCATTTAATAGTTCCGCACTCTGAGCGGCGTTTATGAGGCAAAAATGCGCGTCTGGATGACTTATGCTCAACAATTTGTCTAACGAATTCTACGCAACTGAATATCGAAGAAACGTTGCTTCTGATATACAATAAGAGTGAACGCTTTTGTAACCCAATTTAATTGATAAGTAACGTCAAAGACATTGGAATATAGGTCTTTTGGAACGGTGGTCGCTATGAAAAGTTGATTGATTGTTGTTTAAAGCCATCTTGAGCTGCTTTGGCCATATCGCGACGGCTGGACCATCTACTTGACCATCAATTAGCAGAAATTGAATTATCTGGGGGCCTTGAGATTGAAGTGAGGGTATCGCATTTAATTTGTTTCGGAAAGTTTTCAGTGAAATCACGCTACCCAATATTTCTCAAATCCTCGAGGATTTTAAGTAAACTGACGTCCAAAAGAAACGCTCCAATGAAATTGGTATTTATTTTCTTTATTCCTATTACAATGTTAGTGAAAAGTATACTGTATATTATCATTTTGACCGACAATTCTGAAAAATGAAAAAATATGCGTTTTTATTCCTTAACATATCCATATCCGGTGACTGGTCACGTTTTCTACGTGCGCTACGTGTATGTTCACCACATGATGAAATTGGTCACATTTTACACAGTAACATGTGTTAGTGGATATTCAACCACGATTCCAAAGATTTTCTTATGAAACATTTGTATTGAAGGATTCCGAGACTAAATTCTGAAAAAAGGAGCTCGTAATTTAGCCATTTCTGAATGCCATGAATGCGCAAACAAGTCACAAGACAATTAAACATATTGTGTTTCTCGATTCGGCAACTTGATCGACGCGTTAGAATTCTGTAAACGTTTATTGACCGGCCACGCTCAACTAGACCTCACGTAACGCCTGTAAAGCAAGATTATTCTCTACCTTAACGTCATGTACGTTTCAGGTTTGTGACGTTGGGATTGACATTCTGTTGAATAGTTGGTAAATGCGGTGGCTAAATAAGTGTGTTTCTGGCAACTGTTGTTGTTGCAAGTAACGTTTGAAATAGATACACTGCATGGAAAATAGAGCTTGTAGATTAGTCATTTTCGAATACGGGAAAATCAAGAACAAGCCGCCTGACGTTTTGACATCTTGCATTGCACGATTAGGCATCTTGGTCGACGAGTAAGAGTTACAGAAACATTTGCCAATCGGCAAAAGTCAGATAGACCTCATGTAACGCCTGTCATACAAGAAGCTGTCTTACGTTAACGTCATGTGCGTTTAAGGTTTGAGACGTTGAAATCGACGTCGGATTTAGTATTCACTGATTGTGGTCACCAAATAAGACGTTTTACGGTATCTTTTGTCGTCGCAAGTAAAGTTTGAACCACGCGCTACTAATTTTCAAATGGAAATTCTGATACCGCTCTGTTTAAATGTGCCGTTTTTTCTAAACCGTAACAATTTGATAATTGCTTAATCATCATTTTCCACAACAGATAATCAAATTAACAGATGGAAATAAGTATTTGTGATTTCAAATCAGATTTACTGAATAATCGGACATTTATTAGGACTGAGGCGTTTCTTTTGGACGTCAGTATAGAATAAATGCCAACAAAAGCCAGTCATTTAACAAGAAGAACAATAGTCCATAGGTTGTAACGGTATCGCAATCAGAAGGATGGGTATTTATAAAAGTCTTATTCGAATAGAGAGTAATTTACCTATCTTTCTCCGCCCAGGCCGTCACAAGTTATTTGAGCTATACACAGTAGCTTGTTTAGTCAGAGCTGTAGCTACGGGGTTTTTGAAGAAAAGCAGTTTTTCCTTTGCAGTACCATCAGATGTCACTCTGCTCTATTAAATTTCTCTGTTTATTTTTCAGGGTCGTAAAATATATGTAATGTGGTGTGCAAAACAGATTTACAAAACGTTTGATCATTTGTTTATAATAAGGCATATTTTCATTGCAAAAGAAAAATCTAGTAGACTTTTATTTATGGTGCACTCTTCGGGTTTTCTTCATGGATAATTTTGACATTCATACTAAGTATAAGTCCTAACAAATTACCTGACAGAGCATCTCTAGCTATAAGCTAGTGATGCTTGCCAGGTCATTTATGGGAACCTATACTAGGATTGACGCCAGATCTGATTGACGCTGTGTTCGTTTATTCCAAAATCTGGAACTATGTTAAGGCATGTCTCACTCCGAGAATAAGGAGTATGCCATTATGTATCAAACATAATTCAAGAGTAGCATATTTTTCGCCAAAATGTTTTTTAGCTTTTGTTCTTGTTGCTTTTTAGGTCACCTGACCGAAGGTCATGGTGACCTATTGCGACCGTGTTTTGTCTGTCGTCGTGCGTCGTGCGTCGTGCGTCGTGCGTCGTCCGTCGTGCGTTAACTTTTAACATTTTCGACTTCTTCTTGAGAACCACTGGACGGATTACAACCAAATTTGGCAGGGAGCATCCCCATGGGAAGCCGCTTCAGATTTGTATGAATCATGGAGTTATCTCCCTTTGGGGCTCCATAAGGGGCCTAAAAGGGGTTAAATAGGGTACATCTTAAAAAATCTTCTTCTCATGAACCGGCTGTTGGATTGGATTCACAGTTGGAATTTAGAGTCTTTAGGGCAAGGACAACAAAGTTTGTACAAGAGAAAAAAATCCGTCCAGAAATGGCCGTGCTGGGGATGGGGGATGTGAGGGGAGGGTCGCGTTATTAGTTAACTTAACATTTTTGACTTCTTCTTGAGAACCATTGGGCGGATTACAACCAAACTTGGCAGGGAGCATCCCCATGGGAAGCCGCTTCAGATTTGTACAAATCATGGAGTTATCTCCCTTTGGGGCCCCATAAGGGGCCTAAAAGAGGTTAAATAGGGTACATCTTAAAAAATCTTCTTCTCATGAACCGGCTGTTGGATTGGATTCACATTTGGTATTTAGAGTCTTTAGGGTAAGGACAACAAAGTTTGTACAAGAGAAAAAAATCCGTCCAGAAATGGCCGTGCTGGGAATGGGGGATGTGAGGGGGGGGGGGGGGTCGCGTTATTAGTTAACTTAACATTTTCGACTTCTTATTAAGAACCATTGGACGGATTTCAACCAAACTTGGCAGGAAGCATCCTAAAATAGAAAGCCGCTTCAGATTTTGTACAAATCATGGAGTTATCTCCCTTTGAGGTCCCATAAAGGACCAAAAAGGGGGTTAATAGGGTACATCTTAAAAAAATCTTCTTCTCATGAACCGGCTGTTGCATTGAATACACATTTGGAAGTTAAAGTCTTTAGGGCAAGGACTACAAAGTTTGTACAAGAGAAAAAATCTGTCAATAAATGGTCGTGCTGGGGATCGGGGATGGGAGGGGTTCGCATTATTACTAAACTTTGAACATTTTCTACATTTTTTTGAGACAGATTTCTACCAAACTTGGCAGGAAGCATCCCATTGGGAAGCCGCTTCAGATTTATACAAATCATGGAGTTATCTCCCTTTGAGGCCCCAAAAGGGGCCAAAAGGGGGTAAATAGGGTACATATTAAGAAATGTTCTATTGTTGGATTGAATTCACATTTGGTATTTGAGTCTTTAAATAAGTTTGTACAAGAGAAAAAAAACTGTCAAGAAATGGTGGTGCTGGGGGGTGCGCTATTAGTTAACTTTTAACATTTTCCTTAACTGTGTCTGCTCATTTGATTCAGGTGACCGATAAGGCCCTCTGGGCCTCTTGTTGTTTTATGTTTTGTTGTTGTATGTATGTAGTACGATGTTATTCTTGTTGTTGTTGTTTGCATGGATCCGTTGTTGTCAATGCGTATTAACGAATTATACAACCAATCGCATGTAAAACCGCAATACGTATGTATATTTTGTTATTGTGGTTTACCATAGAAATTGGGATACAGCAATGCGACTTTAAAGATGATCTCTACTGAATTTATCTAGCAAGTGTTATTTAGCAAGTCTTGGCATTTAAAGAAGCACGATAAAAAGGGAAAAAGTATTGATATATTTAACGATTTAAACAATTTGACATTCTCTATATGACGCCTTTTAATATTATCATTAATTCTACGTGCATATAAGAGAATAGAATTTGTGATGTTTATTCGCTATATAATGTAATAAAATAAACTTAGATAGCAACTATTTCGCTAGATTCGTTTTCAGATTTGTCTAGCACCAGATCCTAAGACTGCTTTGAGAAGACGCGACTAGATCTATATCAATATCACTAAGTTGGTGCAAAACTGCGTTTTCAATTAAGAAAATATGGAATCTTGATTAGATTTTCCACATTTATAGTTTGAACTTGGGTACCGGTACGTTATAGTAAATTCTTCCCTGGTAAAACCATTGGTTTATAAAGGGGTAAGTGAGGCAATAGATACACAGTTCAACCTTTTCTAATGAGGTTCCTGAATTGTGCAATGTGCTTGATATTTAATAGTCATTTTGTTAATTAACAATCGCAGAAGTGGATTCGCAAAAGAAATTTTTAAAGGAGGAATGCAACCATTGCAAGATAATAAACCCATTATCAATCGGTAAGAATTTAGACTTGTCCAAAATGCAAAGATGTTGCAGACGACAATTTCAAGCAAATGAAAATGTCACATTTTTGGTCTTTCTGTGTAAAACACATTATGGAAAATGAATAAATTGCTTGTCACAAGCAATTTATTCATTATCCACAATGTTTTACATTTAGCCATTTTCCTATAAGGAGTAAAAAAGAGTCATTGAGTGGATGGTAATGGGTTAAGAGAAGAAACTTTATAAATTATGAATGATTAGAAAATCGCAAAATAAACGCGAATTTAACTTTTATAAGACATTACGTCTGTAATTCAATTCAAGTAGTTTGATTGAAACAAATGTCGATTGTACAGTGTACCATATTGATCAAAAGCATTATTTAGCGTCTGGCGAATTTTAATTTTCGTCGAACGGGCATCATTTTTCGTCCAACGAATATCATTTTCTTCGGACTAACTTTGTTCTTGTTGTTGTTATTATTATTATTATTATTATTATTATTATTATTATTATCATTATTATTATTATTATTATTATTATTATTATTATTATTATTATTATTATTATTATTATTATTATTATTATTATTATTATTATTATTATTATTATTATTTATTATTATTATTATTATTATTATTATTATTATTATTATTATTATTATTATTATTATTATTATTATTATTATTATTATTATTATTATTATTATTATTATTATTATTATTATTGTTGTTGTTGTTGTTGTTGTTGTTATTGTTAATGTTGTTGCTGCTGCTGCTATTATTATTATTATTATTATTATTATTATTATTATTATTATTATTATTATTATTATTATTATTATTATTATTATTATTATTATTATTATTATTATATGTTAGAGAATAAACTTGCTCGTATATCCGAATATAAAAATGCGAGTCCAAACGAAATTTCCGATTTTATCACCCATTCTGTCATCCATGCCGCAATTAATTGTTTACCCAAGCGTAAGTTTAACATCCATACTAAACCTTATTGGTCTAAAGATTTGAAAGACGCGCACTCTAAATCGCGCGAAAAACGTCGCGTTTGGCTTGAACAGGGTAGACCACGCGGAAATGACAATGCTTCATATCGCAATTATAAAGCCGCGAAAAATAATTTCAGAAAATTGCAACGGATTGCTTCGAATAAGTATTTAAACGATATAACCGAAAAATTAGACGAAAGTGCCCATTTAGACTCAGGAGTATTTTGGAATCTCGTTAAAAGGCAGAAAAAAAGCTTCGCCTACATTTACACAAGACCTTTGCTACAGTGGCAAGCAATACGACCTCGAAGACGTCGCTTCTGGGTTCGAAGCGTTTTTCCACGATGTATTCAATGAACCGCAAACCGATCAGTACCTTGACGCATTCGAGTTACAAATCAATAGAGCGGTTAATGAATGCGAGAGGGCTTTAGTCCCTGAAATTCTTAATTTTGAACGTAAATTTAGTATCAATGAAATCTTTAATGTATGTAAAGATCTCAAAACCGGCAAGACACCATCGCACGATAACGTAACGAATGAACACATAATTCATGCCAAAACCGTTATTGTAGAATCCCTAGTTGTATTGTTCAACAGTATTTTAGAGCACGAATGTACACCGGACGCATGGCGCGCGAGTTACATTATCCCGATATACAAAGGTAACGGGAAAGCGAAAAATGACCCAACCAGTTATAGACTAATTTCTCTTATACCCATCTTTTGCAAGATCTTTGAAAATATTATTGTTAAAAGAATCCATTCTGTTGTCTTAAATTGTCATTTTCCTTCCCTCCAACAACAAGGGTTTCAAACAGGACTTAGTTGTATAACCACTGCATTCTGTCTCCAAGAAACGGTGTACGAATTGACAGATCTTAGTAGTAAAGTTTTTGTCGCTTTTATTGACTTTAAAAGCGCCTTTGATAGTGTCTGGCATAATGCATTATTCTATAAACTCTACAACCTAGGCGTAGTCGGTAAGCTGTGGAGAATCATTCGCGATTCATATAAACACTTAACTTGTACGGTTGCTGTCAATGGTAACAAGTCTCTTCCGGTTCCGGTTACACGAGGTGTCAGACAAGGCGGGGTAGCCTCAACTTTTTACTTTCTCGTCTTTATTGACGATTTATTAAAACAGTTAGAAAATTCAGCGTCTAGTTTGTTACTATATCAATCTATTAATGCAAAGTGTGGTAACCCGGCGTTTGCAGACGACTTATCTATTGTATCACTGACACCCGATAACCTACAAAACCTGCTCGACATCGTGTATAGATACACTTATAAGTGGAAATTCCAAGTAAATTGTGATAAATCGACTGTAGTTATTTTTAACAATGAAAGGGTCAGAGACCCTCTACAATTTATAATGGGAGATACTTACATAAACCAGAGTGACACAGCTGTGCATCTTGGTATACGTCAAGATTCTAGTATGAAGCTGTCTAATCGTATTTCGGAGCGTTGCCAAAAAGCGAAAAACGCTTTTTACGCAATGTCCGATCTACGACTGAGATCAGATAAGTTAAATCCGCTAACATGTATAAAACTTTATGTATCTGTCATCATACCAATTCTTCTGTATGGTTGTGAATTATGGAACAACATGAGCAAATCTGACGTAAACAAGCTTAACTGCCTACAGCACTTTATAGTGAAGAAAATACAATGTTTTGATATACGTGTAAGGTCTGACATGTGTGAATCCATGTTAGGCCTTAATCGTATAACAGCGGTGATAGAGCAAAAGAAACTTATGTTCCTACATAAAATTCTTTCTCTTAGTAACTCTGCTCTTTGCAAGCAATTATTTCTGCAAAAGCTGCTACAGTACATGTACAATCCAACCAGACTCATGCGCGGTTTTGTTCCAGACATTTGCAAGCTACTAGCAAAATATGAATTAACATTTCTGCTTAATATGTATTTAAATGATAATTGTTTCTTGCCACCAAAATATGTTTGGAAACACTTTGTTTACACTTCTGTCCAGCTTAAGGAGAAATCTGAGCTTTTGACCAGAATGCAAGATTTAAGTTTCAGCAGATTCACCACTCTCCATAAAACTATTAGTCCATGCTCACTATATCTCTTGTATGGCAAAGGTATATTACCCCATAAGTTAGCTTTCGTTGCCAAATTATGTGTTACTATTCCTTCGCATGAACCTAAAGTCTGCGAACTGTGTACTCGAATTACGATGGACGAAGTGAAACATAAAGTTGTAGAATGCTCGTCAAAACTTTATAACAAAAGGATATTTATTGACAGGCTTAGAGTAAACGTAAATATGCACGTCTTAACAGAACTGACGCTGGCTCCAAGCGACAAATTTCTTACATTTGTGCTTGGAGCCAACCCCAGTTCAGAAATGTCAGAAAGAGAAGAAGTTCTCTTTAGAAAGCACTGTATCAACTTTTTGTACAAATGTTTTCACTAAACAAATCAAAGACATACATTCAGTATAGCTCGCGATTGATGAACTGGTAGAGCAACCCAAGCCAATAGGCCGGGATGCTCTGCCAGGTCATTTATCGTCACGAGGTATAGACTAGCCTCAATTTGTATGATAACTTTTCCTATGCATGCCTTGTTTATAATTGTTTGTAATTGTTAGTCAATTGAAATGAATTTATTTATTAATCTCCAAAAGGAGGAATTAAAATGAATGAATGAATGAATGAATATTATTATTATTATTATTGCTGTTGCTGCTGCTGCTGCTGCTGCTGTTGTTGTTGTTGTTGTTGTACGAAAATTCTTCCCTGGTAAAACCATCTGTTCATAAAGGGGTAAGTGAGGCAATAGATACACAGTTCAACCTTTTCTAATGAGGTTCCTGAAGTTGTGCAACGTGCTTGATATACAATAGTCATTTTGTTAATTAACAATGGTAGTAGTGGATTCACAAAAGAAATTTTTAAAGGAGGAATGCAACCATTGCAAGATAATAAACCCATTATCAATCGGTAAGTATTTAGACTGATCCAAAATGCTAAGATGTTGCAGACGACAATTTCAAGCAAATGAAAATGTCACATTTTTTGGTCTTTCTGTGTAGAAAACATTGTGGAAAATGAAGAAATTGCTTTTCACAAGCAATTTCTTCATAATCCACAATGTTTTACAAAGCCATTTTCCTGTAAGGAGGAAAAAAGAGCCAATGAGTGGGTGGTAGTGGGTTAAAAGAAGAAATTTTATAAATCATGAATGATTAGAAAATCGCGAAATAAACACAAATTTAACATTTCTAAGATATTACGTCTATAGTTCAAATCGAGTAGTTTGATTGAAAGAAATGTCGATTGTACAGTGTACAATATTATGGAAGCACTGAAGGGCAATTTTGACTTGCGACTAATGATTTAGGACTTCGGACTTGTGACTTGTGACTTTTGAGTTATGACTTGTACAATTTGGCTAGGTGCAACACTGTTGTAAGTATGTACGAATTCCACATGCCAATACAACATTGTTGCAGTTTCTTCTGGATGTCGCTCAATGACAGAAAAGTCGTGCATTTTCATGTGTCAACATTCTCATGCTCGCCCATTCTAATGGCACCTTCGAACGTTTATAATACGTTTGGAACCGTATCAGTAATAGTTTAGCAATTCACCTAAAATATCCAATTTCTGTTATTTTTAGAAGCAGAATTACCTTTATCAATGCTAAAAAGTACAATTTGAAACTAGTACACAACTAGCATTTTTTTTATATTTACGAGAAACTAAACCGAGATAAGAGCACATTGTTGGTTTATTTTTAGCCACTGTTGTTCTAATTTTAGAGTTACGATATTTTTTTTTCTTACGTTCAAAATTTTCTTACGATCGTTTTGTAAAACGCACTTAAAGTGACATTTCAGAATTTTTTGTCATGAATTTTACTTTTATTTTTATGTGAAAGAGCATATTTTCTTATGAAAATCCTGAAAATTTCAAGCCAAAGCATTGCGCCGTTTACGAGAAATTTATATTTTTGTGTTAAAATTGAACAAATTTTTGTGGACAACAGTTCGGATTTATATGCAATTTATCGATTATGTCTCAACTTTAAATGCGTGTTTCTCGCTTATTGGCAACAACTGCAAAAAAAACTAATAGTAAATACTCATTAGAATAACCAATCAAGACATGCTTTAAAAGATTGAAATTGGGATGAAATGTCCCTTTAAGAATTTGCGTAAGATTTTTTTAGACGTAAAGTTACGCAAAAACTTACGCAAATGTTAGTAAAACGGTCCCCTAAAGTCTACATTTTTAGCTCCACTGCCCGAAGGCCAGCGAGCTATTGTCATAGCGTTGTGTCCGTCGTGCGTCCGTCCGTGCGTGCGTGCGTTAACTTTTTTCTTTAAAAATCTTCTCCTCTCAAAC
The DNA here is from genome assembly GCA_963680895.1 of Fragum sueziense. Lineage (NCBI taxonomy): Eukaryota > Metazoa > Mollusca > Bivalvia > Cardiida > Cardiidae > Fragum > Fragum sueziense. The sequence goes on along the minus strand of OY804600.1, from coordinate 6,137,109 downwards.
CAATGGGCCAATTTTGACCAAACTTTGCAATAAATGTTCCTTGGGTGACCCTTTACTAAAATTGTTGAAAATGTGGGCGTGGCAGAGCGGGGCTTATCAGACTTAGAGAAATCACAAAATAATTCTTTAAAATCAACCATTTGGCCCATTTTCACCAAACTTGGCAGAAATTTACCTTGGGTGACCCTTTACTAAGCTTGTCCGTGAAATTTTGATTGGTCCATAAATGCGGGTGTGGCAGGGCGGGGTTTATCTGACTTAGAGAAATCACAAAATAATTCTTTAAAAATCAACCATTAGGCCAATTTCAATTAAATTTGGCAGAAATGCACCTTAAGCGACCATTAGGGCGGGGCTTATCAGAATGGGAGAAATCACGAAAAATTCTTAAAAGATCAACCATAAGGACAATTTTGACCAAATTTGGTAGATATGTTCCTTTGGTGGCCAAATACTTAAATTGTAATCACGAAGTAATAAATGTGGCAGGGCAGGGCTTACCACAATTAGACAAACCATGAAATAAATCAATAGGACAATTCAGACCAAACTTGGCAGAAATGTTCCATGGTTGGTTCTTTTCAAGATTTGGCAGTGCTAGGCTTACAAGAAATCAATAGATAATTCTTTTACTTTAGCCAGTGGAGCGATTCAGGCCCTCTTGGGCCTCTTTTTTAATGCAAACTCCCCTTTACAAAATGGGTTTTAAGTGTGAAATTTACAAAGAATGGTGCTGGTCATCCGACCTTGTAAAGGTAATTGGAGCTTAGCCGCTTGATGCTTTGCCACAGAGAAAATGTACACTTAATGCAAAACAGTGGAGTATATTGACACTGTGGCAATATATGTATAATAAGAATTTCATTGGTTCTAATTTGTGCGCATAGGTCTGGTGGTAGAACTCGGGCGTTGGAACCAAAGGGTCCTAGGACCTTCAAATCCAACCGATGCCATTGGAGTTTTTCTAAGCGAAAATGCATCCCAACTTTGCTTCTCTTCCAAAATGTACATAAAAGCCGCGGTCATAGCGCAGTTGGTGTAGCAATTGACTCTCACTCATAAGGTCCCCGGTAAACTATTGTGGGTGAGCAGCTGTAGGCTCTGTAAGGATTGTATGGGAGTACTGGTAAGAGAAACGACAGGAATCCATAATTATGTGCTCTTGCCGCCGTGATAGGACCACAGCAGTTGAAAGGCATCAATCAATCAATCTATCAATCAATCAATCAATCAATCAATCAATCAATCAGTCAATCAATCAATCAATCAATCAATCAATCAATCAAACAATCAATCAATCAATTAGGGGTTTTATACAGTCAGGGTTGGTGTTATTTGTCAGAAATGTCATGAGAGCATTAGAATTCTGACACAGTTCAAATGCACGACTTTTCAGTCATTTAGCGACATCCATGTCAGAGCTATTGCAAAACCGTTGTATTGACATGTGGAATTCGTACATACTTACGGCAGTGTTGCACATGGCATAAATGCACAAGTCATAACTCATAACTCACAAGTTACAAGTCCGAAGTCCTAAATCATTAGTCGCAAGTCAAAATTGCCCTCCAGTGCTTCCATACAATATGGATCAAAAGCATCTATTTAGCGTCGCGCGAATTTTAATTTTCGTCCAACGAGCATCATTTTTCGTCCAACGAATATCATTTGCTTCGGACTAACTGTTGTTGTTGTTGTTATTATTATTATTATATTTATTATTATTATTATTATTATTATTATTATTATTATTATTATTATTATTATTATTATTATTATTATTATTATTATTATTATTATTATTATTATTATTATTATTATTATTGTCGTTGTTGTTTTTGTTGTTGTTGTACAAAAATTCTTCCCTGGTAAAACCATCTGTTCATAAAGGAATAAGTGATGCAATAGATACACAGTTCAACCTTTTCTAATGAGGTTCCTGAAATTGTGCAACGTGCTTGATATTTAATAGTCATTTTGCTAATTAATTAATTAACAATAATAGTATTGGAATATATTTTCAAGAATGAGGATGCAACTAATACTAAAGGGAGAGTTCTTGAATTCATGAATAAAAGGCATTTTCGACGTTTTGTTCCTAAGATATTACGGCGAGGGATAACGTGACACGACAATTATAGAATGCCTTTGATAATTATGTTTATACGCGATAGATTGGAAAATGGTTTGCAACAGAGAAGGCGAAAATACGCCCTACATTAGATGGGGCAGATCTTTAAAAAATAAGTTAATTTGGAATTTATTTTGTCGCCAATAACTTTTTCGTCGGCTATTTTTTGTTGTTGTTTTTTTTAAATCTACCACACCGAGAGAATTTCTAGTATTTTCCACCCACTCTGCTTCAAACTAATTTCAAACGAGTCACGAATAAATAAATTTATTCAAGATTTTCGGCGAGTGTTGTGTCATGTGATTCCCCGCCATGGATATTGTTGCTATAGTTCAAGTCAATATGTAGTGACGGTGCTTTGGTATGAATAATTATAATGAGTGTATGGTGTACCGTAAGGGATAAAGTACATGTATTTATCCATCGTTTGACTACAATATTTGTCGTCCAATAAATATTATTCTTGAAAAATAATATTCGCATAACTAAAGATAAATTTCTTTGATCCTACTCTCCAAAGCCGAGGTCTATTTGATTAACCATCAAATATGACCTCTGCCGTTTTCGGTACACAAACAGCCTATTTGGTCGTCATAATCTAATTATAGAACATCATTTGAATTATCGAATCAAAATCATTCAATTTTATTTTGCATGATCATTACGTATACATTACGTCGCTTCTATTTTTGGCTGAAGCCGGTAACATTTGAATTATCGAATCAAAATCATTCAGTTTTATCTTGTTTGATTACGTATACATTACGTCGCTTCTATTTTTGGCTGAAGCCGGTAATTTGAAACGTCAGCCAATGAAAGTTTGTATCAGCTTTTTAAATTATTGTGTTGTGTAAAGCCAACGATTGGATACCGAAATCCCGCCAAGGCCCCGAGATTAGACGTGAAATGACCCCGCGGGAACAGAGCATCATTATATCATAATGGAATGAAGAGAGAATGTGCTCTGTTCTTAAGAGAGTACTTTGATCCAAACGGGACACCATACGATTGCTTGTTCCCATTTCACCAGTAGTAAAACGTCAACATTTAAGGCTGGTCCAATTGGAAGGAGGCACAGGCGACAAAAATAAATCTTATTCTAAGAAAAAGGTCATGATATAAAATCTTGAATGGAATTGAGAAAATGCTGATTGCCAGCATTTCCCTCATTTCCTACAATATTTTCTAAGCCGAATTTAAGTTGGGCCAACTAAGGGTTCACCTTTTGCGAACGCGTTAAAGACATTACAGCTTTACAATATTATACGTAGCTGATATCCATGATTTGATAATCGGTTAATCTATCAGCATCTTACTTTAAAGATGATAGCCAATTCCATTCTATTTTTCTAAAAGTAAATATAGATATACTTGAAAATTAATGCATGGTCTACCATGGTTGGTCGTTCATTTAATCATGGTTCTGAGTTAAATAATCCACGAGAACGATATTACTTAAACGAATTAATGGTCTGTGTTACTGAATACATTAGTTTATTCATGAATATTCACAAATAGTAACATTTATTACGCCTCCAAAACTATTCACGGCTCCATCCATAGTATGTTACCTTACTTTGATTTATTGTCCAATTACATTATACACTCCATAACTGGAACACAACTGTCTTCAATTATTTCAGTCTAATTTCTTGTCAATATACCTCTGTATTTCGAAGACTGACTTTCATGTAATCCAATTGAGGGACTGGCCGAATCTAAGTTGTGAGAACTTGTGGCCAAACCCTTTTGCCTTTATTGTAATTATATCATATTTAATGTATGTGTATTATGTAAAAAATGTATTTTGGCAATATATGTGTTTAAACCATCCATAGTTTCCTCATTTTTCCAAAATAAGAAAAAATGATGACGTCATCTTTCTTTAATGATGCCATATAGAGCATAACGACGTCAAAATTTTATCGGACCCATGTGTAATGTTAGAATCGTAAATAAATGATAGACTACTTCTGTACTACTACAAACTAGGGTAGCCTATGTTAATTGCCTACATGATTCTCAAAACAACATAAGCATATGACTGTTTTCTAAGACTTACTATGCTCATAAACCAAAAAAGCCTTTTATGTGACTATGCCATAACAAGATACCTATTCAGCTTTGCTTTTTAATCTGGAAAAAAAATCCTTAAAGCTTTTGAGCCCAACATGGTCAGGATCAGACTTCTTATACACACAGTCTGATCAAGAACAATGTCGATCTCCAATAGCTTCTTCGGTACATGTAGCAACTAAAAGATATCGGCATGGATCCATTTCAGATCCCAGTTAGGAACAGGCTGATCTTGAAAAATGGCTCTCTCAAAAGCTATAAGAGACCTTTTCCAGATCCTGGCTTATATACATATATATCTGGAAAAGGGCAAGGTACTTGTCCATACAAATCTTCGTGCCATGGTCAGGATTTGGATACTGGACAGGAACTATCTATTTTTTCATGAAACTTATAGCCATCATATGAGTAATATTAATGCCTTAGAATGACAATTCGGTGGCGCCAAATAAACAAAGGTGTCAGGCGTCATGTGGCTGTACGCAGAAACAATGTCTGTACCATTTTTATTGTAAACGACAGATTTTGATTATCATTATTCTTATTTTTTGACACAATTACAAGTTGTGCAATGTGGGCAAATCTGGGACATTATAATTTTTCTGTACAAATTGTAAAATCTTCTGCATTAGGACTTCATTCGCATCATCAAGGGTTCACTATACGGGCATTTTATGGCCACATTTTACGAGTGGGTCGGTCAGTTGGTAATGAGTCATTGAAACGCCGAAATTATTTGATGGAAAACTCTGATCTTTCCATGGTTTTTATGTATTTGTTTATTGTAGCAGAGCAAGCCAAACGGTCGGTTATAATGAGGTATTATATTTGTCAATTAGTAAAACCACTCACTAATTTTTGTGGCATGTGGAATAGGGCTTACTGAATATGCGAATTGTATAAACTATGGACATCAAGAGCAATCCGAACAGGCTGATCATGATTGAAACCGTTCGTTGTTCTTTATTATGCGGGGCTTCAGTCTGGATGGGTTATATGGATTTGTATGTCCAACTTATAAATTAGCATAAGAGTTATTTTGCGTGTATTTATTCTACCCGAAAATCATATCACATTCCACAAAATATTATATTGTTACAAAGGAAAGCATACGCATGTAGTTACATACAAGAATTTTATAGTAATATTAACGTTGTAAGTTGTAAGTCGAGGCAAACAGAAAATTGACATAAGACCTTACTTTTCATCTACATAAATCTGTTAACATATAGGTTCGTCGAGCAAAATGAAGGTTCCACTGAGGCTCGTTTCTGTATGACCCTACGCAGATGTCCGTGCACCCGGTAGTGGGTTTGGTATTTAGCTCTATTTAACTTTGGTTCCTAATTGACTATGAAAATAATCTTGTTGATTTTACAATCTAATCTGTTTATATAGACTTGTGTTTAAATAGTCAATGATTCGGCCTATTTTTAGAAATTCGTGGACTAAAAGTACAAATTTCCTTGAATTTTCTATAACATGTTCTTAACCGTACCTTCGCTAGAAAAAGTTCAGATGAAATATTCATCTGAGTTTGATAAATTTACAGGAAGATTTGAATTTCATATCTTACCAATTCATTTATGTCGCAAATATTTGAAATATGGCATAAGATTATTAACTTTTATATACATGTAACTCAAGTTATGAAGATATACGAACATGAACATGTAATAAGCCAATATATAATGCATAAGAAAATAAAACGAACACAATGGATACTCCCGCGAAAGAGAATGTCTAGATCAAAAGACGACGAAAGAGAAAATGGGAGAAATTGAATTAAAGAAAGGAAACGACGATCTATAATTTTAGTTTAAATTTTGCTTAATTGCAACATATAAAATACCTACATTTTCTTACGTGGTACCTATGGCTGTTAGTTTAAATAAGGCAGAAGCAGTTCTATGAAATGATATAGTGTATAGGTGTGCCTATCATGCTGTTAGTCTTGCAAAATATGCAAAACGTTGGCAACGATATTTCAGATTGCATTGAATACTTTATAAAATGCAACTGGCCTAATCAACTATATTGTTGATTCAGAAAAAAATTCTAGCTTCTTTCCGTTGAAATCATTCATGTCTCAAGGTAAAGGTTGGAGGACTAGACGAACTTAACAACCTTTTTGTTGAAAATGTTAATGAACTTATAGTAAAGTTAGAGTTTACCCGATACAGAAATGCTAATTTCGGCTCGACTGATTGACTGGGTGAACTCTATTACAAGATGAAAATTTCCTAAATATCTTAGCCTAGCAGTTTTTTATGAACTTGTTTGAAACTTTATATGGGATGTACTCCGACGTCCGAAAATGTATTCAAATAAAAGAGACTAAGATAATTTCAAAGTACTAAATGTTATTGAATGAGAAGCATCGTTTCTTTTAGAGACGTTGCAATAACCGTTACTTATTTAAAGGGACATACCATTCCAATTTCATTTGTTTAAAGTATGCCTTGATGCAAATATTTGTTATTCTAATGCGTATAAATTCTATCAGTTTTTTTGAAGTTGTTGTTCATAAGAAAGAAATACGCCTTTAAAGTTGAGACAGATATGACAAATTCCATATAAATCCGAACTGTTATCAACAACAATTTGTTCAATTACCAATTTAATTTTTACCTATTCGTTTAATTAAACACACTCTCAACGTTATTTTTCTATCATTATTTTCTTGGGACAAACGAGATACGAAATAAATGCCATCATATTTGCAATAATTATGTGATGCCAATTGAAAATTGTTTGAACCCATGTGCAGAAGAATAATTGTACTCGTAATAATGAAGTAACACTGGTAATTCCTTGAGATATTTAAATATCATCTTAAGAAAATTTAATCAAAACATTGAACGTGTACATGAAAAAGTAAAATAATTACTTGAATATGACAATCAGAGGTAATTCTATATAGCACTTCCAATTCTAAATGCCACGGTAATTATCTGTTTAGTTTGTGATCGTTTAACTTCGCGTGTTTGCGATGGCATCACTGAAGCATTTCTTTTTTCTGATTAAACAGTTCTCTTTTTCGATTGCACGTCTTAACGATATTGTGAAACAAGTATCAATCTGCGTAACTAACCAAAACGAGACATGGTTTTGACGTACCCAAACGAGAGTATTGAATATACATTGTATAGCAAAAAAGGCATATGAAACTGCTGTCTACTTCGATCATTTCTGATAAGAAAAAACATAAAGGGTTATAGTTTTAAGGTGCTTAGTCAAATAAAGCAACTCCAAATTCAATCAGACAATCTTAGCGAAGGCTAATATACACAGATGATTTTAGTGTTGAGAAAAAAAAACGGATTTCATAATGGCTGCTTGCCTAGAAATGCAAGAAAAAAATCCTCGTTCAAATGGCCTTCGTGATTGTTGGATAGTTGTCATTTCTTGTTGCATGCGTTAAATCTTTAACTTGCAAGTAAAATATCGCGTGAGAAATAGCTGCATAGCTATTTTACGTGCTGTCGATCACGATTCATTCTGGAAATTTGTTTAAAGATGTTAAATCCTGTTGCTGTAAATGTTTTCAACACCACTTTATGTCGCGTGGCACGCGATATTATAGATAGTTTTTCTCTTTAATGAACGGCATCCATATACCATTTTCTTGCACTTGGACTTTCAAAATAAAAAAATATACGATATGGCATAGAGAATTTTGCAAGTTCGATAGACGAAGTTAGAAGAAAATCACGTCCGAATATTTCGATGTCCATTTATTATTGAAAAGGCATTAAAATTCGGTTTCTTTGTGTTCTTTTTTATCCAATTTTTAGATATTAGTCTCATCTAAGCCAAGTAGATTTGTCCATGTATGTCCATCAATGACATCTTAATTTATCTCGGTGATAAAATTTCAGAAAAATTGGTTAAAACTGTGGGAGGAGAAGAGGACACAAGATTATGTCCACGGACGGACGGACGGACAGACGGACAACCTGATTCCAGTATACCCCCCCCCCCCCATAACTTCGTTGTGGGGGGTATCTTGGTAAAGCAATGCAAGATGTTCTCGTGGGGGCTTAAACATGACTTCAATAATATTTTGAATGGCCAATCACTACATTATTGCAATTCGTTAAATGCAAATGGCTTCACACACAAATACGAGTATCAAATGAAAAGAAAATAACGGATGAATGGTGGGTTAAGCGTTGGATACGTTTTTTCGACAATCTATTACTTGTCAGAAACCGTCAGTATCCATTAGAATTGACTGACAGTTATATTGTGTCTTAGAAAGGGTGTGAAATTTTCTTTCTATAAAATGATGTACTAAAGCAGGGCGACGTCTGCACTCCGTGGCTTTTTTATTTCTATATTGGTCTTACTTTTTATATTACTTCCGCCAGTGCGGCGCGAAACATGTATAATGGTAAAAAGGGGCATAAAAAATTAAAGAATTTCTGCCTTGAAAAATATGATGTTTTTGCAAGATTATCTCATTCATCTTCTTTGTTTTTAATTCTGCCATCTTAACAAAATTGTTGCTGGGGTCGCAGTCCGCGCGTGTGCAGTTGCGTGGTTTACCGCATCATCCAGGACCAAAATGATAGAAATCAAAGGGTGGGCACTTCACTTCACTTTCTATAGAGAACAAACATCGCATGACCATTACTAGAAATAATGATAAAAAAAACAAGAGGGACAGGAAACGCGATATTTCTTGAGGATTATCTTTACCAGTTTGCTATTCAAACTGAAGAACCCTTTGAGGACATTACCAGTTTCCACTTTGAGATTAGAAAACTTGAAACGTATATCTTTCTAATTGAGATGTCAATTGTTGCCATAGACTAGAATCATTTTGCAAAATGCCGCTTGGATTAGTTTGAGTGTCTTTACAAAACATTTACGAAGTGGGGTCATTACAACATGTAGATTTCCCGGGTAACTTTGGTGCACTACACCATTATTTAGTTCTTGAAGGCATATTTTTTTTTACTTTAAAATCTGGTGATCCAAACTAGATATTGAAATCCGTGTATTAACATAAACACCTTTAGCATAAATCAAGCTCTATGAAACAATTGACAGACTTGAACATGAAGACACAAAAAAAACAAGTATGAATAGTGAATTTTTGTATGAATTTGTTTTAATGAATCAAAGATGGGCTATTCATTGACTCAATTTCATGAAAGATGAATATCTTTTAATTCTGAAAACGTTCTGAATACCACATTTTGATCCATTATAATATAAGATAAAGAAAAAAATCTGTAAGTCTGTAAGTGCAGTGCTTATTGGTCTAAATTGTTTATATAAAGACGATCACTAAAGACTTTTTAGCTCTGAGCAGTTTAAATGATAATAAATTCCTGGACCCGTCATAATCTCGCAATCAACATAGTTGTTTAATAGACTGATTAAGCCGGAGCCTTTCCGCTCTCTATCATTTCATTTTCATCCATGCTATAAAGCTAGGGTTACGTGCGAATCGGTGCGCGCGGTCTGCTTAACCGTATTGTGTTCCAATCTCATTCATGTTTTTATTAATAGACACCCCATGCGAAAGTAAGGTTCCATTTAAAGCAAACTGCAACGACTAAAAACTTCCTTCTGTTGTTGAAAATATAAATAATATCTTAACAGATTTTCGCCAAGCGGAGCAGAATTCTTACTTTTATGACTTATAGTCGTTCGAAAAGTAAATAACTAGTTTTTTTTCTTCACGAGGAACCAATCAATGAGATGCATGTTCTCACTGACAAAGTTTGATAAACACAGAGGTGTTTCTCTGAAGAGAAAACGGCTACAGTGACGTTTGAAGTTACTGCATACATTGGATTGACCAATTTCTTATTTATATCTTGAATCGTAATATTTTGGTATCAATATATGTTTTATTTAAAAATATCACAAGACATTCTAGAAGCAATCATTTTAACCGTGACCTATGAGACAATCAACACAATGTTAATGCTTTTCTTTGTTAGAATCTGCGGATATTAGGGCATGTATCGAAATTATACTGATACATCTTTAAGCTTGAAAACGGTGATTAGAATCGGCGTACGTTAATTTTCAAGAACGCGATAATACCACAACTCCTTATTTTGACGGCGCGGTAATAGTTAAGATTGTTGGATTCATCTCTGTGATAAGTATGTCATTTTACGATGATCTTCCATTTTGTATCTCTCCGTTCGACAGTAAGTGTCATGTCGACAAGAAGGTGGCTAATTCCCTCAAAGTGGCTAGTCTCGCCTGTAACAGTCTGTCTGTCTCTGAGGTTATCACCATTATACCACATGGAATCTGAGCAACAGATAAGAGGAGTAAAGGCTTTCTAAATGTATTATTTCAAATCCAAACCCTATATTGTGTGTACACGATTCTAACGAGTACCCACAATATAGGGTTTGATTGATCACATATTTTTCTTTTCAAAATATGTGTGTCCCCTCTTATGTGTAGCTCAGCAGGATGTGCATACATGTAGATACAAACGCCACCTCGTTCGATTAATTGTTTATCAAACCCTACGTTATGGACACTCAAATTGGATGGACAGTAAGTGTCATAACGACAAGAATGTGGCTAATTCCCCCAAAGTGGCTAGTCTCGCCTATAACAGTCTGTCTGTCGCTGAGATTATCACCAATATACCACAAGGGATAGGCCCTTGGTAAGAACGCAACATGGCTCTATTGATAAATGAAAAATGAGGCTGGAAAACAGGTGTGCCAGACTCAATTACTTCGCTTTTCTTCAAAATCCCCAGAGACTAAGTGTCACGGGGCATAACTCTTGCAAAAACCAAGGCTGCAATTTCAATAAGCCCCAGAGACCAAGCTTTAAGGGGACAAACATCAATGAACCATAAAATCCTTTCTTCATGCACATCTACCAATTAAAGTGATAACATTGACCAAGTTTTAAAAAGATACAGCCAGAAACTTAGGAGGAGTTGTGCCCACAAGAAAAATGGACTCGGGTACGTACGGACGGATGGACGGACGAACAAACGGAAATGACGCCAATATACGACCGCCTCCGGTGGCGTATAAAAAGGTATGGACAATTCTATGTGAGGCAATTTCTTAACTTGGTTCCATAACATTAAAACAATTTCAAAATTGCTTAGTTTCAAGTATGATTACGACATATAGTAGTACATGTATTACATATATTATATTGTTTTTTTTTTCTCTATTTTCATCACAGCTCAGACATTTCTATTGCCAACGTTGATTCGCAAATTATCACGGGAATGACTTGTCTATGAATGTTTGAACCACAAGCATTTATAATTTACTGAACTAATGAAGATTTCTTGTCCGCACTAATTACGGTGGGTGTGTTGATCTAAATTAGATTCGCCGCACGTATCTGGTCCTGTTGCCGCCGAATCGTTTTCATAGTTTCGACCTTCATGTACAGTCATAGAGCATAATTATTCGCCACACACCTATTTTTTCCATGTCAAATTGAGTAATAATCCGGACTAGAACTGCCATAGAAACAATTTCGGATAAAGTATGCATTAGTTTTAATGTCTCGAAGACATGGTTAATTTCTACATGCGTTTTAGCGTTATAGAATTATATACATGTACATGTGATAATTATATAATTGTTTGATTTTTGTTTGAAATATTTAGTTGATTCTATAAAATCGCTTGACCTAGGCTTAACTGACCAAATCTGGTTCCAATGTATTCTAAAAATGTAATAAGGATCGTTGTACACATACCCCAAATCTGAAATGTATTTGACCGTCACCTAGTAAGATTAAAGGCAATTTGTCGGCCTTTGAAGCCGGGCTAACAAACAAAAGTGAATGAAATTCAAATATGATCATAAAATATTTCAATGTTTGTTCTGACATTCACGTGTTATATATAAAATCTTCCTACAACCCTCTCACATTTCCAATATTTGCATATGTCTACTTTTCTTAAAAACCTCGTAACTACAGCTTTAATCAAGCTGTAGTTACGAGGTTTTTGCAGAAAAGCGATGATATTAGTGTACTAACAATGGCTATTCTGTAGTATTTTGCATACAGAAGTTAAATGCATCCTATCTAATTTAAATAGACTACTTTTTAAACATTTTTTTCTTATAGATGAGCATTTTTATGACCATGGTTAAATACATGTAAGTGTACTTCAAAATTGGAAAAACATTTTTAAGTCTAGATAAGTGTGTCATTTTGACCTTAAATATTTCAAATAAAATTTTATTTTAACGCCATAACACTTAAAGGTTAAGTCTACATACCATTTTTTTTTATTTTTCACTTATCATTTTCTTTATTATTATTTGTAATATTTATTTATTTTTGTAAAATCAACATCCGTCTGAAGTTGGGTTGTATTTTTATAAATTTCCTGTATCGATCCTTCATATAAAGATGAAAATAATAAATGTATATTTATAATGTAATAGATACACGGCCACCAATCCCTCTCATTCATTGCAAAATGCTATGAGCGAAATCTCAGAAGAGGGACTTCCGGCTATGAAGAAACGGGACCCATTTTGAGTAAGTAAACACACGTTGTTACTTTAAATCGGTTATTTTGCTAGTTATGGGTTAAATCTCAAAAATCGCGGAATGCTATTCGATGGGGTAATGAATGATGTGTTATATTGCCAAAGCCCTTTGTTCTAGCTTACAGAGTAAACTTGCAATTACTTTCGAAGTGAGTGCACACACTTATGTTTACAAACCAAACGACACATAAACGACACATAAATGACTCCTACGGCGCTATCATATGCAATTTTCGAATGAGACATGTTCAGTTTACTATTTTATGGTCTCTTTTAGTATTCCGCACGTATGATTTTGAAAACCTTTGTTTATTTACGAGAAAAACAAGTATGCAATGAAGAAGAGCAGTAGGCTATGAAGAAGCGAGAGTAGCTATGAATAAGAGGGAGCAAGCTATGAAGAAGCGCGGACTTCATAATTTTTTCTTGGCACTCACATATACTGAATGGTTATGCGTTTAGGAAGAATTGAAGACAGAAATTCCAATATTTTTACAAATTTCCATTTGAAAAATCCAATTCTAGACGATAGAACGATATTTATTGTTATGCAGTATAAACATGTATTTAATGCCGACCGGTAACTTACAGGCGCGTAGGACTGGAAACATTTTTAATGGGGAGGAGGGGGGGGCTAAGCCCCCTGTTCTGGCTATTGTCGGAATTTTGGAGGAACTGAATTGGATTTCCCCAAAAATTTTCAGTGCAAAATAATGACAATTCAGCATTTTGGGCAGACATTTTTGGGGGTGGGGGTCTTAGCCCCTTCATGCCCCCACTTGTTACTACGGGCCTGACTTATCATCACGTGGAAATGCATTTTTAGAACATACTTGAGAATTGTTACTAAAGATAGTAACAAATCGACATTATCAAAACGAGGCTCCCAAAACATGCGGAGAAAACAATGACGTCGCACGTGCATTCAATCAATATACAGCGATAAAGCGCACGTGCATTCAATATACAGTAATAAAGCGAAGTTTTAAGTGGAACAAAAATGAAAAAAATGAATGAATTCGTTAATAGCCGGTAAGATGGTTATTTTGTTGGATTTACGATCAACCGTTCCCCGTTTAAAAATTTCGACTTTTTCCTCTAAGGACGACTTCCGGAGGTTGTCGTGTGTGTGTGTGTGTGTGTGTGTGGGGGGTTATCTTAGAGGAAATAACCTAATTCTGAACAACTTTCAGATTGATCGGACAAAAATGTGGCTTCTAGAGTGCATACAAGATAAAAAATAACCGACGGACGCATGACGGACACAACGCAATGACAAAAGCTCGACTGGCCGCTAAAAACATGTAAATAAGACCTGTTTTCATTCAAAATACATGCAATGTATCTTGCGTAGGCTTCAAATTATTAAAATGTTAGGGTTCTTATACGGTTTGCAAAGTGTTGCCTATATAGTTTACAATGACATTGGCGTCCGCATGTGCAGGCCTATGTTATTTACATAATTATATCATCATTCCAAATATACCCACATTGTATACTGAAAAGTCTTGAAGTAGGCTAATTTGGAAATTAGATTGATCTTACAATCTCAAATGTGAAATAGTATTAACAATAAATTCGTATCACTTTACGAGCGAAAATTATAGCGAAAAGGCAAAATTAAGTCAAAACCCGACGCTTTGAATATCCGAGCTCTTATTCATAGCGTATTATATCTTCTTCATATCTAGTCCCCTTTATTCATAGCTGATCTCTCTTCTTCATAGCGTATTACTTTTTTAGCTTTTTCTCTCTATCAGAAAATCAGTCCTTGGATTTTAATGGATATATATATAAGATAAAGCATTCGAAGCTTATGGGACCTGTATAGAAGGGAATTATAGTAGTATTTAAACCATAAATTTTCGATCAATCTTGACATGTCTTCAAAACACAGCACTGTGATCGCATGACAAAGCAGTTTGAAGCAAACACGGTGAGACCATGCCGAGGAGACATACTCCAAAAGAAGTTTAAATATACTCACCATCGAATAGCATTCCCCGATTTTTGAGAATCAGCCAAAAACTGGCAAAATCACCGATTTAAAGTAACAACGTGTGTTTACATTCACAAAATGGGTCCCGTTTCTTCATAGCCGGAAGTCCCTCTTCTGAGATTTCGCTCATAGCATTTTGCAATGAATGAGAGGGATTGGTGGCCGTGAGATATATAAAATAAGAAAGCATAGCCTTTCCAAAACGTTTCTTGTTCATATAAATTATGATAGAAAATAAGAATCCTTTTTACTTATTACGTTAAATTTGAAAAAACGTATTTTTGTATACATTCATAAATCAAATATAGAAATAATATCTTATATATATTCTATTTTTTTTTTCTTTGTCTATGCCATCACCACTGGAACCATTAGTTAATATGGATAATTGTAATAGGCCTATGTTTATAAATGCATGTATTATGGGCAGTTTTGTCTCATACAATAAAGAAACTTGAAACATAAATACAGACATAGTGTATTGATGAAAAAAATCAAATGCTAAAAATTTCTCTATAGGGTAGGTAAGTCTCGTAACGAGACATTACCATAACGTTATTTGGCATTCTGGGTAAGCACACAATGGTCCAATCGATACACTGCTGGTCTATGACGTAGTTGTGTATACGGTCAAGGCAAAGGGCGAACGGCTCGTTCTGGACAAATCAGAATTAAGGTAGAATACCCGTAATGTCGCCATTTTGAGATTCATCAAACATTGGCTTTTTTTTTCGAGCGGCGTCGTTACGTATCCGAATATATTCGTGCGCGGTCGTAAACAATCGGCGGTAGAGAGTTCCACCGCCGAATGTTTTCGATCGCGCCCAAATAATTCCGGCGTCGCGGGAATCTCATTATGGGTGGATTACCTTAACACCAGCTTGTGTCGATGAAGGATGCACCCCATCTTACAATGTACCGGTATATTGTTCGAAGATGCATTTACTTTTTAATTGTCGTTTTAACTGGAAACTTATCTTTATCATTTTTTATGCTTTACTCTTTCTTGGCGGTTTGTTATGGTCGTGTGAGACTAGTATAGTATCGATGGGGTAACGGCTTATCTTTAATTAATGTAACACAAAGTCGTGTATGTCTCTATTGACGGAGTCCGGTCCCGATGAATTCTTTTTTTCTCAAGGTTAATAATGATTCATTTCAAACAAGCTTAAGCCCGGTGTCAGGTTTTGACACTTCCATGGTCCGGTTACATGTTCTAAATAAGAACAAACAACTGAGGACAAAGTTTAATTCAATTAGCGATCTTTAAGGTCGGTCTTCACCCCGTATCGATTTCATTATAGGTTTTATATATCAATTAACAAATGACATTTATTTTAATTGACGTTAAGCGTAAGGTATAACGTAAACATGTCTTTTATTTTTTAATCTGTAAAGAAAATTTGGGATGGATTTTGGTACGCTGGATAGGGGTCGCTGGTTCAATGTTCCGTCATTGTAGTCTTTCCAATGACTGAGATATCTTACAACATAGGGTCCCGTCTTTATTTTATCAGTTAGATATGTGTGACCCGTCGCGCTAAAAGGGACCTTAAAGGAAGTGTGACAATATCGGATCTAGTCAGTCCGCGCAGCCTGAATAGGGTCAAAACTTTTCAAACTATTATACTCTTTTGAGTGTAGAATGTTTCTCTTGTCTTGCTGTATGTTCATTTTCCAAAAACGACATCTGGTTGACCTCTTTCAAGCCTGATCCGTCCATTTCTCCAAATTTTGTTTCATCCATGGGCTTCCAATAATGTCCTTTTTAGCGTGACGAGTCATATATATCAGTCGATCTCTTCGGCGTAGGATAGACTGTCGGATGTGACTTTTGGCTGCGAAGTAACAAATATGACGCATCTTATGACTAAATGTTGGTTAGAGCGTAGGTGTTGTGTACTATGAAATGGGGCATAAAACACCAAGCCCGTTCGGAATAATAGTCTTTTGTATATTAACTAAATGATACTGTCATCATTTCCAAGTTGCCTGACTGTCATTATCACTACCCCATGTACCCGTCATGTAGTACTGGATTTAACCCTTTCCCAAACTGTGAAAATTTAGGGCGATCTAAATAAGCTGCTGCAGACAACAAATGGGTGTTGATATACAAAGAATTTGTGTTAAAAAAAGCACAGAAAATATTGAGACAAAAGGAGAAACTGCTGTTTATCAGCAATTTCTTCTTTTGTCTCAATGTTTTCCCAAGCCTTCTCATTTTGGGACGTCAAAATCCGGTCTTGTTTGGGAAAGGGTTAAGAGTAAGTTCTTGTGGGTCGTGAATGACCAAGCCACACTCGATTCTCCAACTTATTCGGTGTAACAAAAGAGCTTTGTGAGCGTCAAGCGTAACTCATTCAATCCGCAATACTGCCTGAAAGTTTATCTGGCTAGGCAAGGTTTCCAGTCCAAAATTTCGATTCTCGTGTTATGCTTCCAGAGGTAACGGAGCTAATTTCATTTTCAATGTGCATCCTTTTTGAGTACAGGGTCATTTTTGTTTGCTTTGTTGCTTTTGTTATAAGATTATTAACGTATACCCGTGAAAACACAGAGAGCCCACAAATGATGTGACACTTACCCGAAAATAGCCGTAGTCTAGACAACACAAATTACAAAATGATGTCATCTTTCCATAGATATATGGCGCGACAAATATGAACTGTGCTATTTGACCATTGTTATTTTTTACCTTTAGCTTTATAGCTATGTTATTCATCAATTGTATATCATACAAAACGAAAATTTCAGGATTGTTTCAATTTTAAAAAAATTGCTGCAGACAACAACAATTTGTGCCACACGATTCTTCACATTGAAATTTGTAGGACTACATCAATCGAACGAAGAAAAAACTATCTCCAACCACTTTCTCCTGCCTAGTTGATGTGAATCATGTTAATAAAGATACCATAGCCAATATTGATAAAAACAATTTTATATACTTTCTTATCTGGATTTTCATACATGGCCGAATTTCGACATTGCTTGTTAACGGAAATTGCAAGTGAATCATATAGCTTCTCTACTCTCCTCTCCTACATGTTAAACTGATTTACTGACTTCTGAACAATTATAAAATAACGAACCAATTTCCTACGGGGAATATACTTCGGGAGAATATATTGAACGAGTTGTATATTGTCAATTTAGTATCGGTGAAGTTCTGTCATAAGTCTAAAATTTGGATATTGTTTATTAACATAATATTTAAAGAACCAACAGAATGTGTAAAATGTAAATATCTTCATTTGCAAACATTTATCATAATGTTATGCTAAAGAAAATGGGAATTTTTAGAGCGCCGATACAGGTCCAAGAAAATTATCTTTTTCAAAGCACCTTCCATTTGAAAATACATGTATCAGAAGGCTTCAATATAATAAGGTATTTCGAAACATGTGAAAATAAGCACTAAATAGAGGTCGGAGTTAGTAATGACATAGTTTTGGGTAATCCGAGTTTTCTCTGATGAAATTCGCTCTTTGATATGTTGATGTCGCACATTTAAATGAGCGACATCAACATATCAAAGAGCGAATTTCATCCAAGAAAACTAAAAGTTTAGGGCACAGCTAGACAAATGAACCGACGGGCTTGTTCCAATATACCAGCGAAACATTCATGTAAGATGTGAAATAATAAAAAACAGTTGGACAAGATTATTATCTTTTCATAAATAATCAAAATCATCTTAATTCAAAAGGAATTTATCTCGTTCTGCTAAAATGTTATTATTGAGCATTTAAAATATTTTTGGCTTGGTGGTACTTTAACCTTGTGTGTTTCATTGAAATATGATATCAAAGGCAACTCCGCTATTGCTCTTATGGGCTTGTTAAAATAGCATGCTTGGTTCGATCCACTTGAAAAGTGAATCGGTTGTCTGTATGTCATTTTTTTATTTGAAAAGATCAATTACTTTGGACAATGACAAAATCAACACTCCGTTCCCATAATTTCTTCACTAAATTGACAAATTAAATAGCAGGGATGAAATGTCTGTATACATAGGGACCAATAAAGAATGACTTAAAACGATTCACGGGGTAGAATCAAAACACGAATTTCATCTCTTTAATACACTGTGTAAATAGTTTGTTTAGTGGCGTGAGGGTGAAATTAATATTTTTCTCACTTTTTCCCAAAGAGATAGAATAATAAATAAAAAGAGTTCGGCATTGTGAAAAAAATAAATTTCTTCCAGATATCACGACTTTCCAAACAATCAAGTATACGATAGGCTTAAAGCGCATGTATGCGTACTTGCAAATGAGCCTCTTTTTTTGGTGTACCCCATATAGATCTATACACCAAATTCTACCCTCACTTTGACAAGATTTTCTTTCGATCCAGTATTAAAGAACATTGCAACAGTTTAAAAAGTCTGGCAACGTGTAACAAAATACTATTAGTCAACATAGGTGTTTTAGTTGGTAATGTATGCGCGGTGTATAATCACGTGACTTAGAATTTCCGATAATATTCAATATCTTTTTTGATACTAGACAAATTTGAATTCAGTTTGAAGCAGAGAAGGTGGGAAAATGCCAGTAATAAGCAAGACGTGTTGGATTTTTGAAAAATCAACTGATAAAAAAGTTATTGAAGATAAACCAAAATTTTGGTTTATCTTCGATTACTTTTTTATCAGTTGATTTTTTAAAAATCAACCACGTCCATCTAATGCGTGACGTCTATCCACATTCTCTGCTTCAAACCGAATTCAAATCGTTCCAGTAATTACAAAATTATTGAAGATTTTCTGAAAATATTGTATCACTTGATTGTCCACCGTGAATAAACCCGCTAAGAAAACGGAGAAAATGACAACTGAGACGGTATTTGTGACTTTCTGGTCCGTGCTTATGTAACATTCAGTGGTTACCGAACCGTTCGTCTACACTATCTGGCGCATCAGTCAAGAGTGGGCTAACATTTTTAGCTCGACTTTTCGAA
Source organism: Fragum sueziense (assembly GCA_963680895.1). Lineage (NCBI taxonomy): Eukaryota > Metazoa > Mollusca > Bivalvia > Cardiida > Cardiidae > Fragum > Fragum sueziense. The sequence goes on along the minus strand of OY804600.1, from coordinate 6,117,413 downwards.
GAAAATGAGAGCTTATACTGTCACCCGGGCGTCGACGTCGGCGTTGGCGTCGGCAACAACAAAGGTTAAAGGTTTTTTTTTTTCAAACATCAATAACTTCCATACTATCAAAGGGATTCAACCCAAACTTGGAATACTTATTCACCATCACACCCTCTACCTTATTACCAGGGCCCATGACCCTGGCTATATTTAGAGTTATGCCCCCTTTATACTAAGCAAATTAGAAAGTCGAGCGCGCTGTCTTCGGACAGCTCTTGTTATTGGGAGTAGTAATTTTCTGATTTCTGGTGCTCTGTTGGCTGTTCTTGCTATCTTTTGATTCGTTAAAGTCACTTTCAATCAATTTAAAGCCATGGTTTAACGGTGCACGACTGGGGACATAACCGGGCTTATGCCTGCAGAAGTCCAATTTTCAAGGTCCCAAAACCATAACCAAATATATCTCCCATTTTCTCAGTAGTAAGCAGCTGTCAGGTTTACGTTTTTAATATGTTAAATGTAATTTCATTCCACCAATAAAATTGAACACTTACATGTCAATAAACACAGCGGGATTTAATCCGATCAAGACGCGGAATTTAATCGACAACCCTCTGCCTTAAATCAACTTCTTTACATGCTGGATTTTTCTCAATTTTTGTTCTAATATTGCACAAGTCATGATGGTTTCTTGGAAACAAATTTGATATAGTATGGGTATATCTTATAATTGAAAAGTGTCAACGAGAAGGAAAAGAATCATCAAACAATAGATTAAAACATTTCTTCAGCATTCAGCTATCTGCGACATTTGAAATACAAACGTACACATAATCAAATATATATAGTTTATGGAATAATTACATATAATTGTAAATGTCAAAATAAAAAACATATTAATAAATTGATACTCAAATGACCGCGGTCTGTCTCAAAGAATAGGGAATGTTAAATGTTATGCGTATGAATTCCTTGTGATCTATGCTTATATGTTGTGCTGTCGACGCCATACTTTGAATCATGTTCATTAGCTCTTTTAAATACAGGAAAAGGGTAAGATTGAAAGCCAATAAAAATTTGCTACACCTCTATATCCAATTCATGGCTGATTATAATCTGTGCTTATCACTTCTTTAACCATTTTCAAACAATATTATTATAGTGTTCCCCGATTCATAATTGCTGCTGATAACAAAATGGGTGTTAATAGAAATAAAATGTGTCTACATCAAAACATGGAAATCATTCATGGAAAAGAAGAAAATGATGAAACTCATCATTGATTTTTTCTTCTTTCTCCTCAATATTTTCGAACTCTTCTTTCTATCGGAACGTCGAAAACAAGGATTTTTAAGGTAAGGGTTAATCTTCGTATTATCAGACGGTTTAGTGTACGGCTCTTTCTGCCATCTTCATGGTTCAATGTTAGTTTTATTGCGGTCGCATTATCCTTTTGTAGATCCACAATGGCCGACCCGATAGTTGGAAATATTTCTTAATCATGTGAAAAATTAATAAACTCTCACGAAGTTCATCAATTTAACCCTCTCCCAAAACGAAGAAAATATCAACTGTATCGCAATTGAAAAAAAATGCAGGCATTTACATAAATATGAACAATATTCTGCATTTTGCAAGTTGCAGGAGAGACGATATTTAGAGGAAACTTATACAATACTATCGCTTGTCAGCATTTTCCTATTTGTTTGATGTTGTGTCGAATAGGGTCTCTTAGGGCTGCTCAATCCAGTTCGGAAAATATTACAAGTTCTTGCACACAGAATACTGATTTAGCGCCAATATCTAATCAAGATAACCAATTTCCAATGGTAGTAGTTTTATTCATGTTTGAGAACAAGAGTTGTCCGCGGACAACGTAGCTCGCCTATACGGGAGCTTTTCACAAAAACAGTAAATTTTTTAAAAGTAGGTCTAACTCAAAGGTCAAGATCACAAGGTCAAGGGTAATGGTCCCAAATGAAAGGTCTTGTCGAGACGTATCTATGTATGAAATATCAAGGCTGTAGGTCTAATAGTGCCTGAGATACAGACCAGGTTAAAGTTTTTCAAAAGTAGGTCAAACTCCTAGGTCAAGGTCACTAGGTCAAAGGTCATGGTCCCAAATGAAAGGTCTTGTCGAGACGTATCTATGTATGAAATATCAAGTCTGTATCTCTAATTGTGCCTGAGATATAGGCCAGGTTAAAGTTTTTCAAAAGTAGGTCAAACTCCAAGGTCAAGGTCACTAGGTCAAAGGTCATGGTCCCAAATGAAAGGTCTTGTCAAGATGTATCTATGCAGTGAATAATCTAGAATTTGAAACCATGAGTCCTGGGGACGCATAGCTTTGAAAACAATGCGTCCAATTCAAAATGTATGAGTCCCACCTTTTCATTTACATTAATTGAATTGTAGATCGACGCCAATTGATATTTATGTAGGCCTATGCCATTGCTGTTGTTGGGAAAATGAATAAACGCTGTGATGTTATTGTTATACTTTGTTTTCATTGTGGTCTTCTTTGACTCTGTTTGAACACTGACTAGAACACAACACATTGCAGAGATTCACTTTATCTTTTTGATCTTGACAGTAGAGTGCTGTTTATCGTCGGTGCTATGACAAAATGGCGTAACAAATTAGTTACGCAATTTTGTCAATTTTTTTTTATAAATGCTTTCTACTAAGTATGTAGGAGCGCATATCCTGTCAAAACGGCGTTTTTCTACACCTATTAGAACCCTTTCAATTATCATGTGACAAAATTGCGTAACTCGATTTAGCTGACAAAAATGCGTTATACGTAGACAAATTTACACGAGAGTAATATTGAGTTACGCAATTTTGCCGGCATATTTTTTAACATTTTTTAAAACGGCAAAAACGTTTTTGGCTCTCCTGAAAAAAATGGTTTTCGAGCAAAATTTCTATTACGCCATTTTGTCATAGCACCGACGTTATAAAAAAAGAGGTTGGGTAGAGAAATCAGAACCCAGCCTTAATATAGGAAAATTTTGCATGACATTTGTTCAAATTAGAAAAAGTTTTGAAACAAATTTTAAAAAGGTTGAAAACCAAACACAGAAAAGTCGCAAAAAACAGTTTGGCCATTCCGTCTGCCATGCAAGTTTAGGTAAACGGACAGAATTTGTTTTGTATTGGCAAAGACATGCTGTCCCATGTGTAGTTTCACATTCAATATTAATTTCGTTTTTGACTTGTTCTGAAGTCGCCATTGTCGGTGACATAATTGGCAACATTAGACTGGGCAAGGAGGTTGAAGAGAAAACTCCTTGGGCTGGGGGAGGTAGTCATGGGGCTATTCCGCCCCCTTTCTCCATCGGTTTCATTTCTGTTTACCAATTTCAGACTTAATTCTCAATCGCCGTTGAGAGAGCATTGTCTTCAAAAATGAATGAAATTTCTCAAATTGGTTGGCCCTTGACAGAATGTTTTGCAATAAATCTGTTTTTCTCGTGAACAGTAACTTTTGTTTGTCGTTTTGGTGAGGTTTAACAGTTTGCTCTGTTAACAAATACGTACGTAAAACAAAAATGAGAATAATGTTCTTTCAAATACCCATTATTTCAATCAGTTATGCTTTTAACATTTGCCAGATAAAGTATGACAGATAAAACAATACTTTCTAATAAAATAGAAAGAATACTTTAAAATATCGAATGCTGTGATCAGTACAATGTAAAAGTCTGTCTTATGTTCGATTAAAATGAGTAAAGTACTAATCAAACAGACCACCAATTGAGTTATCGTGACCGCGTTATTATCCGAGATTTGTCTTCTACTTTCACTTTGGCACGACTGTTGTATTTCGATTGAGAATTTTTGTAACAAGAGATTGATGTCAAAGAAAAAGGCCCTTCTTGAATGATGCGTCCAATAGGACGCGCATCATTCAAAAGTATGCGTCCCCTGCCAATTTTATGCGTACAGGGCGCAGGACGCAGAGGTAGATTAATCACTGTCTATGTATAAAATATCAAGGCTGTATCTCTAATAGTGCCTGAGATATAGACCAGGTTAAAGTTTTTCAAGTGAAGACGCGACGGGACGGGACAGGACGGGACGCCGACGCCGACACTAGGGCTGTGACATTAGCTCCCCGGACATAAAGTCCCGGCTCGCTAAAAAGTGTTTGAAAAAAGATCTCCAATGTCAATGTGTAAAGTGTGGTCTCTAAAGACCTTTAAAGGCCCGTAGAAATGAACGAATCACTCTCCATCAAATTAAACGGACAGCAATTGAAATTTAATAAAATTAACAGTTGAATTCTTTACCACTTATAACGTGGGAATAGTTTAAGTAGCAACTTAACCACTGAAAATTGACCGCGACATGCTAAGTAGGATTCTAAAGTATCCGTTTACGCTTTCTCAGAAAAATACCATTTAAAATTTTCATAATTTCGAAAATTCTGCAAACTGCAGAATGGATGTTCAGAAGGTATGTAATGTCCTTAATTTGGCTATCTTGAGATTTCCATGATGTTGAAATTGTTCGGATTGTGTCGTAAACAAACGGAAAATATAACATTGGTAAAATATTAGTTCTTGGAATTGAGAACTGATTCTTTTTAGAAACATGCTCAAAGAAAGAATACGAACGCTGAACCAATACTTTTTCGCGATGTTTTTAGAGATTTTGACCTACACGTAGGCTGTTTAAAAGCGGGACACACAAGAGTTGATTATCATCCACAAGTCATTCCACACAGACTGTTTGGTATAAATAAGGCGCTCTTAATTCAGAAAACACTCTATGCTTTAGAAAAGAATAACACTAGAATGTCTGAATCGCTTGCATGCTACATTCCATTACAAAGTATATCTTCATATATATTCAAATAGATCTAAATATGAGAAATATGAGAAAAATATGTTTTAAAAAGTATTATTAGGCTGGTTTTTTTTTTTTTTTTTTTTTTTTTTATTATTTATTTATTTATTTATTTTTAAATAAAATACCCGAGCGACGGCTTTCAAACTTGTGTTCTTTTTCAAGGGTAAACTTGACTGGTGACCCGGTGACGTTGACACATGACGTCATGACCTACTTAGGAATGTTTGCATAAATGAGGTAAAATCGACGCTTGGTAATCTTGGTCACCAGTACTAGACTGACTAAAATCAATGAGAAGAATTGTCTTTAAAAGTCGGATTTGTTTAAGCAATATGGTTGTATTGTGTTGAGGTGTCTAATCCAATAGGTCTCCCTAGCCCTACGGTGTTTGTATGTCCAAAGCTTACTGGATTCGATGACACATTCTTCCACGTGCTAGAATCTATGTCTAAAAAGATTATTTTAAAGTGTTCTGCGACTGGCGATTTACTAAATATAGATATAAAATTAAAAATAGAACTTACTATGAAGTGATAATCAGATCAGTATTGACCTTAGAACATGATCCAAATTTCTAAATATTTGAATGATTTCTTTTCACGCGGTGTCTAAAATCAAAGAAAGACATGTATGTGCTATACATTAGTCCTTTGTCAACAACAAATCTGCAGGAAAGACGATTTCGAGCCAACAAAAAATCAGATCCGTTTTGTTTTGGTGTTGGTTTTTTTTTTCATATATCAAAGGAAAAGACACTATATACCGGCGGTATGTTGGGAGAATAAGGTATTATATGTGTCATTAAAAAAAACTTGGTATCTTCAAAATACTAGTACCACGTATGCTACATTGTACACCGCATTTAGTTTTCTCAAAAGTGTTAACACTTCATGTCATAATGAAAATTGGAAATATATTTTCAAATTACGCATATTTTGTATAAAAAGATAACTTTCATGTTGAGAAAAGGTTGCAATTATTGAACCTGTTGACATGAGGATAACCATAAAGAGGCGTTTATCCCGTTAAGAGTGATAATATGGAATAAGTTTTGAAATAATGGCCTATAGGCGAGACTAGTCTAATCCAAGTATTTGGCAAAAAATCATGTACCGTGATAAAAATCTGCCAATACATGACCCACCACGAGAAATTGAGACCACTTAGTTGTTTTGGGATGTACGACGCTTTTGATAGTTTTAATTCTATTGAAGGGACTGGCCTGTTACAACGCGTTTTGTAATAAACCTGCAAAATGTAATAAGTATTACAAAACGCGTTGCGATGACATGAAATGTAATAAAATTATGTACAACGCGTTATGTAATAAAGTCGCAATATGTAATAACTTTTATCACCGACCCAAAGTTCGTTCAAAACTTGACGCCGTTAATTGAGAGGGAAGGAAGAAGGCATGAAAATGGCGATTTCGACATTATTTTCTAGGCAAATATTAGAAGATCATAGTGAGAAAACGAAATTTTGATATCGACAAATGCCACATTTTTAGCACATTTCTAACTGTATATTGATTCAAATAAGTTACTTTTTATCATTATATTGCTAGAAATTGATTACGGAAAATTTGAAAAATGTTTATTACAAAACGCGTTGCGATGCCATGAAATGTAATAAAAATTATGTACAACGCGTTTTGTAATAAAGTTGCAATATGTAATAACTTTTTTTCACAGACGAAAATTTCGTTCCAAACTTGATGCCGTTGATTGAGTGAGAATGTTGAAGGCATGGAAAGGGCGATTTCAACATAATTTTCTATGCACATGTTCTAAGATCATAGTGAAAATATGAAATTTTGATATAAAAAAAACTGGCTCCTTTTATAAATTTCTAACTGTATATTGATTCAAATAAGTTATTTCTTATCATTATAATGCAAGAAATTGATAATGAAAAAGTTGAAAAAAGTTTATTACAAAACGCGTTGCGATGACATGAAATGTAATAAAATTCTGTACAACGCGTTATGTAATAAAGTTGCATTATGTAATAACATTTTTTCACCGACGAAATTTTCCTTCCAAACTTGATGCCGTTGATTGAGTGAGAATGTTGAAGGCAAGAAAAGGGTCGATTTCAACATAATTTTCTATGCACATGTTCTAAGATCATAGTGAAAATATGAAATTTTGATATAAAAAAAACTGGCTCCTTTTATAAATTTCTAACTGTATATTGATTCAAATAAGTTATTTCTTATCATTACAATGCAATAAATTGATAATGAAAAAGTTGAAAAAAGTTTATTACAAAACGCGTTGCGATGACATGAAATGTAATAAAATTCTGTACAACGCGTTTTGTAATAAAGTTGCATTATGTAATAACATTTTTTCACCGACGAAATTTTCCTTCCAAACTTGATGCCGTTGATTGAGTGAGAATGTTGAAGGCAAGAAAAGGGTCGATTTCAACATAATTTTCTATGCACATGTTCTAAGATCATAGTGAAAATATGAAATTTTGATATAAAAAAACTGGCTCCTTTTATAAATTTCTAACTGTATATTGATTCAAATAAGTTATTTCTTATCATTACAATGCAATAAATTGATAATGAAAAAGTTGAAAAAAGTTTATTACAAAACGCGTTGCGATGACATGAAATGTAATAAAATTCTGTACAACGCGTTATGTAGTAAAGTTGCAATATGTAATAACTTTTTTTCACCGACCCAAAGTTCGTTCAAAACTTGATGCCGTTGATTGAGTGGGAATGAAGAAAGCATGAAAATGGCGATTTCGACATCATTTTCTAAGCAAATATTCAAAGATCATAGTGAGAAAACGAAATTTTGATATCGACAAATTCCACCTTTTTTATCAAATTTCTAACTGTATATTGATTCCAAAAAGTTACGTTTTTTCATTATATTGCTAGAAATTGATTATGGAAGATTTGAAAAATGTTTATATTTATTGAATATTTGCCTAGAAAATGATGTCGAAATCGCCATTTTCATGCTTTCTTCATTCCAACTCAATCAACGGCATCAAGTTTTGAACGAACTTTTGGTCGGTGAAAAAAGTTATTACATATTGCGACTTTATTACATAACGCGTTGTACAGAATTTTATTACATTTCATGTCATCGCAACGCGTTTTGTAATAAACTTTTTTCAACTTTTTCATTATCAATTTCTTGCATTGTAATGATAAGAAATAACTTATTTGAATCAATATACAGTTAGAAATTTATAAAAGGAGCCATTTTTTATATCAAAATTTCATATTTTCACTATGATCTTAGAACATGTGCATAGAAAATTATGTTGAAATCGACCCTTTTCTTGCCTTCAACATTCTCACTCAATCAACGGCATCAAGTTTGGAAGGAAAATTTCGTCGGTGAAAAAATGTTATTACATAATGCAACTTTATTACAAAACGCGTTGTATAGAATTGTATTACATTTCATGTCATCGCAACGCGTTTTGTAATAAACTTTTTTCAACTTTTTCATTATCAATTTCTTGCATTATAATGATAAGAAATAACTTATTTGAATCAATATACAGTTAGAAATTTATAAAAGGAGCCAGTTTTTTTTATATATCAAAATTTTATATTTTCACTATGATCTTAGAACAAGTGCATAGAAAATTATGTTGAAATCGACCCTTTCCATGCCTTCAACATTCTCACTCAATCAACGGCATCAAGTTTGGAACGAAATTTTTGTCGGTGAAAAAAAGTTATTACATATTGCAACTTTATTACAAAACGCGTTGTACATAATTTTTATTACATTTCATGGCATCGCAACGCGTTTTGTAATAAACATTTTTCAAATTTTCCGTAATCAATTTCTAGCAATATAATGATAAAACGTAACTTTTTGGAATCAATATACAGTTAGAAATGTGCTAAAAATGTGGCATTTGTCGATATCAAAATTTCGTTTTCTCACTATGATCTTCTAATATTTGCCTGAAAAATAATGTCGAAATCGCCATTTTCATGCCTTCTTCCTTCCCTCTCAATTAACGGCGTCAAGTTTTGAACGAACTTTGGGTCGGTGATAAAAGTTATTACATATTGCGACTTTATTACATAACGCGTTGTACATAATTTTATTACATTTCATGTCATCGCAACGCGTTTTGTAATACTTATTACATTTTGCAGGTTTATTACAAAACGCGTTGTAACACTGGCCCCCTGTGTTTTTAGAACTTTAGTCTTTAGTCTGTTCAGACTCAAAATCTAATTCAATCAATTTTCTTAATTATAGTCCGTATGTTGGTCCTTTCATTTTATTTGTTGATAAGTTAGCATTTTCGAGAAATTTGTGTTAATACATTTTGATTCGGTTTTTTGTTTTAACCCAGAACTAAATCATTGTCTTTTCCATTTTTGATAGTTTCGTTGCCTTTTATCCCATTCTTTCGTTTAAAGAACTTTTATGGTGACACGAAGCATAGGCCTATTATCACCATATGATATTTGAGTAACAGCATTATTTAAGCTAGGGCTTTGTATCTTTGATTTGGTATTAAATATTTATGTTTTGCTTTGCAGAAATTCTTGGCCTGCTTTATATGAATTGTGGTCCTTTTAATTTCAAATGTTTTGGAAGAAGAAAATGATACAAATTCTGTGACATTTAATTGAGATATTTTTACGTTGATTGTAATTTCATTTTCTTATTCAAACCATTACCAAACGACAAATTTGGAGTGGTCCAAATTCAAAGATGTTGCAGACAACAATTTCAAGTTAAGGAAATTTAAAATCTTTTAGTCTTTTTTGGTAGAAAACAATGTGGGAAATAAAGAAATTGCTTATCACAAGCAATTTCTTCATTTTCCACAATGTTTTTCAAAGCCGTAATCTTGTAGGGAGTCAAAAAGAGTCATTGTGTGGTAATGAGTTAAGTCTCATGCATTGACCTGTATTTTATTGAATCAGAAATGATTTTACATTTTCTTTAATTATTTGCAGGTACACGAGAGGACTGACAATGTATAATGATTATTGCCCTGATCTTACTCACTGTGATGTAAGTTGTACGTTAGGTTTGTGTAGTCATTCAAAGATGGCGACAACAATACAGCATGAGAGGTAGGTGTCTTAGTTTTTCATTGATAAATTTCTTAAACGGTCGTATCTTGCCATGATACTGATATCATTATACAGGGGAAATGAATACCTATCAACGGTTCTATATATCAAAGTACCAGTGTTGTCCTATCGTACTCAGTCGTTGTGCAAAGACAGCCCAACACGGAAAACTTTTTTCGAAGCGAGAAAGTTGCCCTTTTAAGGATGATTACATAGTAATCAGCGAACTAGGGAACAAACTATTGCTCTTACTTGGATGTCTTTAACATGCTCTTTTCTATGGTTACTGTTATTTTACACAAAAATGTCTAGAATGACCACAAACACCGTGTTTATTAAATGGCCAGACAACGGTGTAGTCAGAGTGAAAATATGCAGACACAACGGTGCAGTTTCTGTGTTTTATGTACGGTGTGGTTATATTTTCATAACAAATTGTGAACGGTGTAGACATAATGCAATTGTGAACGGTGTAGACTTGAAGTAATACAGAACTTATCATTTCTGGAATGATAATATTTTTATGTTTAATGATAACGTTTTCACGGCTGAGAATCATGTTTTACAATTACTACCGAAATTCTTCAACAATTATGTTAATAATTCTTTATGTGACTGACTTGTAAATGCTTTGCAGCAAAGAAGGTGACAATATGTCTACAAAATATACTTTAATCAAAATATATCAGAATCTAGTTTCCTTGCTATTTGTCAAAGCAATTCCGTAAGGGTCAAATAGTAGAAATTACCAAGAATCTGCTGGCGTTCGTTTTATTTTTTTCTTTATTTTCAGTTCCATGCTGTTCACGTATTACTACTGTCATTTCGAAGGGAGTTTCGATAATATGGTGAAGCATTCGGAACAGGACCATTCCAGTCATATATTAAAAGTGCGCAGGGCGGGGGAGATCAATGATCAGACAGGTCAAAAAGATTTGAAAACTCTGAACTTTAGTATTATTCCTGATATTATCAAGAAGTCAGACTAGGACATCATCCCCATTTGCGAGCATAGAATACACAAGATAGACCTCATCGACGTAGAAAAAAGGATTTTGGAGTTAACAAGATTCTTTCTATCGATGATATCCCCGGTTTTGAATGCATGAGTCCTGAACATAAAAAATGACGAAGTTCAACACCCCATAAAGTCGTTCAAAAAGCCCCGACCTTAATTCCTGATATTTCCATTGGACGTGCTAAAACAGATGAAACGGATAGGGTCTCTTCTCTGAGACTTTCCCCACGAGAACATGAAAACAATGGCTGAAATGAACAGTTTGTTCCCAGATGTGATTAAGCCATTGAGAAGCGTTGATCAACTTGGTATTTGTTTATTTTGGTCAATGAAGGTCGGCTCTCGATGGAAAACATTGCATTTCATTTATTTATGGATGTGTGTAAGTTACACTGTCTTGGTAGTACTTCAATGCGTTTTACTCCAATAGTCAAACGGTTTTGGCGAATAGAATATTGTCTTTTTCATTGCAAATGGTTACATTTTATGAGTGAGCCCAAAAAATCTTGGTAAGAAAAATGTCAGTCCTGAAGAAGAAGTTCATTACGTATGAAATTCCAAAATGAATTTTGCAGTTCCAGAATTCTATTTTCAAGACTTATTTACTTAAGTCGAACAAGACGAAAAAAAGGCCCAAATGCTTATGACACAAATTTATTATTTATGTTTTGTTATTTATAATTTATGTTTTGTTGATTGAATCCTTTATTTTGGGTAAAATCAGACTTTTCAATGAGGGGTCAATTTGAAAACAAGATACATTTCGATCAATAATTATCATACTCCATGAGTTGAAATCATTTCATTAATTACAATAATAGATTGTAATAACCAATTAAAACAGTTACAAAGAAAAATTCAAAGCCAGAGCCGAAATTTCGAATCTACAAATCAAATGAACGGATGAACAAGAAATTTGCCGTTGCACTTAACATGGCTTCAAAATGACGGTTATCGTATGTCTTATTTGATATTTTGTGATGGTATTCCTTTTGATTATCATTTCCGTCAGATGTTTATTCAATCACAAATAACAAAAATGTCTCCCGAAAATTAAATCAAACATACATTGAACTGTTTAAGGCTTAGGAGAATGAAGAAAAGAGAAAACATATTTTCTTAACTTTTGTTTTCATTTACTTTGAGGATGGCGGCATTTTCATCTGAGTTTTCTAAGACCAAAAATATTTGAGGGAGATAAAACAGATGATCTGCTATCTGTTAGAGCTAGTTCGCCCTATACAACATACCAAGTCTACACCGTTCACAATTTGTTGTGAAAATAATAACTACACCGTACAGATAACACAGAAACTGCACCGTTGTGTCTGCATATTTTCACTGTGACTACACCGTTGTTTGGCCATTTAGTAAACACAGCGTTTGTGGTCATTCTAGACATTTGTGTGTAAAATAACGGTAACCATAGAAAAGAGCATGTTAAAAACATCCAAGTTAGAGCAATAGTTTGTTCCCTAGTTCGCTGTTTACTATGTAATCATCCTTAAAAGGGCAACTTTCTCGCTTCGAAAAAAGTTTTCCGTGTTGGGCTGTCTTTGCACAACGACTGAGTACGATAGGACAACACTGGTACTTGGCTATATAGCACCGTGAATAGATATACATTTCTCCTGTACAATGATATCAGTATCAAGACAAGATACGGCCATTTAAGGAAATTATAGACGAAAAACTAAGACACCTACCTCTAACGATTTTCCCCCGACGCCATCTTTGATTGACCACTCAAAACTTCCGTACAAACTACACAAATCTAACGTACAACTTACAACACAGTGTTACTACGCGGGAGCAAACAAACCTACAAGATGAGGGTGGCTGTTCATAACTATAAACGGTGATTTCTATTGCTGATATATTGAGCAAAATGAAATATGACATATCAATTATCAAAATACACAAAATCTTAACTTTCAATTAATTTAGAGTATCTTTTAATTATAGTAAGAGCTTAAACACTTCAAATCATATTATTTTTGAGATTCGTTAAGAGATAATTGCAACGATTTAACATTAATCACTTTTGAAAGGTCACCTTTTTAAAAAGAAATGAATTAGAATTTATTTTAAAAGACGGTAAGAAAGTGGCCTTTCATTAACAAAAATGAATGGGTTATTTTCTTTTGCTTAGAAGGAATTTTGTTATTTTCTTCATTTCACATATCGAAAAGAAATAAATCTAGTATATGCCCAAATATTATTCGATTCATTTCCAAACAGTTCGTGTTTTTACGTTCTTATTACATATAATAAAAGATAAACAAGGCATTAATTAAAGAATTCAAATTTAAATTAATAAATTTTCCCAAATTATTCTTAAGTTGACTGAAAAAAAATCGTCCTTATCTAACCATAGGCGGTAATCAAGTGACTTTGTTACGATATATTTTCCTTCACTTTTGTAAACAGAAAATTGTGTTTTTTCCTTTAGATAATCTATTCTCCGTATTGATGAAAGGCCCACTGAAGTACCCGCTAGGGCTAAAACAGGTACAAAAATTTTACTCGGGTACCCGTCTAACAATCACCTGCGGGTACCCGGGTACCCATCAAAATGGATATTTCCTTAATTTAGATCGCTAAATCCATTGGAGCAATCCACCAAACGGGAACATGCAGACGATTTGACTCGACCGAGTCAACTCTCCTGCATGTTCCCGTTGGTGGATTTCCAAATGAGTCCCCTATACTATCTTAAAGTGACATTTGACAGACATTTTTTCATATTTTACTTTTATTTCTATCTGAAAGAGCATATTTCCTTATAAAGATTCTGATAATTTCAAGCCAAAATATTGTGCCGTTTACGAGAAATATACATTTTTGCGCTAAAATAAATAAAAATGTTGTCCACAACAGTTCGGATCTATATGTGATTTGCCATTTCTGTCTCAACATTAAAGGCGTATTTTTCGCTTATAAATAACAACTTCAAAATTTTGATAGCATTTATACGCATTAGAATAACCAATCTTTGCATAAAGACATATTTAAAAAAATGAAATTGGAATGTTATGTCCCTTTAATATGTGATCCTTGGCAAAAGGTTGCGTACCTTTTTCGTAATACCTTGAATTTTCGACTAGATATGTTGAAGTATATATTTTAAAATACATGATTGAAGCCTATATTAACCATCGTATGATAGATAATAATTCTGTACCTGGGTAGAGGCAATTTTGTACCCTACCCTCGGGTACTTGGGTACTCGTTCCAGCCCTAGTACCCACGATACTCTCAGATCTATTTCTTGTCATACAAACGAACATTCGTGAAAAGTGATTCTAGTTGTATTTTGATTTAGAAATGGTCGAAATTTTCTTTTTGTGTATTTCATTTAGTTCACAAATACTATCAACTTGAGTGGGTGCATTTTTCATATTCGAAATTCCAGATGGGCATTGCTCAATAAAGACAGGTGTAATCCAATACTTCTGAAATAATTTCGTTTTTAGTATGATTTTCGTCATATTTTTAGGGTTTGCGAATCTTAAAGGTTAGGATGTGCCTTGTATTTGAATACGAATTTACGACGGAAAAATTGCCAGTCACGTGTAATGACGGTTTTAGCATCGACTATCATATTTGACGATGGTTTTATCATTTCCTCATATAGAATGTATATATATTATTAGTTTCACATAAATGTTCGGCTCTTGCTCGGGAAAATTAAAATACAGTCAATGTAAATAAACGTGTCAGAATTCGAGATTATCTTAGAAAGTGTGACGATAAAACTCTCGTAAAAAATCAGTGATATTCTTAATGTTGCTTTCGTTCGTGAAATAAATTTGTCCGCAAATATTCATCTACTTGGTGTTAATTTTTCAAAGGTGTTTGATTTATACCCTGTCAAGTCATATTTTTGGTCATTTTTATGGCCATTTTCACACATCGGTTCTGGCTGATTTTTGCAATCACGATAGTCATTCTTGTCCAATTTTTCACAGAAGATACGAATACTCGTAAAAATAATAGAGATCAGTATGAATATACTTCAAAGTTTAATTTACAAGCGCTATCAGTAGTTTACAGAAATATTTCTATTAAAACACGAAAATACGCATGAATATTTTCTTAGATTTTCATTGGATAGCTAAATGACATCATGTGATGACGCAATTGTAGACGGTGTACATTTTATTAAGCAAACTCATGATTTTTACCCAAACAAACCTCGGACCCAGGAAGACTGTGGGCAAAACTATTGTCTCATATTCGACTGTAAGTTGAATGTGTATGTACTGCTCAACGTGAAATGAGTTTTGAAATTACTTCTTTCCCATTCATAGTACTAGTATCTTTTCATGGAATAGACATTTAAAAAGGTTCTTATTCTAAAAAGAAACCCTAGTTTTACAACGAGCATATCGTCGGTGTAAATGCAAAACCTCGTATGTCGATTCGTGCAATTTTCAAAGTACAAACTTGTGTGCACAGTTTAGACAATGCTCGCAGATTTTGAGATATGTTTACTAATCAGTATTAATGACAAATTATTTGTGAACAATATGTCCAAATTTCAAATGAAACATTTCAGTTTGAGAAAAGTTATTACACTTTTTTCCCCTCCCCTTTAAAATTTTCCGAAAACGAGATACGAGCTTTTGCATTTACAACGACGATATATGCTCCTGCAATCCACGAGTTTTGAAATGTACTTTCATATTGAGTGGGATTCTCGTCTCAGATAAATCTAATCATTGTCATTCTCAATTTGAATTCGGATTGATGAATAAAGCAGTCATCTTGACATTTTCTTTGCCAATCATTCTCGTAATTGAAAGTTAGATTGTATCGTGCAAGATGGTCCTTCCAGCTGTCAAGATGGGATGGGCTCTATAAACTGGGTCATAACCAAGCATTGCGTTCTTTGTGACAATGAGGAATGAAATTGGATTCTGATAAAAGTCGTGCATTTTTCAGTAAACGGTATACGCGTCTCAGATAGAGGCTGTATAGTAGATTCTACGCGAAATAAACATTCAATTTATGCACACAGAGCATCGAATGTTTATATCGCGTAAAATCTACTGTATACAGATTCTATCTGACTTAGTGTTCGCTAGCGGTTCATTGGAGACGGGGGTGTGGCTATGTATAGACGTAACATAAACTAGTTGGCAGTCTCGTTTATGCGAATATAGCGGCGAAAATTTGAAATGTACTGTAATTGCATTGGTCCAAAACGTAGGTGGAACACTAAAATACTGATAAATCTTTAGGTGGTTTTTGCGCTAATATGTAGCGTGTCGTGTTTACACGATATACACAAATGTACTCGTACTTGCTACATGTGCAATGTGGTAGAAAAGAACCTTTCCAGTACCACGTGGTTATTTTTCTGTTGTAGACCATTACTACTTACTAAGAGAAAATATCCCACGAGACTGAAATATTCGTATATAGGAAAAACAAAGTAGGGATAACAAGAGAGAAAATGCAACAATTATTTATCAAAAATCAATCTAAGATATTAGAAAGGAACCGACGGTTCTTCGACACAAACATATGCATCTGGTAAGGTAACATAGAATTTGAATTAAATGAGCCATGCCTCATGTTGTCTTTGTCGGAAACAATATTTCTCGAATATACAGTAAATGTGGATGTGCATGGTAGTTGTCACTCAGTGATGTACAGATTTGGTATCAGAAGATATTTCAAGACACAGACTTGCTCCAGGGTGGGGTATATTGACTTACTGTCAATCAGATTGTTTCTAATTGTGGATATCTTTAAAGTTCTTGTAAAGCGTGTGTGTCTTTTTTTTCATACTTTCTTTAAGCGTTACGATAATTGTCTCAGTGAATGAAAAACTTGTTTCGGGGTGGGGTATATCGACTTTTTGTCAATCTGTCTGTTTCCAATTGTGGATATCTTTCAAAGTTTTCACAAAGTTGTTGTCTTATTTCATTAGCCATAGAGTGATTATCTCGCTCCATGAAGTACTTGATTCGGGGTGGGGTGCAGTGACACACCTTTAATCAGCCGGATTCTTACTATGGATAGGCCTATCTTAAGTTTTCATGAAGTGAAAATAGCTTTTCAATGACCTCAGAAAGTTTTCCTTGGTGCATGTTTTTTAGATAACCTTGCTCAAGAATGGGATATATTGGCACTTTCTCGATCATTTTGTTTCTATTTGTGGCTGTCTTCAAAGCTTTTCATTAATTGTACATCCCGTTCATTATTTTGTCTCGATGCAAGAAATAGCAGTCTTGATGGGATACATGTATATTGACTTACTTTCAACCTTATTTTTCTGCTTCTAGTGGTGGGTATTTTTCTAAAAACATATCTTTTGAATAGCTACGAACTAATTTTCCATGCGAAGGAAGAAATTGCTACAGATCCACTGTTGGTCTGAATATCAGTCAGTTTGTTTCTTTTTTATCAAAAATACAAGAAATTCTGTGACAGAAATGATTGCTAAGGGTTAGGAAATGTTGACTTTTTGTCAATATGCTTGTTGCGTAGATCTATTTGATCCAAATTTTTAGCAATTGCATTATGTCTCGGTGCAAAAAATGGGTAACTTTTTTCATCTTCTCTATCTATGAAAAATGACTTTACAACTAATAATCTATATATGAATATAATCAAGTGAAGCTGAAGACATACAAAAACAGACGTCATTGAAGTATGGATGCACACGATCCTGTTTGCAGTAGTGTTTAAATTTTGCCAACCGAGTAAATTCATACTTTTTTGCACATACTTGATAAGAATCCTGATCCCATAGTATTCTGATCTCTTTGGCAAAACAGACAGAATAGAACATGCGTGCGATTCTAAACCGCCTATTCATTACAATAAAGTATGACCAAGTTCCATCTCTTTTTCGCATAGCTCGACCCCTGTCGGACCGTATTCGGTACAAAAACGAATATGGTACATTTGTACCATATTCGGACCGAATACGGTACAATTTTCGACCGAATATGGTACAAACATTGTACCATATTCGGTTAGGCATTTTACCCCAAAACTGCAGATACGTATATGGTACAATTAGACAGTTGTATCGTATTCGGCCGAATATGGTACAAATTTGTACCATATTCGTGTTTGTACCAAATACGGTCCGACAACCCCTAAGTTTGTATACGAAGCCGCTCGAAGTTTTCCTATGGGTCCATTTTAGACTCTTTTATTGTCCCAATTTAAATGATGTTCCATGCATTTAGTCTATTCTTACTCTAAACTTCAATACAATTTAACATAACAAAGTTCGTCCCTTTTTATCATAACTCGACCCCTAAGTCTGTACATCATCGCTTTTTAACCAAAATGTCATAACTGCAGCTTGTTTTAAGCTGCTGTTACGAGGTTTTTGTTGCAAAGCAGCGATATGAAACCGCTCGTAGTTTTCCTATGGGTCCATGTTAGACTCTTTTATTGTCACAATTAGATGGTGTTCCATACACTAGTCTGGTCTTACTCTATGATGCCTATTCATTCCAATTCGACATGACCAAGTTTCATCTCCTTTTATCATAACTCGACCCGTAAGTATTTATACGAAGCTTCTCAACAAAATCTCGTAACTGCAGCTTGTTTTAAGCTGCAGTTACGAGGTTTTTGTTGAAAAGCAGCGATATGAAGCCGCTCGAAGTTTTCCTATGGGTCCATGTTAGACTCTTTTATTGTCCCAATTTAGATGATGTTCTAAGATAGTTGAGAATACAGTGAGTAATATTGAACGTTCACAAGCACCTAATAAACTGACCGATATTCTGTTTTGTCTAGATGTATCTGTTGTAGTAAGAATTAATGATAGTGTCTTTCCGGGAAATGCCGCGGTACTGTTATATATAGACATACATAGAAATGTATTAGGAATGTATTAGATTGCCTTAAAATGAGAAAGGTTTAGATCTGACTCCGTTTTTAGCTCACCTGAGCAACATGCTCAAGGTGAGCTTTTGTGATCACCCTGTGTCCGTCGTGCGTCGTGCGTCGGTCGTCGTCAACAATTACTTTAAACATCTTCTCCTCCTTAAGCACTGGGCCAATCCTGATCAAACTTGGCAGGCATGTTTCTTGGGTGGCCCCTTTTAAAACTTGTTCGTGAATTTTTGATTAGTCAAAAAATGTGGGCGTGGCAGGGCGGGGCTTATCAGACTTAAAGAAATCATTAGGTAATTCTTCAAAAATCTTCTTCTCCTCAACCACTGGGCCAATTCTTTCCAAACTTGACAGGAATGTTCCTTGGGTGACCCTTCTCAAAACGTGTTCGTGAATTTTCGAATCGTCAAAAATTGTGGGCGTGGCAGGGCGGGGCTTATAAAGAAATCATTAGGTAATACTTCAAAAATCTTCTCCTCCTCAACCACTGGGCCAAATCTTTCAAAACGTCACAGAAATGTTTCTCGGGTGACCCTTTTCAAAACGTGTTCGTGAATTTTTGATTCGTCATAAATTGTTGGCGTGGCAGGGCGGGGCTTATCAGACTTATAGAAATCTTTAGGTAATTCTTCAAAAATCTTCTCCTCCTCAACCACTGGGCCAATTTTTTCCAAACATGACAGGAATGTTCGTTGGGTGACCCTTCTCAAAACTTGTTCGTGAATTTTTGATTCGTCAAAAATTGTGGGCGTGGCAGGGCGGGGCTTATCAGACTTAAAGAAATCATTAGGTAATTCTTCAAAAATCTTCTACTCCTCAACCACTGGGCCAAATTTTTCCAAACGTAGCAGGAATGTTCCTTTTGTGACCCTTTGCAAACTTGTTGGTGAATTTTTGATTGGTCAAAAATTGTTAGCGTGGCAGGGCGGGGCTTATCAGACTTATAGAAATCTTTAGGGGATTCTTCAAAAATCTTCTCCTCCTCAACCACTGGGCCAAATCTTTCAAAACTTAAAAGAAATGTTTCTTGGGTGACCCTTTTCAAAACGTGTTCGTGAATTTTTGATTTGTCAAAAATTGTTGGCGTGACAGGGCGGGGCTTATCGGACTTAGAGATATCATGTAAAAAATCTTTAAAAATGAATTATCAGACCAATTTGTCTCTTGAGTGACAGTATTTAACACATGCTCATGAATTTTTGATTGGGTGAAAATTATGGGCGTGGCAGGGCGGGGCTCCTCAGACTTCGAGAAATTGTTAGATAATTCTTCAAAAATCTTCTCCTCCTCAAGCACTAGGCAAATTCTTTCAACACTTGGCAGAAACGTTCCTTGGGTGACCCTACTCAAAAATTGTCCGTGAATTTTTGATTCGTCAAAAATTGTTGGCGTGGCAGGGCGGGGCTTATCGGACTTAGAGAAATCATGTGAAAAATCTTTAAAAATGAATTATCAGTCCAATTTGAACCAAGCTTGGCAGAAATGTCTTTTGAGTGACTGTTTTCAAAACGTACTCATGCATTTTTGATTGGATGAAAATTGTGGGCGTGGTAGGGCGGGGCTTTTCAGACTTCAAGAAATTGTTTGATAATTCTTCAAAAAATTTTCTCCTCCTTAACCACTGGACTAATTCTTACCAAATTTGACAGGAATGTTCCTTGGTTGGCTCTTTTCAAAACTTGTTCATGAATTTTTGATTCGTCAAAAATTGTTGGCGTGGTAGGATGGGGATTATCGGACGAGGAGAAATCATGTGAAAAATCTTTAAAAATCAATTATTCGGCCAATTTGAACCAACCGTAGCAGCAGTGTCCCTTGAGAGATTGTATTTAACACATGTTCATGATTTTTTTGATTGGGTGAATAACATATGCTTGGCAGGGCGGGGCTTATCAGACTTTAAGAAATCCGTTTGATGATTCTTCAAAACTTTTCTTCTCCTTAACCATCAGGCGATTCGTTACCACTTGGCATGAATGATATATGGGTGACTCGTCACAATATTTGTTCGAGATTTTTTTATTCTTCAAAAAATGCGGTTTTGGCGGGGCGGGGCTTATCGGACTTAATGAAATCATGAGAAATTCAATTATAGGGCAAAGTTGAACCAAACCTTACAGGAATGTACCTTGAGTGACTGTCTTCAATACATGGTTATGAATTTTTGATTTATTGAAAAAAATATGGGCATGGCAGGGTGGGGCTTGTAGATTTTTAAATGAGCAAATACAATCAATAATTCAGGTCAGGTGAGCGATATCAGTGCCTTTCAGGCACTCTTGTCTTATAAATAATTTCCAAAGTCGAGAATGATAACTATACGCTGGCAACTTTAAACAGTGTCATCTTTTATTTTATAATAATTTTAGTAAATGACATTTTTTCAGGTTAAGATCTTTCTCATTCTTTTATCGTTAATCTAATTCTAGAGTGTTTGTTATCACGCGTATGTATTGCAACAAATAATTATGCATGTGTATTGCAAAGATTTGGGCAAAGCGCTTGATTTGACTTCAAAACAGTAAAATGGAATTCACGATTCCGCTTAGAAATGCTTAAGATATAAATGTGTCTTTCTGAAATGCATGGGCAACAAAACAAGAGTTAAAATGTAGAGTAAAATATTTCATACTAACATAACTATTATGCACACACTTAAAGTTATTTCAGTTTAACATAGTTCTAACGTTATATTTCCAACTTAGCATTCAAGTGTTAGATATGAATTTTATTTTCCGCGCCATAAATTACCCGTAAAAAGCCTGGTTTCATTGGCCACTGTTTTGTCGCATTGATGTGATGATATGCCATAATAGAGCACCTGGCATAACTATGCCGCATCACATCAAATTGGGCTGCATATTATGGAACTCTATAAAATAAAGACAATAAAAAAATCTAAAAAAAAACAAGCTGGTGGCAGGTACTCATTAAAGGGACATTTCATTCCAATTTCAAATTTTTAAAGTATGTCTTGATGCCAAGATTGGTTATTCTAATGAGTATAAATACTATTAGTTTTTTTAAGTTGTTGCCGATAAGCGAGAAACACGCATTTAAAGTTGAGACATAATCGATAAATTGCATATAAATCCGAACTGTTGTCCACAACAATTTGTTCAATTTTAACACAAAAATATAAATTTCTCGTAAACGGCGCAATATTTTGGCTTGAAATTTTCAGAATTTTTATAAGGAAATATGCTCTTTCAGATAAAAATAAAAGTAAAAATTATGACAAAAAATTCTGAAATGTCACTTTAACCTTAGGATATAATTTATGCCGTTGTTTGAGTCCGAAATACATAAAGTATAAGTCCACATGTACTTCCATAATTATTTGAACAGGTTGTATCGAGCGTACTTTTTCCTATCATAGACAAAAACCAGAAGACTTGTCCTGTGTCAACGACAAAGTCTATGTCATGGAGACAATTTTTTCTTTTCATTCATTTTGTTAGAAGCCACAAAATGAGTAGTAAAAAATGCTGGTCGACTGATTATTTTTTTCTCTTTTCTCCGAAGATTTCGTCAAAACTAAGTAGATCTATTGCTAGTAAATATTACTCGCACTGTAAATATATCTACCATTTTTTATAATTTCGATTTCATTAGTCGACTTTCTTATTCTTGACAGCACATTTTCACATGACAGTGAGTTCTATGCTAGATATAAGCAGGTGAAAGTATCATAAATATTGTACTGACTGTCTTCTTGGCGATGTGAAACGGAATCACTCAATATAGACCGACAAAATGTGACAAAATAGTCACTGTCAATCGAAAGTGTTTCCCAAATTAAACAAAATCAGTCCAAAACTATTTTCATCTCTATTGTTATTGCTAAACGTTTTAAGGGCGGTTTACACGGTCTGCTTTAGCATATCTGCTTTAGCATGTATGTTTTTAGCACACGTGTTTTTTGCGTTCACACGGTATGTTTTAGCACATGTGCTTTTGGTGGAAGTTAGCTGACCTAGGACAAACAGTTCACTGGTCAGTTGTAGAACGGAGGATAGTGAAATATTATACCTTGTGTGCCTTTATCCTTTTTGCTATCGCAAAACATTGCTGAGAAAAGAGACAGTGAATTGAAACCAATCTTCCATTACCTACTCTGATCTTAACCCTTTCCCAAACAAGACCTGATTTTGACGACCCTAATAAAAAGACTTAGGAAAACATTGAAACAAAAGAAGAAACTGCTGATAGCCAGCAGTTTCTCCTTTTGTTTCAATATTTTCTATGCCATATTTTACACAAATTATAGTTGTAATAACTTCCATTTTGTCATTTAAAGCAGTTTTTGAAGTGGATCACCCTAAAATTTTGTCGTTTGGGAAAGGGTTAAATATAAGTGTCTGTTAAAGTTCACTGGTTTAGGATGACAAATGTTGTTGCAGATTTTCAACATTTTCCTCTCTTGTCTCAATGTTTTGCCTACCCATTTCTACAGGAGACGTCATAATCAGGTCTTGTTTGCGAAAGAATTGATACAAATCAAATTACAATAGTTTGCATAATCTTGAGATTCCCCATCACAAAGATTTCAAAGATAGAAGTTAAAATCTGGATCTGTTGCAAGCAATTTCTTCATTTCAGACAATATTTTCCATACAAAAAGACCAAAAAGTGTAAAACTTCATTAAATTTAAATTGTCGTCTCCCACATCTTTGAATTAGGAAAAGTCTAATTTTTTGTCGTTTGGTAGTGGGTTAATAGTTTCCTGTAGAGATTCTGTGGGTTTATCATGATTAATGAGGGGGATGACCAGTGTTTGTTTATTTTACCGGTCATATCTCTGGAATCAGAGATCTGATTGGTCAATTTCCGTCTGCTTTTTCACTAGAATTAGAGCATGCTCTAAAACGTCTGCTTTAGCAGATATGCTAGCAGAAAGTCCATTATCTGGGGTTCACACGGTATGTTTTAGCACATCTGCTAAAGCGTATATTTTAAAGCAGACCGTGTAAACCCCCCTTTACATGTTATTCTTCGTTTATGATTTGTAATATATCCAGGAATTTTTGGTACATTTGTTTCAATAAAAGCTCAAACTATGTTTATGATAAATAAACTAAGACTGTTTTAAATAGGAAACACAGTTGGGAATTGGAATCTGCAACATCTTTGAATTTGGAATATCCCAAGGCTTTGCCGTTTGACAATGGGTTGAAAGCTTAGGAGAAAAAGAAATAGCTGTACGGAATCTGACCAGAATGTACTTAGAAACAATCTGATCTTAACCCCTTCCTGAAAAGCAATATTTTAGGTTGGTCCAAATTCAAATGTGTTGCAGACGACTACTTCTTATGAATGAAATCTTATATTGTTTAGCCTCTCTGGGTAGAATATATTGTGGGAAATGAAGAAATTGCTTGTCATAAGCAATTTCTTTATTTGCCACAATGTTTTCTTTTCCAGAGCCTGTATTCTTTGAGTCAAAAAGGCGTCATAACGTAAGAATGGGTTAATCCATGGTTGCCTAAAATGCAAAAATGCCAAGTTTCCTTTCTCTTATTCCAAGTCATACATACGCACGGGTGGTAAACTTTGGAACGACCTCCAAAAAGAGGTAGTGAATTTCTGTTCCCATAGCACATCCGGGAACCCGCGAGGTCGGTCCAATAGCTAAAAACGTGTAAACAAAGGTAGGTATCGGTGGTTCTTTTGATTGTTTTCGAGGTTTCTAGCAAAAAATGGATAATTATGGCAATGCTATGTCGTGTAAAAATGACTTATCGACGCACACGGCCCAAAACTGCGGTCGAAACCGAAGTAATTTCCGCTGGATCGTTTTTAAAAGTTCGAACACGATATTGCTTTTTCACAACAGTTTGTCAATAACTGTCACCTTTTTGTATAATTTGTGTTTTTTCCGCGAAGAATACAGCCCCGGTACATTCGTCCTGGGGAAACGAGTACTCTGTATCACATATCCTGTTAAAAACGGCAACGGGGCGCATTATTTAAGAAAATGATTGAGAAAATTCCAGTAGAGGTCGTTCCAATAAGGTAGAGCTTGTTCCAATTTGAATGAGATCGTTCCCAGTGCTCTCCTGTTTTATACAATGAAATTATACCTGTGATATCAGACCAGCCAAACTAAGACACAAATTAATGATGGCGTTTGAAATATCAGAATTATCGTCATATCAGAGGCGTCGTTTTGTCTTGTGTGGTGACTTTGTTTTACATGAAAGTCTGTTTCTGATGTTTCTTAAACTCTACGCATGGATCTCTTGAAATGCACTTTTAGCTCACCTGAGCACGAAGTGCTCGAGGTGCACTATTGTGGTCACTTTTTGTCAGTCGTCCTTCCGTCCGTCTGTCTGTCCGTCTACATTCTAGGATCCGCAAGCTTTATAAGCCAATCTTAAAAAAACTTGGTCAAAATAATGATGGTCGTAAGTTCTTGTATGAGTTCGATTATGGGCTGATCGAACCAGAATGTACTGAGTGATCTGCCTTTGAATGTCAAAAAGGCTGTTTTTGACTTTGTTTACACTTTAGCATCTACAAATATTGATCAATCAAGACAAGAATCGGACAGAAAAGTTGATGATGATAATATCTTGGGCAGGTTTAATTTTCAGCCTGATTGAAAATGCACCCCTGGAGTTATCTGCCCTTGATTTTGACAAAATTCCCATTTTCGACCTTGTTTCCGCTCTAGCATCTACAAATATTTATCAATTAACACATAACTTGGACAGAATATTGTTGAACATAAGATCTTGTATAGGTAAACTTTTCAGCCTGATTAGAAAGATACATCTTGAGTTATCTGCCCTCGAATTTGACAAAACAGCCATTCCACGAAAATTGACTCATTTACAAAAACGAAAATGTTGAAAATGAACTTTTCTGCATGAGCACAATTTATATGTTAAAATAAAGTGTCACATGTCTACAATGTATGGTTAAAATTTTACCCACAACATTTTAAGTCCTGCTGAGTTATCGCATTTTCAAATATACCACTATAACCTAGCTGTTACGGAGCATATAAAGCAACTCGAGATACATATAGCGTGAGCTGTGGCCAATGTTATACCCCAACTTCAAAAAGATTGTTTGTTTGACCATCATCAACCATTTGCACAACTTACAAGGACAAAATGACAACAATTCAGCTGTAACCATATGTGGTGAAATCAAAACGAGTATTTCACTGTTTATCGCAATATTCGAGTATTTTAAAAGTGTTTATGATCGTTTGTATTCTTTTAGAGGCCATCTTGCAAAGTAAAGTTAAAAGTAAATATTCCGATAGTAATGCCTCTTCAGCTTATGTTTTCCAGTTCATCTGGCTCTCGAGCTTTTATTTCTTAGTATGGGTGATCGTGGAAAAAATAGGCCTTGTGTTACGGAAAATAGATAATTTCCATAACCTTATTACCATTAGTGTCATTTCTTTCATAGAACTTTAAACGCTAAAACTAAAGGTTATTACAAAAAAGAAACAACAAATTGGTATAAAACAAATACTAAATTCAATAATACGAATGAATAAATAGACGTTTCTTTTAGTACCCTTAAACTATAAATCTCATTGGCAAAATTGCCGAACTGGTACCTTTGCTATTCTTTAATATCACACTCAGAGTAACAATTACATTGTAAGCATCGAGCAAAACAGTATGCGCAGATATGTCTGTATATGCACCACAAAGTCGGCAACCGGGTACCACCATGGACAATTTCTAGGATTCAATTTCGATTGATCTACAACAACTAACAAACTAACAACAACTACTCCCTATTCGTCTATTTTGAAAGCCAATGTCACCTTGTCTACACAGGTTTTGTATACCGTTTCCATTTCGTCTAAATTTGCATGCTTTATATTTCAGTATGATATCTTAAATTTTGTTAAAAAATGCTTTGTTTTTCTTAATTTATGAACATGTTATAAGATATGAATTTCAATGGGGGTGGTATCTAGAAATATATAATTCGATGGTGTGCTAGACATGTGTGCATTGGTCGTGTAAATTTGTGAGGATGTTTCAATTTGAAGGGGTGTTAAATTGAACAATTTTCGGTAAGTGTGCAATTACTCGTCCCATTCTCTTCTGAATTTCTTTGATTTCTAATTAAATCATTTATATAAGAACACATACTATTCTAAAGTAAATTGGTTATTCATGCGAATCATATATCCCTAAATAAAAATATGGCTCTCAAAAATCGTTAACAAATTACTTTAGTACTCCATAAAATACAACTAAAATATGAATTACAAAATGAAAAATTAAAATTAATCATTTGATACAATTTGATGTCAAGCATAATAATTCCATTTATTGACAGGAAATAAAAGAAAAATGCATATATGTATATATATTAAAATATTGAAATAAAAATCAAAATGAATTATGTAGGTCTAGTAATGAAAAATGTATGATATATTGTAGACCAAGTCGAAGTAGACGAATTCTGAAAGTAGATGAATGTTGATTCTGACAATAAAAATGTAGCAAATGAACTGGGAGTAGAATAAATGTTGGGATGTTACAGTCACTTTGACTAGATCCAAAGCTTGATATCCAAAATCACAGCGTCTTAGACTGTCATACCCCCTGGTGATTGATTGGATTGGCCATGGTTGACACAAGGTTTAGGCTTTTACCGTGTGAACTTGTGTCAAAGGATCAGTATTTGTAATTCCAATGGTGAGAGAGCGGTGTAATTTGTCTTAGCCAATTACCTAGTAGAATGGAACACCAGCTTTCGGAAAAGAAATATAGAGAATCCCTTTCTTCACAAACTATTCAGGACCCGACAATACAAATATCTAGGTTTAGTTTCGGGAAAAAAGATGTAAGGATTAATGAAAACTAAAGAGAAAGTGCAACAACACAGCCTTGGGCTGTGTTACTTCAATATCAGCATTACAAAAAAGAAGGGGAAAAGCACCCTGCATACCTGCTCCTGAAACTTAGGGACTAAACTGCGACAAGTGAGTTGCAAGTCACGTTTGCAGAAAATTATTCCTGTTAACATTATTGTCTGGCCCAGTTGAAAAGGAAAATGTTTGCGTCTTCTTTTATTTGTCACAAAAGCGATGTATGCAGGTTTTCGAAGAACAACCAGTACAAAGCTGAAAAAATGTCTAATGGTGGAATTAGAAAATGGAAATGGCGTTAGGACCAAAAGGGGCATATTTTATGGCCTAAACAATTATGTGTTTCGCTCGTAATAATCAAGAGGCTGCTGTAACCATGTCTGTCTACTTGAGAAGCCACAAATTGTTTCAAACATGTTGTGTAACATGCTTAGATAGAACCCGAAGGGGTATGTTTGCTAATCTATCGCCCACAGATGGCAGTGTATGCTCAATATTCCATAAGATATAGTATATGCTTCCGTAACGAAGAGTCTATATTTCGTAACGGAATATTACTATGTGAATTCACATATAAACACAATTAAGCGGCTTTGTTAGTATTCCTACTTCATATACTTTCTGAGTTAATTATAATGAATTGACATCAAAATGTTTTATGTATCGTAATTTACGCACAAATTGTATACCCAAATATATGCTTCCGTAACATTTTCTTATAGCGTATGTGGCAAAACATGATATAATACGCTGTATTTAGACAAATTTTAACTATACGGAAATGTCAAATTCCATTTAATTCATGCAAACTCAATTAATCAACAAAATAAATCTCATTAATATCCAGAACATGCTACCACCAAATAATATATGCTCCGTAACAGTTATTTTGACCGTAAAACAAAAAGGATAGGTACGTAAATCCCGCATTACTTTGTTTTTTGTTTGAGATTCCAGCTTTTGCTTGTCACATTAAAAAATATCGAGCATAAATAAAGAAGTTTTATATTGCTAATCTGGAAATGAATTTGTATAATACTATATTTACATACTTACACGTCGAATTTCACATTCAACATTCCATTTTTCTACTTGCAGTAGCCGATATAATGAATCTTTGATTACTGCAGTGTATTATATTGTTCACTGTATTAAAATATTCCTGTTCGTTTAACTCAGGGCGTCCTTTGAAGTATGTTACGGAAAAATATGCGTGACGGAAGCATAGCGACCAAAGTACTTTCAAGTCTCTCAATATGTTATACGCTTGATTAAACTTGAAACTCGCCTCTATTTCAACAGTTTTGCAACCACTCTGTCCAATTTTGACAGATTTAGGAAAGGCCGTTCATAATTGTGGGCTACACGGACGTAACGGAAGCATAGTAAACGGAATGCGACAAATTCTATTTGTCCATGTTCTTTGCTTTAGTGAAGAAATACTAAGATACTCATAAACTTTAGGGTTTTGATAGTTAAACTAAGCCATTTTGGGACCAAAATAGTTTGAAAATCGGCAAATTGAGAGAAAAGTTGACTTTCTTTCATGCCTTTGAAAGTTCGTTACGGTCACATAGGCAAATCTGGCGACATACAAACAGACATGTTTAAATTCTATTTCATGTATGATGATGGAATCATACTTAATTTAGTCGTTGTAGTAGGGTTTGGGGAAAATAATGTCCAAGAGAGCAAAGTCTAAGTAAAAAACCGGCTGATTTGGACGGTAGTTTAGAACAAAAAAAATGTGCGGCGACATCAACATTTTGACGTTTTTGCAATATTCAACACAACCAAGCACATTCATAAAATCGTTTGAATAACTTAAAAATCATACTACTTTATTGCAAATTATGTCCCGTGATAAAAGATATCTTGCTTTGTGTTGTACATAATTGATAAAGGTGTTAAATAATGCAATGAAGGTCGGCGACATGCATTTTCAGTAAATGGGTCAATTTTCGTGGAATGGCTGAAAATTGCGATTTTCGACTTTACTTTCACTCTTCAGCATTCACAGTTTCTTTCAATCAAAATTATATCCAAAGAAATAAGATCTTAAGAGAATAAGATATTACTTAAAAGAAAATTTAAGCCTAATCAGAATGCATCTTAGGCTATCTGCTTTTGATTTTGATAAAATTGCCATTTTCGACTTTGTTTTCACTAGTCTAGCTACTACAAATATTTTTCAATTAATAAAATAAACTTGGATTGAATTTTGTTGGCCATAGGATCTTGCATATAGGTAAAACTTTCAACCTGATAAGAATGGTGCATCTTGAGTTATCTGCCCTCGAATTTGACAAAACTGCAAATTTCGACTTTACTTTTACTCTTCAGCATTCACTATTTCTTCGAACTCATCCAAGAACTTATATGACCATCATTATTTTGACCAAGTTTGTTTAAGATTGGCTTATAAAGCTTGCGGATGCTAGAGTGTAGACGGACAGACAGACAGACGGATGGACGACTGACAATAAGTGACCACAATAGTGCACCTCGAGCACTTCGTGCTCAGGTGAGCTAAAAGTGCATTTCAAGAGATCCATGCGTAGAGTTTAAGAAACATCAGAAAAAGACTTTCGTGTAAAACAAAATCACCACACAAGACAAAACGACGCCTCTGATATGACGATAATTCTGATATTTCAAACGCCATCATTAATTTTTGTCTTAGTTTTGGCTGGTCTGATATCACAGGCATTATTTCATTGTATAAAACAGGAGAGCACTGGGAACGATCTCATTCAAATTGGAACAAGCTCTACCTTATTGGAACGACCTCTACTGGAATTTTCTCAATCATTTTCTTAAATAATGCGCCCCGTTGCCGTTTTTAACAGGATATGTGATGCAGAGTACTCGTTTCCCCAGGACGAACGTACCGGGGCTGTATTCTTCGCGGAAAACCACAAATTATGCAAAAAGGTGACAGTTGTTGACAAACTGTTGTGAAAAAGCAATATCGTGTTCGAACTTTTAAAAACGATCCAGCGGAAATTACTTCGGTTTCGACCGCAGTTTTGGGCCGTGTGCGTCGATAAGTCATTTTTACACGACATAGCATTGCCATAATTATCCATTTTTTGCTAGAAACCTCGAAAACAATCAAAAGAACCACCGATACCTACCTTTGTTTACACGTTTTTTAGCTATTGGATCGACCTCGCGAGTTCCCGGATGTGCTATGGGAACAGAAATTCACTACCTCTTTTTGGAGGTCGTTCCAAAGTTTACCACCCGTGATACGAGCTTGTATTGCTTGTTGGTGCAAATCTGTTGTATATAGATATGAATTCCAAACAAACTTGCAACAGTTTTGAACTTACCCTTTGATAGCTGATGAAATATCGATTGATGCAGGGGAAGCAACTCCTACAGGTTAATATCTCAAGAGTCCTTTGAAGAATACACTCCCTTGTTACAAAGATTAGCATCTTTTTTAGCATTTTAACCCTTTCCGTCATGCAAAAGGGGACATTTTGGAAAGACAAAAACAATTTTCGAGAGACAGATTAGACTAAGTAGAAGCCCACGGTGTATCATTTAGAATATGAACACAATTATAGTAGAATACAAAAATCAGCGTAGATCCAGATTTACGTTAGAGTTGAAAGTATTGATCCTAATCTTTCTGTGCAAACTACGGAGAATGACTAGGGTCGAAACTTTTCACACTTCCCAGAAGGTCCCTTTTAGGTTGACGTGTCACAAATATAAATAAGAATAAAGACAACTCATGATTCATAGAATAGGGAACGATTTCATCAAGTAAATCGTGGCGTAATTTCGGACAAACTATAGTATTTCGCCGGTGTGAACTATAAAACATCGTAACTACGGCTTGAATCAAGTCGTAGTTGCGAGATTTTGTAACAACACCGACGGTTTATCAAAACATAACGGTAAACCAAATTTATTTTAGCACAAAATTCATTGCTATTAAAATCAATCAATCAAAACGCACGTGTAGGAGCAATGGATTTAGTTGGATTCTGTTAATCTTCGAACAAATAAACATTTTTTGAAAATAAATTAGAATAAAGACAAAAATCATGATTTCGTGAAATTAAAATCAATCAATCGCACGTGTAGGAGGAATGGATTTAGCGGGATTAGTGGGATTCTGTTAAAATCTTCGCACAAATAAACATGAAACAAGACATACTTAACCTTTACTCGTCACATACCGGTATCACAGTATTTCGATGGAAGGAAAGGCATTTATGAAACATTATGATAAATGCAATAGTTAACGTGTATCTTTTGAAATGGAAAGTTGTCCCTCATATCTTTTGAGACTGTCTCGTTTTGGGATCAGACAATGCCCAAGTGCAAACTGATCTAAACCATTGATGATCTCTTACAGTTCCTAGTTTCCATAAAGACGCTATCAGAGAGTAATTTGGACCTTGGTCAGATTATATGTATGCATGCATGAGGTAATCACGGTCTTATGAAAAAAAATTAATACAACACTATTTTGTATGCTTATATGATATAGGCTATACAAATACTGGAATCAATTGTATTCATATGGTAAAGTTGACCTCTGATGTTTCAATGTAAAGACCCCCTTCGATGAATGACATTTGCGTAGCTGGCGTATGGAATCTTCGAAAAAGTTACATGCGGCTTCTGCCTCACCCTTTCCCAAATAAGACCCAATTTTAATGTCTTCGATAGAATAGGCTTAGGAAAGCATTGAGGTAAAAAAAAAAGAAAATGCTGATAATAAGCATTGTCTCCTCTTGCCTTAAAATTTTATATGCTAGAAGAAACACATTTTTTTCTTTTGATATGATATATTTTGTCGTCTGCAACTTTTCTTAAGTTGAACTAAACTAAAATTTGATCGTTTGGGGGAGGATTAAATATAACTACATAGACATACTTTTGTCATCTCTTAACTATTTCCCAAAATAACAAAAAATGTCTTTTCGAAATTGAAAGATGCTGAAGACAACAAAAACGATGGTTCGCAGTATGTCGTCACTTTTCTACGAAAACCTCGTATCTGCAGCTTGTTTTAAGCTGCAGTTTCGTGGGTTTTTTTTTTTTTTTTTTTTTTTCGAAGAAAATCAACGATGCGCTTGTTTTGAAAAATGTAAAATAACTTGATACCTGCCGACATGAAACCTCTTGCAGAATACCATCGACTTGATTCTTCCTAAAATGTCAAAACTGTGGATTTATTCAAGACCAAAAACAACAACAACAACAAATAAACCACACATCGTCGCTTTTCAACGAAAACCTCGTAATTGCAGCTTAAACAAGGTACATTTACCAGATTTTGTTGGAAAGCATCGACATACAAATAGACGACGAGATAAGTAGGCTATTATTTAGAGCATGTGCATATTTTGGTGTGAATAGTATAGACACAAAATGCTTGTTTATGGCGTTTTATTTTTCTCTCCATTTATGGTTTTCAAAACATGTCTGTACACTGGTGTCAAAACCAGATGGAGTTCGGGAATGGTTTGTCAATAGGCATTGGCCTTCTTCTCTGCTTGTTTTCAAAAAGTCGACCTGTTGAGAATTATTTTTTCTGTAGAAAGTATAAAATGACATTGCGCTGCTTTTCAACAGAAAACCTCGTAACTGCAACTTGTTTTAACCATCAGTTACGAGGTTTTGTTGAAAAGCGACGATTAACTCACCATAATTTTACTTGGTCACATTTCAGAGATCTCCTTCCCAAATAATATCCTTTCACTTTGATTGATATCCATTTATGTAAAATATCCATAATATAGGAACACATGAAGTTGAATCGAGATCTGGAAAAGGCATCATAGAGAACAATGTTTCCAGGTCAGCCTTTGGTGAAATCCAATCCAATAAGGACAATTGTTGCTTACTTAAAGTTCCTAAGTGTAATGAAGAAGTTGTTTGAGAACAATATGGATCTGGATCAGACTGTGCACAGTCTGATCCAGATCCATGTTGGTCTCAAATGCTATAAATTGTTGCGTAATGAAATTCCCAACCGTGCATATTTTAACTCAATTCACCACCAAACACAAACCATATCTTTGAATGATAAACAACATTCCTCATTTTTATTCAATGATTTTAAAACATGCATTGTCTAATAGGGATGACAAAACAAGCCATTTTTCGAAGACATGTTATAAAATTGCTAATCTATATCGTTGTCAGATTACGACTTACACATTTATCACATATTTTTACATATTGCATTTTTTTTTTTTTTTTTTTTTCATTTGTTCGCTTTTATTAAGTTATTCCTAATTCCTCTATCACATTTGAATTAAATGGAAATACGATAAGTGATATATTTGGCAATGGATACTTTATAACAGTGTAAAAATGGCACGTAGATCTAGTTACATTTTTTTACATGTACGGACCGTCACTCAAAATGGGAGATCTCGAACTACTAGATCTAATTTACTTTAATCATTTCCTAAATTACGAAATTTCAAAGCAATCGTAATTTAAAAGGAGATGCAACTTGTGTGTAGATAGAGCGTTTAATATAACAGAGAGAACAGGAGAAAAGGTGTAAGTCCTTTCCCAAATAACAAAATCTACAAGGGGCGTCAAACCAGGTCTTCGTTGGGGAAGGGTTCAATACCTGGTTTTGGCGACCGTTGTGGAAAATGTTTAGGAAATATTGAGACAGATGACGAAAATGCTGGTAAATATTATCTATGCTTATCTGGGGCTTATCAAAATTGCAGTTTCGCCATTTCGAACGTAACCCACAATATCGTCGTTTTTCTTCGAAAACCTCGTAACTGTAGCTTGATTTAAGCTGCAGTTACAAGGTTTTCGACGAAAAACGACGAATTCTATAATACATCGAGCAAGCTTGTGTCTTCTACCGAACGTAAACAAATACAATTAATCATACATATTACATAATAAAAGTCATTAATTTCACGTCGCTGCAATTCGATACATCTATTTTCGTGAAGATGTCGGTTCATTGTTCCGGTTTGAGACATATCGAATAATTTGCATTGATACTGATAAGTGCATCCATCATTTCGAAACCCTTTTCGGGCAGTTCGCAGATGTCATAAGAATGCAGAAAACATAGCCTAATTTATCGTCTATCAAACCATTATATTGTTGGTATTTATTGGTACTTTTTGGATATGAATTAGCAAGATGCAATAACATTCGTTCGATGGAAATTCCTTATCCGTAAATTATAGTTCGTTCGACGAAAATTCATATTCGTCCGATGAAAAGAAAATATTTTTTTACCCAAAAAGGTATGTTACAGATTTAAGTTTTATCGAACAAATTTCGTGTAATGAGTGCTGATATCCAATAATGAAATATGGGCGTTGTCCTGTGAAAAAAAATATGATAATTTAGGATGATAAATTGTGGTTTACAAAGAGGAACTAGGTTAAGTCATTAAGGAACTATACCGTTTGTTTGACTCGTCTATTTGCGTAAAAAAGTCTGGTGATTAAGGCTGCGAATTTGTATCGAAATTGAGACTGTCATTTGTCACGCATCTGCGATTTATCTTCAGTCGATGAAAACCGATTTCTTCTATTACTTATAGATAATCACATGAAAGCGTTTGTAAAAAGGCTGTGGAAGTCATTTTGAAGAAATGAAGAATGTAACTACCATTAGTTTTGTTTATCTTCCAGTATTTGCCTTGTGTTGTTGCTTCTAGTTTCTACTGGAAAATTATATTCCAATAACACTGGTGGTGAACTCGGACAAAGCGAGGAACATTTTTCATGAACACAAGGTACAGATACTTCATGGTTAAATGCGCGTTTAAAAACCAGTTTTACTAGTTTGAGCATGTACACAACGATTTGCACGTGTTTATCGGCCCAAAACAATATGGACGAATCGGAGAGACACTTAGAGGTTATTGTCAGTTTTGTTATTTTATTTCTCTGACTGATTCTGAAGTTGGTATTACAATTCTTGGAGTAGAAGTTTTTTTCCGATGTGAAAATCGTAGTTAACGTTTTTTGAAGGGGACTTGTACGGTTTATTTATGATACCGTGAACATTTTCAATGGCTGTTCGAATTGCAATGACTTTTGTCCTAACAATAGAATGGGTTTTCGGTTAAATATGGATAAATCGTAGGTGTTGTTATAAAATCCCGTAACTGCAACTTCAATAAAGTTGTGTTTGTGACGTTTTAGATTTACGCCGACGAAGCACTAGTGTTTGTCCGAAAAAACGTCACTAGGTCTATATATACCGTAGTAGATAAAATTTATTCTTTTTCAAAGACGAATTAATGGTATACAATAATCATTTCCAAAACAATAGGCCTATCTGGTATTGCAGCCCCCAATTAGAAGGCTTTCAGTAATGACCACCATATAGATAGTGCTTCGTTTGCCCGTCCGTTTTTCTACCTGTCCGCCAATTTGTCTAGCTGACTGCTCTAGATGTCAAAATACATTGATTTTATATGTTGAGAAGTTAAAATGTGTGTACTAATTAAGAAAATATGAAAGAAAAATATTAAGAAAAAAGGAGCCAAATTATTTTCAGTGTAGATCTATTCTTCTTTTGATTCAATGTTTGCTATACGCACTTCAACGTCAATTACACAAAACGTGGGAACGACGTCGTATTGTTTGGCGGCGATGTTATAAAGTCATGAAAACAGATCATGAGCGTAAACTTTTGTTTCAGGAGAAATGTAGTGAGACGTCTTTTTTTAACATTTTATCTTTAAGAAATCTAAAATATTGAAACAAATGGATTTAATTATAGTAACACAAATATACTCCCCGTCATAAGAAAGTAGCCACTTGTCTAATGCAAATGGTCGCAAATTTTAGGATTATTCATAAATGTACCGAAATAAATACAAGATATTGAAGCATGGCAAGTAAATCGAAAACAGTCGAATTACCCCATTAATTAGACTGTTTTCGATTTACTTGCCATGCTACAATTTTGAGACGATTCCAACACATCCAACGTCTACACGTGACGTCATTCCGACAAGACAACCATTATCGGAACGACTACCTGTGAAATCGACAGAAAAAGGCAAACGTTACAGATAGGCTAGATTGCTTCCTGAGTTGAGTTCTATCAGCAGTAGAGGCTGATTAACGGATTAGACCATCTGTTTCAGACGTCTTGCGATACCCATAGTCTTGCTACGATGTTATTGACAGCATTACCTTCAGTGGGTTAGACAGCATCTATTGTTTTCTAAGGACAATTGCATAGCATGTATTAATACCAACGGTGTTCACACTCGAAAATGTCTTGCAAAAGCGAATCTTATCCTTATCCACTTTCAGGAATTGTTACGGTAATAACAAGTATAGTAATACATTGACAATTATTGAAAGTAAAAGATTAAATGTGCATTTGTAAAATTTTTATTCATGTACCGTATGCAGTCAAGGTGTTAATTGAAAAGGAAATGCACACAGTTAACTTTTCCCGTTAGTATACTTTAGAATGCATGCCCGTAGAAAGCAATTCCATATTGGCCCTGTCTGGGCCAGTGTCTAATATTGGGGGGGGGGGGGGGGGGGGGGGGGCTAAATTAGATTTGCCATAAGTTTTAAATGTGAAATGATTAAAATTCGGCATTTTTGCCAACTATGGGGGGGGGGGGGCGGCTCCAGAGTCCCCCTGTTCGTACGGGCCTGGGATGTGTAAAAAAGTGGATCCTCCTTAGAATTAATGGTGATAATGGTAATGACAAACATTACAGTATAGATCTGGAAACGTTCATTTAGGCTTTTGCGACCAACATGGATCCAGATCAGACTTTGCATGTGCACTGTCTGATCAAGATCCATCTTGTTCTCATTTAATAGCTTATTCTCCACCTGTACCAAATTTAAGAAGGCATAACGAAAATCTTACCGGTGAAACTCCAAGGTAACGATAAAAATGATGATTATGATGATGATGATGATGATGATGATGATGATGATGATGATGATGATGATGATGATGATGATGATGATGATGATGATGATGATGATGATGATGATGATGATGATGATGATGATGATGATGATGATGATGATGATGATGATGATGATGATGATGATGATGAATATGATGATGATGATGATGATGATGATGATGATGATGATGATGATGATGATGATGATGATGATGATGATGATGATGATGATGATGATGATGATGATGATGATGATGATGATGATGATGATGATGATGATGATGATGATGATGATGATGATGATGATGATGATGATGATGATGATGATGATGATATCATCTAATTGTCATCACCTGTCAGTAATTTATCTGAAAGGGGAGTTAGGCAGTACAAATTGATATATATTGAAACAAGTACCTGGTGCTCGAATTTGATGCCGGAAATCTATGGTTAGATGCTCAAATCAGTGCGATATTACCGAATAAATGTTTAAATGTGCCGTTAAGTCCAGTGCAATCGATTAATTTATCAAACATGTGGTCATAAAACACCGTAGCTGGAAAAGATAACATCGCAAACATGCTGTAACGTTGTCACGAAGAAACCGCACAATGATTTTCAATGACATGACACCAAAAACTGCCATTTACAGCCTTTATTTGTATATTTATATGTCTTTTTTGTTTACTTGCAATGCAAGTTGATAAACATAAACAGTGGTATCGTACCATTTCGTTCGGGCGATTAAGATCAACCCACATGATCTCAATATGCGCTTTGTGCACTTGCAATCCGTTTATAACATTTGAAAATAATGATCGATAAAACTGATATTTTCGTGCGTATTATAAATCATATCTACATACCTTAGTAACTTCCATTTGAGTGCATCCTTTAAAAAAAAGACGGAAAGAGAAGTAAAACAAAATACCACGTGTATTGTTTACAAAAATCCGGATGTGACATGAAGTATCTGTACCTTGTGTTCATGAAAAATGTTCCTCGCTTTGTCCGAGTTCACCACCAGTGAATAAGGTCAAAATAAAATAAAAGACCGACTGATTAATTTTTATACGCCGCCGGAGGCGGACGTATATTGGCGATATTCTTCTCCGTCTGTCCGTCCGTCCATCCGTCCGTCCGTCCGTCCATCCGTCCGTACGTCCGTCCACTTTTCTTGTCAACGCAACTCCTCCTAAGTTTCTGGCTGGATCTTCTTGAAACTTGGTCAATGTCATCACCTCAATTGGTAGATGTGCATGAAGGAAGGATTTTATGGTTCGTTGATTTTTGCCTGAGTTATGCCCCTTAAAAACTTAGTCTCTGGGGCTTATTGAAATTGCAGCCTTGTTAACGCAACTCCTCCTAAGTTTCTAGCTGGATCTTAATGAAACTTGGTCAATGTTATCACCTCAATTGGTAGATGTGCATGAAGGAAGGATTTTATGGTACATTGATTTTTGCTAGAGTTATGCCCCTTTAAAACTTAGTCTCTGGGGCTTATTGAAATTGCAGCCTTGTCAACGCAACTCCTCCTAAGTTTATGGCTAGATCTTAATGACGCTTGGTCAATGTTATCACCTCAATTGGTAGATGTGCATGAAGGAAGGAGTTTATGGTTCATTGATTTTTGCCACAGTTATGCCCCCTTAAAACTTAGTCTCTGGGGCTGATTGAAATTGCAGCCTTATCAACGCAACTCCTCCTAAGTTTATGGCTGGATATTAATGACACTTGGTCAATGTTATCACCTCAATTTATGGTTCATTGATTTTTGCCTGAGTTATGCCCCCTTCAATCTTAGTCTCTGGGGCTTATTGATATTTCAGCCTCGTGAACGCAATTCCTTCCAGGTTTTTGACTGGATATTTATAAAAATCTTTTTGTGAACACAACTTTTTACAGGTTTTTGTGTGAATATTTATAAATCCTTGTCAATGTCATTGTTTTCTGTCTCAAGTTTTATAAGTGGCGGCGTATATTGTGACCATGGCACTCTTGTTCCCATTTGTAACCTAAACCACACCTATCTTTATTTGACCTAGCCTAATGCTTAAAAGTAGCAAGTGCGTTTGAAAACCAACTAGATTTTAGAGTCTGCATCGCCAGGACCAGTCTATTTTTTCACTCAAAGTATCGGATTATTAATTTGCATTATGGACGGGACATGCATGTTGCTTTATGCAGACAAAGCCATAAAGTCTGGAAACATCTCGTGAAAATGTCAACAGTGAAACAGGGATGGGACTTGATACAAAACTAGGATTGATTGGACGAACGACATTTTACTTCCCACTCCAAAGAACGGATTAGCGGCGAGGATTCACGTGACACAACAACAATTGCAGAAAATCTGCAATAAATCAAATTTTGTTTGCTCGTCATAACTTAACCCTCTCCTAAACAATACCTGATTTTAACGTCTTTAGCGGTAATGGTTTAGGAAAATATTGAAATATTAAAAGAAGAGGAGAAAATTCTGATAATTTTGATTTTGTGTCGTCTGTAACTCATTCGATTAGAAATAGTGCAGCGTAGTATGGTTTGGGAAAGGGTTCATTTCATAAAAGATCCACCACATACAATTTTTTCGTCTCGTCTGCTCCTCCACAACTTTTTCAAAAACTTCATTTTGACACCAGAAAAATCTTTTAAAACCAAAGAGAGAAACTAAGAAAAGTGAAGATTTAATTTGGGTTTGCAATGATATCGCTTTATTATTGACCACTGAAAATCCTTGATTTTTCTTGATGTTTTCCAGTTGCTGATTGAATCCTTATTTGTTTGGTAAAGAGTCACCTTTTAGCAAACACAATTTTTATATCGTCGATTTTATCGTAACCACAGCTTGTTTAAGTTGGAGTTAGGACGTTTTTAAAGCCATATGCGATGATGATTTCAGAAATGCGAAAAACGAGGAATATGTATCTTAACACATTCTTGTTTTTCTCCGTTTTATATAGCCCACCCACTTTGTATTATTCAAAATGAAACTTAAGCAGGAGATTTGCGTTTATTGTTTCACACAAAAACTACCTGTTTGACTCAATTAGCAGTTTATACATTACAGAGCGCCTCATATAATACTCAAAATGAGCCGAGTCACTTTGACTCAGTCGGTATTAGTTTGGGTATTTATCCTACGGCAATATCATGATGTTCGGGTTCTTATCCAGGAGCCCGCTTGAACCTAAGTTGACGTAAAACCACGAAAGAGGGAACTCATAATCTAAAGATGTGTATTAGGCGTTGGTTAAACCTTTCCCAAACGACAAAATGTGCCCATTGGTCATGATCAGATCGAATATAGGCTATGACTGACATGAAGCAATGTTGGTGTCAAATGTCATAAAAATCCCATGTAACATTCATCAGGAGCGGCTGATGAATCGTTCTTTTGAGGTCTCTCAATATTTTAATATTTGTCGTCTGCTAGAAAAGTCAGTTAATGTCAACATAAATAGACTAGATCACGAATCTATCGACCAGTTTTATTTGTTAATTACCTTATCAGCCTGTCATGGACTGAAAGAGAACGTCCGGTACTCTCTTAAAATAGCATTAAATGATTTTACTGTACCAGGCTAAATGGGACAATCTGACGATATTAACCCATCACTAACTGGCAAAATTTTGGGACGGTCTAATTCAAAAGCTGCTGCAGACCACAAAGGAATGTTGATCAAGTTTGGACTTGTGGAAGTATTGCTCAGAAAATATATCAATGTTTTCCGAAGTCTTTTATCGTGGA
Source organism: Fragum sueziense (assembly GCA_963680895.1). NCBI lineage: Eukaryota > Metazoa > Mollusca > Bivalvia > Cardiida > Cardiidae > Fragum > Fragum sueziense. Next base: position 6,076,079 of record OY804600.1, on the reverse strand, counting down.
AATGGTTCATATCTTGATACCTGTCCTCTGCTGTGAAAGTCAGTTAATGTATTCATAAAAAGACTAGATCATGAATCTATCGACCAATTTTATTTGTTAATTACCTTATCAGCCTGTCATGGACTGGTAAGAACTTCCGGTACGATCTTAAAATAGCATCAGATAATTTGATTTACCAAGCTAAACGGTTCAACCTGGTCCTGTTAGTCTTTTACCAAATGGCAAAATTTAGGGCGGTCTAATTCAAAAGCTGCTGCAGACCACAAAAGGGGTGTTGATAAAGCTTGAATTTATATGCCATATAGCATAGAAAATATTGAGGCAAAAGAAGAAAATGCTGATTTACAGCATTTCCTTCTTTTGCTTCAATATTTTCCCAAATCTTTAATTTGTACTACAGAATTCCAAACCATGTTTTTTATGGACAGGGTCCGCATCTTGATATTTGTCGTCTGCTAGAAAAGTCAGTTAATGTCATAATAAACAGACTAGATCGTGAATCTATCGACCAATTTTATTTGTTAATTACCTTATCTGTCTGTCATGGACTGGTAAAGAACGTCCGGTAAGCTCTTAAAATAGCATCAGATGATTGGATTGTGTCAAGCGAAATTGTTCAATCCGGACCTATCAACCAATTACCAAATGAAAAAAATTAGGGCGGTCTAATTCAAAAGCTGCTGCAGACCACAAAAGGGGCGTTGATAAAGCTTGAATTTGTATGCTATATAGCATAGAAAAAATTGAGGCAAAAGAAGAAAATGCTGATTTTCAGCATTTTCTTCTTTTGCTTCAATATTTTCCCAAATCGTTTGTACTACAGAATTCAAAACCATGTTTTTTAGGGAGAGGCTTCACATCTTGATATTTGTCTTCTGCTAGAAAAGTCAATTAATGTCATCATAAATAGACTAGATCATGAATCTATCGACCAATTTTATTTCTTAATTACCGGTAAAGAACGTCCGATACTCTCTTAAAATAGCATCAATATTTTCTGCTTTTGTCTCAATGTTTCCCATGTATTTTCTATTAGAGACCTCCAAATCACGTCTGTTTAGGGAAGGACTTATATCTTGATATTTGTCGTCTGCTAGAAAAGTCAGTTAATGTCATCATAAATAGAATAGATCATGAATCTATCGATCAATTTTATTTGCTAATTACCGGTAAAGAACGTCCGATACTCTCTTAAAATAGCATCAATATTTTCTGCTTTTGTCTCAATGTTTCCCATGTATTTTCTATTAGAGACCTCCAAATCACGTCTGTTTAGGGAAGGACTTATATCTTGATATTTGTCGTCTGCTAGAAAAGTCAGTTAATGTCATCATAAATAGAATAGATCATGAATCTATCGATCAATTTTATTTGCTAATTACCGGTAAAGAACGTCCGATACTCTCTTAAAATAGCATCAATATTTTCTGCTTTTGTCTCAATGTTTCCCATGTATTTTCTATTAGAGACCTCCAAATCACGTCTGTTTAGGGAAGGACTTATATCTTGATATTTGTCGTCTGCTAGAAAAGTCAGTTAATGTCATCATAAATAGAATAGATCATGAATCTATCGATCAATTTTATTTGCTAATTACCGGTAAAGAACGTCCGATACTCTCTTAAAATAGCATCAATATTTTCTGCTTTTGTCTCAATGTTTCCCATGTATTTTCTATTAGAGACCTCCAAATCACGTCTGTTTAGGGAAGGACTTATATCTTGATATTTGTCGTCTGCTAGAAAAGTCAGTTAATGTCATCATAAATAGAATAGATCATGAATCTATCGATCAATTTTATTTGCTAATTACCGGTAAAGAACGTCCGATACTCTCTTAAAATAGCATCAATATTTTCTGCTTTTGTCTCAATGTTTCCCATGTATTTTCTATTAGAGACCTCCAAATCACGTCTGTTTAGGGAAGGACTTATATCTTGATATTTGTCGTCTGCTAGAAAAGTCAGTTAATGTCATCATAAATAGAATAGATCATGAATCTATCGATCAATTTTATTTGCTAATTACCTTATCAGTCTATCATTGACTGGTAGAGAACGTCCGGTACGACATTAAAATAGCATCAACATTTTCTTCTTTTGTCTCAATGTTTTTCCAATTATTTTCTATTAGAGACGTCCAAAAACATGTCTACTAGAAAAACTAGAAAAACATGTATTTAGGGAAGGGTCTATATCTGACATTTGTCGTCTGCTAGAACAGTCAGTTAGTGTCATCATAAACAGACTAGATCATGAATCTATCGACCAATTTTATTTGTTAATTACCTTATCAGCCTGTCATGGACTGGTAAAGAACGTCCGGTAAGCTCTTAAAAAAGTATCAGCATTTTCTCCTTTTGCATCAATGTTTTCCCCAGTATTTTCTATTAGAGACGTCAAAAACACGTCTATTTAGGGGAGGATTTATATATTGACATTTGTCGTCTGCTAAAAAGGTCAGTTAATGTCATCATAAATAGACTAGATCATGAATCAATCGACCAATTTTATTTGTTAATTACCTTATCGGCCTGTCATGGACTGGTAAAACACTCCCAGTACGCTCTTAAAATAGCATCAGCATTTTTCTTCTTTTGTCTCAATGTTTTCCTAAGTATTTTCTATCAGATACGTCCAAAACACGTCTATTAAGGGACAGGGTTTACATCTTGATTATTTGTCGTCTGCTGGAAAAAGTCAGTTAATGTCGTCATAAACAGACTAGATCATGAATCTATCGACCAATTTTATTTGTTAATTACCTTATTAGCCTGTCGTGGACTGGTAAAGAACGTCCGGTACGCTCTTAAAATAGCATCAGCTGATTGGAGTGTGCCAGAATAAATCTGCAAAAGCTGCTGCAGACCACAAAAGGGTGTTGATAAAGCTTGGATTTGTATGTAATATTGCGTTGAAAATATTGGGGCAAAAGAAGAAAATGCTGATTTTCAGCATTTTCTTCTTTTGCTTCAATATTTTCCCAAATCGTTTGTACTACAGAATTCCAAACCATGTTTTTAGGGAGAGGGTTCACATCTTGATATTTGTCGTCTGCTAGAAAAGTCAGTTAATACCATCACAAATAGACTAGATCATGAATCTATCGACCAATTTTATTTGTTAATTACTTTATCAGCCTGTCATGGACTGGTTAAGAATGTCCGGTACACTCTTAAAATAGCATCAGATGATTGGATTGTGCCAGGGTAAAAGGTACACTTTCATTCAAGTATTTAGTGCGTATTTCTGGCTTAACCAATGTCCAACGAGACAAGTCAATCCCCCAAAAGATCCCCCAAAAGAAGCTAACTTCGTAGTCATGACCGATAAGCAGTACTGGAAGAGTATAATTTGTTCAATCTCGGCTGAGGTCGCAAGATGATGATGATGATGATGATGATGATGATGATGATGATGATGATGATGATGATGATGATGATGATGATGATGATGATGATGATGATGATGATGATGATGATGATGATGATGATGATGATGATGATGATGATGATGATGATGATGATGATGATGATGGTGATGATGGTGATGATGATGATAGCGCCACGACACGTTTGTGACAAAAATCAAGTATCGCCAATTTCTCAAGACTCAGGACAACATCAATTCATTGTATTCAGCAGTTTTCAAATTGGAACAGCCTTAATTAACCTAAAACGGTCAATCGTGGGAAAGTATTAAGGTAGTGCAACCATAAAATGAACTTTCAATCGCAGTCATTGTCGCGGCAATATTTTCTATAGATCTAATAGATACCGATTCAATGTTGCAAATATTCATAAATGAATAATGTTATATTACCTTAATTAGGTCAAGACCTTAACTGACACATGATCGGATACCTAATGCCTTTAATTAACTGCAAATGTAACCACAATTAATAAGCCGGAAACATTGGGTAATGAGATGAGAAATATTATTATTTTGACTTGGCACTTCGGCTACCCAAGTCCAATACATCGTCGAATTTCAATTTTAAGCTGCAGTTACAAGGTTTAGTTGAAAAAAAAATAGCGACATGTCGCCTAAATCTGACTTTTTGCGGTGTTATTGTTTACTAAGTTACTGAAAGGAAGTAATCTTGAAATAGTTAGAAATGAGTTGAAATTCTAAATCAATGTGCCTTGGCACTGAAAAGCAAGACGTTCAAATTTGGTGTCTCTGTGTGAAAGTTTTTGAGTGTGTCCTTTCTCTGTTAGTGTTACGATATGAAACAACCAGACTGAAAAACGAATGTTAAAATATTAATTTTTCCATTAATTGAATGGCGGACATTTACTAAGGCCGCTCTGTCATATTTCAAGCTAAGTAAAACGCTGGGCATCACGTTATTATGAGTTGGACAAATATGTTGTGAGTTGTCCGGTAGATTTGTGCAGTCATTCCAAGATGGCGTCAATGTGGACGTTAAACTCTAACGATTAGATATTCAATCTACCAGTCAACCAATTTTGGTAGCAATCAAGTAGCCAATAATGGCAAGTAAAACCAACAAAGTAAAAAGGGAAAATACCGGTTTGCAGGTGAAGATACGAAATGGCATAAATCAGCCACCATAAACATGTGAAATTCAAAGTCGATAAAAGATGGGTATTAATCAAATAAATAAGCCCAAGTTACATGTGCAAGAGAAAAATATAGGAACTTGCAGATACGAAGGTATAAAGTCACCCTAAAATCGGAGAGAGTGTATCAACACACTTTATGTTTTGGTATGCATTTGCAATGACTCAATGAAAGGTTGTATTGAACAGTTAATAATATTTTGAAAAAGCCCAATCCCTTATTTTCTGTACGTCTAGGTTGCTTCATTTATCTTAAGTATCAATAACTTTCAGTTTCCAACCGCTTTGAGAGGCTAGCATGTCGGGGTCCAATGGAAAATAAAAGTGTCGCACAAGTGGTTGACCCTAAAATGGCCCCGAGCTGACATACGTTTTACCCTGTAATGATTTTGTCAATAGGGTTTATTTAAGTCACCCAATATGCCCAGCTCGATTAAGGAGCCCTTGGCAGGATAATGCTGTGTTCGAGTGTAACCCTTTACTATAAAGTATTTTTAAATGATTTGACAATGACTCAAATTCAATTGTTTCACTGACAGCAATATAAATGACAGGTTAAGCAACATATCACTATGTCATGACTCATGTAACATAAAGATAATTGCGGAAAATCTAGCCATTTTCTTTTTCTAGATATTTTTCTGGGACCATTTTCGTGCGGACAAAACAACAGGGTTTATGGTGGAAAGGTTTTGGGTGAGCATCGTGCTAGGGCGGTAAATGATCGTAACGACAGCATACAAAAGTATATAGTTACTATATTATGGCCACCTTACCACAATTCATAGTATCTTTTGTAGAGGTTGATTTACATCTTAATTCAAACTGTCTGTTAATTTGGATAAAACATATGCTCAGATAGATCACCTACATTTGTGGACATGACTTTGGTCAATACCATTTACCCTTTCCCAAACAAGACCTGGTTTTGACGTCTCTGACCAAAATTTTGCCGTCTGATAATGGGTTAATCGTGCTTTGTTTAGGCTTTCATTAATTTTAAATGTGTTTTTGTAGTTACTTCTTATATTTGATACAAACGACAGACGTATGCACGTACATACACTAAATTATCGAGGTAAAAAAATATGAAATGGAAATTAAAAACAATTCCTCGTTCTGAAAAAAAAAGTCTTTACAACAAAAATTCACATGCTGATTTCACAATAATTAGATCTACTGCAGAAAAAAAATGTTAAGCAAAAATATTAGACTATTGATCCTTAACTCAAGATTGTCCAAACAATTTCTAAATCTAATAAAGAAATCCATATTAAACAAAAATACTGACAACAAGTAAATTTTCTTTCGAACAACGATAATATTTGTTTCCTTTAATATTGATGGGTATCGTGCACATTAAGGCTTACTCTGGTGTTTTTGTACTTTGTCTTTCTCTTTGAACAAACTGAAAGTATGTTGTCTGGAAAAGGGTTAAATACAAAAAATGTGAAGAATTGAAATGCTATACATTTTTACCGTTTTGAATTAAAAAGTGAGAGATGTCACAAACGTTACTGAATTTCTTGCGTTTAAAAAGCCAGTGCTAAAGTGTTGTAAGTTTATATCAAAAACATGTGCTTATTATGGTTGTTTCGTCCACTCTTTGTATGCAAAGCACGTTTCTTGTGTCCAAATTATGGACCAATTTTCACCAACAACAATATTAATAATTACAACATACATTGATTCACAAAGAATTCAGAAGATGTTTTCGAAACAACAAAATTATCGACAGAGAACATTTTTTCGACATTTTCAAATGATACCTTTTCTGAGAAAATATTTTGAAAATTTCGACAATTAATAATATTGTATCCTCTAAGTGTAACATTGAAGTAGAAGCTTATGAAAATAACTAAAATGAGCATGGAATTGCTGGAAGTTGGAAGGGGTCTTTATGAAATTTGAGACCATAAATCCAGATCAAATCCCTCAGATCTTCCAATCCAGATCAGCCTATCCAGATCAGCCCACGTATACACGAAGTATGGTCAGGATCTATGTTATTCTCTTGTACATGTAGTGTATATGGCGTGTGACAATGCATTGGTCGAGAGTTATAGTATCGCAATAACTAGCTTGCCATGCATTAGTCAGTCCTTCTTTACGGTATTGGGGTAAGACATCAATTCTGATACGCAGCCAAATTTTAACACCTGTCACAATGCAATCAATACCTGTTATAACATTGTTTTTTTTATATTTGACATATCTGTCGCTACATTAACATCTGCGACCCATCACGGAAAAGGGTGCCTTATGGAATATGTAAATAGCAATATAAATCCCTAGGCTGTAGGTAGCTACCCCTGTACGAATACCTAAAACAACTATTCGCATCTTACGCCGGGTGTATGTGTTTTTTTTTTTTTTTTTTGGTTTTTTTTTTTTTTTTTTTTTTTTTTTTTGGGGGGGGGGAGGGAGGGGGGATATAACTATTTTCACATGGCTTTCTCGAAAAGAGTTTTCTACATACATGTTTATTCAGCAATAACGAAATGAGTGACCTCAACTTTTGTAACCATCCTCGTAAGCTCAGGTATCGCACATGCTACGCCGCTTTGACCACTGGGACAAAATACTAGAAAAGCGTTGAAATAACAGGCGAAAATCGAGACATCGTGGCAAATCAGGTAAGCGCTCTTTTAGACATCACTATATTGATGACAGATTAATCTTTCAGAACCGTATTATTAATAAAATCTTCCATCATAAGATGGTGATTGAACCAATGAAATGACAGCATTCGTATAAGTGTTATGCGAAGGAAATTCAATAAATTGTCACAGGGGTCAAACAGCAAAGCACCTGCGATACCTGGGTTTTTATGATCTTTGGAAACAGGAGACTGATATGGATGAGTTGCGGCCATTCAGAAGAACTGAATATCGCTGCTTTTCAACAAACACCTCTGAACTGCAGCTTAAAACAAGCTGAAGTTATGAGATTTTGTAGAAAAGCGACGATAGTAAGCGTCGTGTTCTTCCCTGGTACAGTAACATCGTGAGAAAAGAAGGGTATCAAATATGTAACCGGAACTCAGTTTACGACTACTACTCTGAAGCATTTCCATTTTGGACTGTTTCCACTTATTGTTTGATAAAGGCCTATCATTGGCCAGGAAAAAAGGGCTGTCAAGTCGATACTATTTGCGCTTCTACGAAGTATAGTGCAACGGAATAAACCCAGAAGATCTGCATAGGGCCTGTGTATAAATGACCCCGCAAGTAGTAAAGATGGCTCTTGGGTGCCCAATAGCCATCCTTTACTGCTCCCACTTCGGTAATCTTTTCTTCAGACACTCGATTTACGAACTTTGCCAACGAAGATGAAGTTGTCCCGGGGTTTATATTGGTGCACTTTACGTGATGTATTGTCGGTAACAATAGATAGTAGGCCTAGATATTTGATGTTTGATTCAACAGAACCATTTTTCGTGGTTCGACACAAATAATAAGACAAAATCTGCTGCGACATTAAAAGCCTCTAATAGCCGGTCTTCTTTAAAGATAACATCGACGATAATCATAACGCATTTGGAAATATTGTTATTTTTTAGGCTTCCTTTATAATGTGAAATTCGACCGGGCAATTTGCAGTTCGAAATAAATAGATAGACATATCGAATGACTGTTTTGTTTTTTCAATAAATGCACCAAATCACTTCCCACCCACTCAAATTATAGTCAGTTTAAAGTCAAAACTTCGTAAATTCAGATTTTTCGATCTGGAGTTACGAGGGATTTCGCTCCTCGCCGATGTTATAACGGTAATCATTGGAATTTCATTGTTAACATATGTGTTAGAACTACCAACTTCAAAGGAAAACATGTGTCTAAAATGGATACCTTAATATGACATAATTGCGATGACGTAATTATGCAGTCTTTTGCGGAAACATGGACTAATATGGCTCACACTAAAACATAATGCGATCCTTTGCAAACAATGTCGTGGCTTTTTTACATCTATTATGTAGAAAAGCTTTGGAAAGTATCGAATGAAAGAGGAAGAAAATACTGATAAACAATATTTTCTGTCGTTTAGATTAACGTTTTACATGCCATCAAGCCAATTCTGAAATTTCTTTATTTTTGTCGTATGCAAGCCTAACATGCACAGGCCTAAAATTTTAGTGTTCGAAAAAAGATTAATAAATTAGCGGAAAATGTGATATTATGTCATATCGTCGGTAGATATCTCTATAAAAGGAAAACTTCAAAGGAAATTTCATGGGCGTGTACATACCGCTTTAAAAAAGAGTGGACAAACACCTGCTCGTACTAATATCAACTTCAATTTTGTGAATATTTCAACTCATGGTCTCGTAATTTGTTCTATTTCTTTTCTGATTATAGATCCAAGAAGAGCTTCGACATTTCAAGTTCAACGTTGTTACAAAATCTAGGTTTCTGTGTACTTTTAAGTAAGTAATACATACAAAATGTAGCGGTTATTTAACAACGATACCCAAGAGAGTGATTATTCTGTAAAGGAAACATTGACCTGCTCTTGTTTGTTCGGCGAATAATTTGTTGTTTCTGAAATTGTACCCGGTATATTTCATTATATTAATAGTGCATTGCATGTACAAAATCGTAAGTGCAATCTAATAAATTGAGAATTTTCTGACATTTTTGCCTTTTCGATAAACAGTAGTACAGGAGGGTAGAAAAGCGCACGAGCACATTCAAACTCTTTTATATACTAGAATCTAACGTGATGATGACATACAAACAGCTGCTTTGTACTGAATTGGGAACGATCTTATCCAGTTAACCCTGACGTCGCACGTTATTTTGTGCAAACGCCGTTGTTTCAACTGCTGTTATTTAAAACTTGTTGACTTTGAAAGCTTGTTTGATATATTATAATTTCTCCATCATGTCTCAAAAGGTAATGATTTATGCTTCACCAACATATAATTTTCAAATGAAATTCCGAAAGTAACCCAATAAGAACAAGCGTTTTATATGCCGAAAGGACCTAGAATATAACGTCATGCGTAACAAAGTATCGCAGTAACTATAACGATTTAATCAATTGCTTTGCCATTTATAATATTAATGATTGGAAAAAGAATTCATAAGCTTCATTATTTCTTAAAAAAATATACTGACAAAAAATACATTATGCTCCATGCTTTGATGTCATATAAACATATTGATTCCAGACGTACTCACGAGATTTTATAACAAAAGGGATGGTTTATCAAACATAAATGGTAAAACCAGTCTATTTTTAGCTCAAAGTTCTTTGCTATTTTACATTTTACACACAATACGATTTTCGAAACAAATCGTATTCGGTGTCAAAAGATGACGCATGAAATAGACATTTAGATCAGACTGGTCAAGATTGGCCAGAAAAGGTCAAGATTGGTCAAGAGGTAGTCAATTGGTTAACCCTCTCTCAAACGGCAAAAATTGAATGCTTTTATGTGAAATCTGTTACAAACAACATAATGGATGTTGATTAAGATATGATTTGTAGCCTACCGGTATATAGCACAGAAAATATTATTTGGGGCAAAGAGAAGTGGTGTATTTCTTTTTCCTCTTTTCGTCTCGATTATTTCTTCAGCTATTTTACTTCTACTAGGGACATCAAAATCAGGACTTTTTAAGAAAATTATGAAAGAGATGACATCTACAAAACTCATCGAAAGTGTCGGCAGTCAAGCCTAGTTTAACCTTTGCCAAAACAAATGCTGGTTCGAATCTTGCAAGTGTGAAACATCTGCAAATTTTAAACCATCACATGCAAAATTACAGTAGTTTGGAGTTCAATATTGTGTTTTTAAATTTTGTAAACATTGCCCATCATATAGTGACCGAGCTATACCATCTATTTGTATTGTAATCTAGAAATCTGTTCTCATGGTACTCGTGGTTTACTACAGTTTTATGTAATATAAAGCCGATCCACTTATTTGCAGTTCTTATAAATCTATGAAAAATAACAATAATGATAATAAATCATACCCTAGTTTTATTTTGGCATTTTATCAAATTTTAACATAGATCTAACATAGATCTACAATAGCCATCTGCATTTTGAAAACCGTTGTGCACTGTATTTTACTTTTAATTCTACCATTGACATTCCTATCAACTTATGTCTTAAAGGGTATTGTGCTAGATATTTCAGGCATAAGAACAACATGGGGACAGTCAGAGTTTGCGTAATTGTGTTGAGCATCGCATCTTCTACGTGGCCAAAAAGAAAAAAAAACATAAATATGAGCGATTGTACGTACCAAGGTTTAACATTCTGCCGATGTCCATTTTTCCGATATTGTTCTTAGAAATTATAAGTGCGAACAGATAAAAAAAATGGATGAAGAAATACTAAATGAATTTGAGTTCATTTTTTACTGGACAGAAACTAATTACATATAAAGGTTGGCCTGTTCATGCAAAATTTCTTGATAAAATATGTTAACCTGTTTGCATGTTCTACGAACCAGCATGTTATGCGTTTTGTACAAATGCCGATTCCAGCGTGATGAAATGTTCGTTATTTGTAAATAGAAAAATATTAGCAATTTCTGATAAACTGCTCTTTTATCAGCCCTTATAAGCCCTTCTAAGCATCGTCAAAATAGAATGGAGTTGCAGAGTTTCGCAAAATGATACCTATTGAAGCGAAAGTGTTCCAATCTCGGAAAAGCTGCGACGACAAAGCCTTTTTTCTGCAAATAAGATAATTCTTACTAAAACCATTTGCAAATGAAAGTATATTTCTTACCTTAATGATGATAAAGATGAAATCCACAAAATACACAATTATTGATCTTTTCACTATATCACTATATCAATCCAATATATCAAACAAGTCCTTGGTTCGATCGGTTAGTACTTATTGCAATGTCCAATGCAAAAATGTCATATCGTTCACTGATATTAAGTAAGAAGCTACGAATCTTCAATATTATAATCGTTTCCATTTCAAAGTCGGTCTAAGATCATTCTCTACGGCGGATTGAGGCAAAAACAAGTTAATTGTCCGAATCGGGGAAAGGAATAAACAATATGAATTACATGTATTTTTAATTTTTTATCTAGAAACTTGTTTTAATCATCGACTACATTTTGTGCACTTATTCTTGTTGTGGTCGGTTTGTAATCTTGTCTTCGCGAGAAGTAAATTGATACCTTATATTGATACTGATCAAAAATGGGGGCTTAAACACGCGTCACGTGATGTACCATTTCCCAAGACCGCATTTGTTTCGGCCAAAAAGATAATCTGGAATTTAAAAAATCGTTAGCTTGGTTATAATTTTGCTTTTTTTCAAATGGACGTTTCTACAAGAAATTACATTGTAACAGTTTTCTCTCAATTCATTAGTTTGTCTTTCATTATTCTTTCGCTTCTAACAAAAGAAACCAAATTCCCTCTTTTGAACAAATCAAAAAAGAAAGGTTTCGAATAATTGAGAAGAAATGAAGAAAACGCTGATATTCGTTTTCTCGATTTTCCTCAATACTGTCCATGCTAAAACGTATACATTTCTGTTTCCAATATCATTTATCTTCTTTATTTATATTCTATGATAATCAACCGTACTATTTTGTCATTTTGAGAAGGGTTACATGGGGTAACGTAAGTCACAAAAACTCGCGCGTCTGACACATAATTGACAAGACCTTTAGACAATACGCAACATTCATAATATAACATGAAGTGATCCGTGGTTAATTATATCTCTTCATTGATCAGAACAATTAAATTGTACGTCTTCAATCCAATAATGCAGATACATTTTGTACTACATTTGTTAATATGGGGTAACGCATTGAAAAAAAACTTTTCGAGATTATGAAGTTAAAGTTAGAAGAAGACGGTGCTTTCGTAAATACGGATGTAAAAAAAAATAGTTTTAAATGTCTCGCAAATGATCATTTTATTTGCATTGAAGGCATCTCTACTCCGAAACATCCATCAGGTTCATATATCAGTTTTAGGTTAAAAAGCGGAATCTGCCGTTTGACAAAGAAAAAAAATAAGAGTTTTGAAAGAATTCTTAAAATAGCAGAAATATCCAACTCATGTAAAGCCTAAGTACTTCCAAAAGTCGACACATTTACAGGCTTTCGATACGACCACATTTTTCGACGAGCAATTTATATACTCGTATTTAGGTAATTTTGTCATTTTTGCGTTTGCTAATCTGTGTGTTATGTGCATTCTAATCTAGAGCTCTTTAATCACCAACACATGCGAAAAATAATTCCTAATTGACCATACAGGCCAACGGTTTCACAATTAGCATCACAAAAATATCGATAATATGTATCAATAATTCTTCCAATTTATTACTTTTGTTAACAATGACCAGAACTCATATGGCGACGATATACCATAAAATGCAGATGATTCATTTTTTTCTAATTAGTCCACTTTGTCCGTCTATCGCACTTCACAAAAATACGAACCACTTAAAGTCACCCACTGTCTAGTAAAGAATACCCACTCTACATTTCGTTCACCCTTTGGGGTTTGAAATCAATCCTTTCTCAACTATTTAACAGATTACTAAATGACACAATTAGATTCAAAATGGTCAAAAGCTGTGGCGGGCGCAAGTATATATCCTTTGAAACGAATTTTAAAAGAGACATTTAAAAGATACTTTCTCATACATTTTACATCTATTTCTACATGAAAGAGCATATTTTCTGATGAAAATTCTGGAAAATTTCCAGTAGTATTGTGCCCTTTATGAGGAATATATATTTTTGCTAAAATAAACAAGTTGTCGTTTACCACAGTTTAGATATACATGGAATTTGTCATTTCCGTATCATTTCCTCTTTTGTTTTATTTATCTATTTATCATTTTTATTTATTTTATTTTTATTTTTTATTTATTTATTTATTTATTTTTGGCTTATAAGCAACAATTAAAAAAACCTGATAGCAATTAAACGCAATAGAATAATCAATTTTGGCATTAAGACATTCTTTAAAAAAACGAAATGGAAATGATGTGATGTCTATAAACTTAAGAATAGACATGAGGATTGGGGGGATCCTATGCCGATGGGATAGTTTTGTTCTCTTGGAAAAGATACTTTGATAAACACGGCCACCAATCCCTCTCATTCATTGCAAAATGCTATGAGCGAAATCTCAGAAGAGGGACTTCCGGCTATGAAGAAACGGGACCCATTTTGTGAATGTAAACACACGTTGTTACTTTAAATCGGTGATTATGCCTGTTTTTGGCTGATTCTCAAAAATCGGGGAATGCTATTCGATGGTGAGTATATTTAAACTTCTTTTGGAGTATGTCTCCTCGGCATGGTCTCGCCGTGTTTACTTCAAACTGCTTTGTCATGCGATCACAGTGCTGTGTTTTGAAGACATGTCAAAATTGATCGAAAAATTATGGTTTAAATACTACTATAATTCCCTTCTATACAGGTCCCATAAGCTGCGAATGCTTTATCTTATATATATATCCATTAAAATCCAATGACTGATTTTCTGATAGAGAGAAAAAGCTAAAAAAGTAATACGCTATGAAGAAGAGAGATCAGCTATGAATAAACGGGACTAGATATGAAGAAGATATAATACGCTATGAATAAGAGCTGGGATATTCAAAGCGTCGGGTTTTGACTTAATTTTGCCTTTTCGCTATAATTTTCGCTCGGAAAGTGATAAGAATTTATTGTTAATACTATTTCACATTTGGGATTGTAAGATCCATCTAATTTCCAAATTAGCCTACTTCAAGACTTTTCAGTATACAATGTGGTTATATTTGGAATGATGATATGATTATGTAAATAACATTGGCCTGCACATGCGGACGCCAATGTCATTGTAAACTATTTAGGCAAAACTTGGCAAACCGTATAAGAACCCTAACATTTTAATAATTTTAAGCCTACGCAAGATACATTGCATGTTTTTTTAATGAAAACATGTCTTATTTACATGTTTTTAGCGGCCAGTCGAGCTTTTGTCATTGCGTTGTGTCCGTCATGCGTCCGTCGGTTATTTTTTTCTTGTATGCACTCTAGAGGCCACATTTTTGTCCGATCAATCTAAGACCCCCCCCCCCACACACACACACACACACACGACAGCCTCCGGAAGTCGTCCTTAGAGGCAAAAGTCGAAATTTTTAAACGGGGAACGGTTGACCGTAAATCCAATAAAATAACCATCTTACCGGCTATTAACGAATTCATTCAATTTTATCATTTTTGTTCCACTTAAAACTTCGCTTTATTACTGTATATTGAATGCACGTACGCTTTATCGCTGTATATTGATTGAATGCACGTGCGACATCATTGTTTTCTCCGCATGTTTTGGGAGCCTCGTTAAGATAATGTCGATTTGTTACTATTTTTAGTAACAATTCTCATGTATGTTCTAAAAAGGCATTTCCACGTGATGATAAGTCAGACCCGTAGTAACAAGTGGGGGTATGGAGGGGCTAAGACCCCCACCCCCAAAAAGGTCTGCCCAAAATGCTGAATTGTCATTATTTTGCACTGAAAATTTTTGGGAAAATCCAATTCAGTTCCTTCAAAATTCCGACCATAGCCAGAACAGGGGCTTTAGCCCCCCTCCCCCCATTAAAAATGTTTCCAGTCCTACGCGCCTGTAAGTTACCGGTCGGCATTAAATACATGTTTAAGCTGCATAACAATAAATATCGTTCTATCGTCTAGAATTTGATTTTTCAAATGGAAATTTGTAAAAAAAAAATATTGGAATTTCTGTCTTCAATTCTTCCTAAACGCATAACCATTCAGTATACGTGAGTGCCAAGAAAGAATTATGAAGTCCGCGCTTCTTCATAGCTTGCTCCCTCTTATTCATAGCTACTCTCGCTTCTTCATAGCTTACTGCTCTTCTTCATTGCGTACTTGTTTTTCTCATAAATAAACAAAGGTTTTCAAAATCGTACGTGCGGAATACTAAAAGAGACCATAAAATAGTAAACTGAACATGTCTCATTCGAAAAATGCATATGATAGCGCCGTAGGAGTCGTTTATATGTCGTTTATGTGTCGTTTGGTTTGTAAACATAAGTGTATGCACTCACTTCGAAAGTAATTGCAAGTTTACTCTGTAAGCTAGAACAAAGGGCTTTGGCAATATAACACATCATTCATTACCCCATCGAATAGCATTCCGCGATTTTTGAGATTCAACCCATAACTAGCAAAATGACTGATTTAAAGTAACAACGTGTGTTTACTTACTCAAAATGGGTCCCGTTTCTTCATAGCCGGAAGTCCCTCTTCTGAGATTTCGCTCATAGCATTTTGCAATGAATGAGAGGGATTGGTGGCCGTGATAAATATCGATTGCCTTAAAACCAAAATTTGCGTTTTTGGTGAGATGCGTCTTCATACCAAATATAGATCATGCGTGGATCCAGAAGGGGCCCAGGGATCTGGTTCCCCAGATACACGGGTGGGCATCAGGGGAGCTACCTCGAAAATGTGTTAACGTAAATTTGTTCCCACGCCACATCCGGTAACTGTCGAGGTAGTGGAAATCCCCGTATTTTGACAAACGGACAAAGGTGAGCTCTCCCTTTTATTTGTTTTTTCTTTCAAAGAGCGCATTACTTAAAAATCTGGCGATGCAGTGCAATGCTACCATGTTTTAGCAATGCATGAAGACCGAAAACCCAATTAAATAGTGGAAAATACGAGCAGAACGACATTAATTCAAGGACTGGTGGATTGCATTTTCGCCCTGTGTTGACATATCGACAGGCATCTCGATGCAGATATTGTACTTTATTTTCAGTTTCTGACCACTATCACATGTTTTGATGCAGCGCGTAGTCAAATTGACTACAATGAAGCAAAATTTTCAGATCTTCTGGTCTCCTGAACAGATTATCTGCCCAAAAACTCATTCGTGTTGTTCCTAGACCAACGGGGTAGCGGTAATCTATCGAGATAGTCCCCACGCGCCCCAAACATCTAGCCTTCTGATATATTGATGTGTTGATACACCTTAATGATTCTGGACAGCGACCTAATGGCTAGTTGGCGAAAATCAGTTCCGCTAGTCACAGAACAGTGATACACGTGCAATATCTAATTATAGCAGATTTTTTGAGAACTTATGAAACAATGAGCAGGAACTGCCGCAATCACAACATAAATCCCAACCTGAAACCCAACCTGAAACCCAAATGGGAAGCAACAAAAATTACACTAAAGCACCAATACAAAGAGAACATATTGTAAGCCACGTTAGCATCCTTTTTCCCAAGAGTTTGTCACTCAGTCACCAGAACTTAAATGAAAGTGTTTGGACACATAAAATGACCGAAAAGCATAAACATCCACAATTTAACTTATTCAATTTTTCAGGAACATCTACATCAAAAGAAAACGCAGTAATGCTTACCCTCAGCCAGAGACCTACACCTTAAAATCAAGTTATAGTACTGATTCCGCGAAACCCAAATGTACCTGCAGAAAAGAGAAATTTATCAGCTGTATTGTTTCTAGTCGGGTCTGTAGGCTATTTACAGAGGACTTAATTCAAGACAGGCACTTTACTTCGGTATTCTGGAATTAATAATTGTCTCTGTTCTTCATGGATGGGTTTCAGGTTGGGATTTATGTTGTGATTGCGGCTCATTGTTTCATAAGTTCTCAAAAATCTGCTATAATTAGATATTGCACGAGCATCACAGTTCTGTGACTAGCGGAACTGATTTTCGCCAACTAGCCATTAGGTCGCTGTCCAGAATCATTAAGGTGTATCAACACATCAATATATCAGAAGGCTAGATGTTTGGGACGCGTGGGAACTATCTCGATAAATTACCGCTACCCCGTTGGTCTAGGAACAACACGAATGAGTTTTTGGGCAGGTAATCTGTTCAGGAGACCAGAAGATCTGAAATTTTTGCTTCATTGTAGTCAATTTGACTACGCGCTGCATCAAAACATGTGATAGTGGTCAGAAACTGAAAATAAAGTACAATATCTGCATCGAGATGCCTGTCGATATGTCAACACAGGGCGAAAATGCAATCCACCAGTCCTTGAATTAATGTCGTCCTGCTCGTATTTTCCACTATTTAATGGGGTTTTCGGTCTTCATACATTGCTAAAACATGGTAGCATTGCACTGCATCGCCAGATTTTTAAGTAATGCGCTCTTTGAAAGAAAAAACAAATAAAAGCGAAAGCTCACCTTTGTCCGTTTGTCAAAATACGGGGATTTCCACTACCTCGACAGTTACCGGATGTGGCGTGGGAACAAATTTACGTTAACACATTTTCGAGGTAGCTCCCCTGATGCCCACCCGTGAGATATTTGTTAAGAAAATGCTGTTTTAGTTTTTTTGTTGTTGTTGTTTTTTTTTTCGTGCGCCAATACAGTCGCCCCCGCCCCTCGAAAACACACGTTCCCGCTGGAGAAAATGTCTGGATCGCGCATGCAACTAAAGAATGATCGAATGTCAATAGGCCTCTACTTTAAAGGGCGACGGTAACAGATGGTCTAATTGCAAAAAATGATTTTTTTTTTTTTAAAAAAAGATATGCAAAACTTTTGTGTTGACCACCTCGGGATGGTTAATAATATGCGATTCAGACAGAGAATGAGCCGAAATTACAAGACAGATAGCTGAATTTAGGGAGAATCCAAACCTAAATTCAATCCCGTCTCAGATGGGGTTAGAATTATTTTTGAATTGTTGCACATGCGCATACAGCGCGGACCATGATTCAAACGAGATTCATACTTGAATTTCAATATGACATCATCATGTATGTTGTGACGTCATTTAAGAAAGTCGCATGTCCTACTGTTTTGACCTACTTTCGATATCGCTTCATGAATTTGGTATCAAATTGTGAAAAAATGAGTCGTTGCTTCAATAGTTTGTCGTAATCATTTAACCAGGTCATATAAAGCTTAAAAAGTGTACATTTCGTTTGTATTTGACAATTTTTGGGTCCAAATCTGGGAAATAGTAGCTTTAAAATGGGAAACCGAACTTTACAGAATAATAAACTGATGCGCGATTAGGCACACATACCTCTTTGGTTCTCCATACACACGTTGTCGTTGTTGTTGTTGTTGTTGTTGTTGTTGTTGTTGTTGTTGTTGTTCGTTCGTTCGTTCATTCGTTCGTTCGTTCGTTCGTTCGTTTGTTTGTTGTTGGAGGTTTTGGGGGTTTTAAGGGGGGAGGGGGTCGTTTCCGAAAATGTTAGGGTAGGCTATATTAAAACAATGTAAAAGGCGACTTACGAATGAACATCATGAGTAAGTGCTTTAATCAATCGGACCTTGGCCTATCAGCGTTGCGCATAAAAGTCAATATGCGAGGGACAGTGCTTTCTTCTAACCTTAGATAGTTTCTGGTCATTGGCGTTACGTAGATAGATAAAATTCATTGACCATCCCATCCTTTGATGATCAATAAATCAAAAGTTCGTTCGGTGCATTCTGCATTCGAAAATGTACTGTTTTAGTACATTGTAATTTCATAAACCAAACCTTTATCTATTCCTGTCTGGAATTCTAAAAGTGATACAGTCGTGACAGGCTAAGACAGGACCCGTCGTCAATTGAATGACAATAGCTTTTCCGAGACAATCATTCATGGGAAAAGTGACATCAGTTAAACCGCAGCTTTCCATTTATAAAACATCTCATGCTATTTGACTAAACCAGAGATAACTTTTGTTTATTCATTTTTTCAGTTATTCATTTAACTTTTTTCTACAAAGGAGAAAGAAGCTTTTTCCTCAAACTGGCTGTGGCGGAAATTTTTACTTAGAAAAGAAAAAAATATATATTTCATATAGAAAAATAAAGACATATGTACCGGGTTGTTTCCCATAGTTTCTCTTTTAAAAACATATCGAAGCGGGAAGATTGCAACATATAAAGAGGAATGGAAAACATGCATGCGTTCTTAAACTCAATCTAAAAGACGTACACACTCGAGATGAAATGGAAAAATCGTGAACTTAGAGTTATGTATGTCATTCTAGGTACATGTAAACAAAGTCGAATAGGGGACGATTTTATCCAATTGAACGTGACGTATTTTCGGACAAACAAACAGTATTTCGTAGGTGTTGTTAAAAAATCTCGTAACGACGGCTTGATTCAAGTCGTAGTTGCGAGATTTTGTAACAACACTGACGGTTTATCAAAATTAAACGGTAGACCAAATCTATTTTGAGCACCAAATTCATTGCCATTGTCGCCAGTCGATCACAAATGGCCATTTTCGAAGCAAGAGAATCCTGTTCGATCGACAAAAAATCTATAGGCGATAAAATATATTTCAATATATCAATTCTTTGCAGTGTTCTTTATCCACACAAATCTGTAAAATTTTCTAGTATGTTGCTACGTGTAGGTCCCCATAAATGATCAGGCAGAGCACATCTAGCTAACAGCTAGATGTGCTCCGCCGGATCATTTTTACCTTGAAAACGTGGCGCCTTTTTTTAAAACAACTACTAGTATTCAACCATATTCTTCAAGTGGTAGAATCGTTGAAATTGGCGAAGCAAAACTTTGTATATTTTTTCTGGTGTAAAAAAACTAGTGTGGTAAAGATGATTATTTGATAGTGGTAAAAACGGTATTTTTCAACATTTGAAAAAAAAACTGTGAAAGACCTACCACTCGACTGTATTAGGTATCCTGGAATGAAATCCGACACTTATTCAGCTATGCACATTTCTTGTGTGATATTTGTTATCCATCAAGGGAAAACGGGCTATACAATTATTGCAGAAAGTTTCATCGTTGGTCAGCTTGTGCAGTCGGAATTTTTTTCAATCACAGACACTATATACGTGTTTACTGACGTGAAATAAAATAGGCCGGTAGTAGAGTCGTATGCTGCTGCGCGGAACGATCTTGATATAAGCTAGCCTCAGGGCCTCATATACTCTAATTCTTTTCTAACAAAAATGTTCTTTACACGAACCGTATTACATTGACCTAATTGCGTGGGCTTCATATTCATTTTGGCAGGACCAGTTCTATTCGTATCAAGTTTGTTTAGAGTAATCATGGGGATGACATTCTTAGACTATTTAGTAATATCCCATTCTTAGAAATTTACTTTTGTTAATATCAGGTTCAAGGAACTACGAATATTTCGAAGTCATTTTACTGTCCCTTTTTCAAAGAGCATATGGCTACTAAGCAGGAACAAATAGTCGGTTACGTTAAAAATGTCGTAACTACAGCTTATTCAATCTTCAGTTACGACATTTTCGAGCGTAACCGTTGATACAAAATTTGGGTGGACCTCTGATTATTTTGTCTATTAAAAATGCACTTTAAAACTACAGCGTCTGGAACATGCATGTATTTCTTATTTTAAAAGCTATGTCTTCGAATTTAAAACGACAAAGACATATGGCATAAATTTGTTGGACATATCTTTTGCACTTTTGGGATTTCTTTGTACAGAAATATTATATAATTTTACTGCACAGAAGCCCTACTTTAACATTTAATAACGTTATTCTGAGCAATCTTTGATTCTATCTTGCATAATACAACATCTAGTTGTGTTTAGTAAAACTAGACTTTACTTCTACAGACCCCTTTTTGGAAATGTGTATTAATAACTTTTGCACTTCCACCAAGCACTACCTGATTTTGAAGACTACTTGCAGCAAAAAAAATGTATTCTATTACATCATTTTTAGAATGGACTTGTTTTAGCGCATTTATAAAAGGTAAAAAGGCAAAATTTTGTTTGGTCGTATGCCGGTTAAAATGAAAGATCGTCCACATCTAGAAAATCCATGGTACCTCTTGAATAGTTTACGCCGTCTCTGCTTCACGTAATTCCCTGCATGAAAAAGGTAGGCCTACTATCAAGGATGGTGCGACAATGGGCAGGTGTATTCGATAATTGATATGCTTAATTTCTCCATATAGTCCGTCTGATGACCCAGGTAAAAAATGATTTCGCTGCACCCCCCTAGGTACCAAGGTTGTTATATACCATTTTAAAGCTTGAAATATGCTGGATACGATGCACAATGTTGTCAAGTTGTAAACCTGTGCAGATCCCGTGGAAACGCACGAATATGTTGGTGGGGTAAGATAACATAAAAATTATTTGAAATACATTTGTCAAATAAAAATCGTCTTAAACCCAACAACTTAGGAATGCATTCCTTCAAATTCATAAAATTGTTATGGAATAAAGCATAAGAAACATACACAACACATTTCCACCGATTATGCGTAGAAATAAGGCTCGTCAATTTGCTTATGGTGGGTGGGGCAATTTTTGCACAGTAAAACACATGACCACAAAAACAAATAATCGCTTTATTGTTCCGTGAAACGTTTGTACAATCGTTTTTAGATAGAATACAACTTATTTGGATCTTAGCTAAGCACATTCACCAAAAATCTTATCAGATATACACAAGAAACGGTTCTAGGCTTATCTTGAAAGTACCCCCTATTTCCCAGCAAATTACAACATCGTCCGTCAAATGATTCCAAATAAGGCGGATTTGTATGGAGATCGCTGCACCCCTAAGCTCCGATGTACAAAGGATGTTATATACCATTTTAAAGCTTGGAATATGATGGATACAATGTACGATGTTGTCAAGTTGTAGACCTGTGCAGGTCCTGCGTAAACAAATACATATGTGGGTGGGGTAAGATAAGATATAATATATATATTTGAAATACATTTGTCATACAAAAATCGTTTTAAACCCAACAACTTAGGAATGTACTCGTTCAAATTCATAAAATTATTATGGAATAAAGCAAAAGAGACATGCAAAACACATTTCAACCGATTATACGAGGTAATGAGGCTCAGATATCTTGTCAAATTGCATATGGTCGGTGGGGTAATTTATACACAGCAAAACACTTAGCCACACAAACAAGTAATCGCTTTATTGTTCCGTGAAACATTTTGCAGTCGTTTTTAGATTGAATACAACTTATTTGAATCTTAGTAAATAATCTTCACTAAATATGTTATCAGATATAAACAAGATACAGTTCTAGGCTTATCTTGAAAGCAATCCTATTTCCCCGTAAATTACAACATCGTCGTCAAATGACTTTAAATAAGGCGATTTTAAGGAGATCTCTGCACCCCTTACCCCAGATGTACAAAGGCTTTTATATACCAGTTAAACGCTTGGAAAATGCTGGATACAATGCATGATGTTGTCAAGTTGTAAACCTGTGTAGGTCCCGTCTAAACACATAATTATATGGATGGATAAGACAAGAAACAAAGTATATGAAATACATTTGTCAAATTGAAATTATCTTAAACTCAACAACTTAGGGCTTAGCAAATTCGAATTCATGAATTTATTATTGAATAAACCTGAAAGGATATACAGAAAACGTTTCAATTTATTATATGCAGAAATAATGCTCATATATTTCGTAGAATTGCACATGGCGGGTGGGGTGTTTTATGCATAGTAATATACGTAGCCACCCAAAGAAATAATAGCATTATTGTTCTGTGAAACGTCAAACCAACCGTTTATAGATTAAATACAAACTTTTTGGATCTTAGTAAAACACCTTCACCCAATATCTTAACAGATATATACAAACAGGGTTTTAGACTGTACTTGAATACGCACCCTGTAACTTACAACATAGTCATTTAGATGGTATCACACATGTGGGCTATTGAAGGAGTTGCTGCATCCGACTACAATTTACCAAAGCTGTTACATACCACTTTAAAGCTTGATCTATGCTGGATACAATGCACGATGTCGTCAAGTTGTAAACCTGTGGAGGTCCCGTGTAAACACACAAATATGTGGGTGGGGTAAGATAAACATTTTCTTAAATGCATTTGTCAAATATATATCGTCCTAAACACACCCTTTTAGAAATGTCCTCATTCAAATGCACGGAATTATAGTTGAAATTACCTGAAGAGATCTACTATATACATTTCAATCGATGACACCAAGAAAAAGGCTACGGCGGACCCAGGATTTCTTCTAAATGAATCCAACTTTCTTCAATATTCGACCTCAAAATTGGAAAAAAATCAACTAAATTTACTTTTATTAAATAAAAAAGTGATGTTAGTGTCGCGAGGTATTGTTACAAATTTCTGTTTTGGCCCTGGGCCGGTGGAATTGGGCAAATAGCGACGTTTTGTCGTAAATTGGGAAAAACAAAACATGTATGACAGCTATCAATTAGACTGTATGTATGTAAAATACACTTGTTAATACTCTTGTCTAAGAACATTATTCAAAACTGTATTCAAAACGTTTGTAAATGAAGACATTGCCTTATCTTAGAGAAATCTGGGTGCTCATTGGGAATTTTCGCTCAAGAATGGGAATTGTCAGTCTCAATCTAATAACGATTAGATTGTGATCAGAAAAAAATATTGCAGAGATTCTTTTTGTGGTGATTCACACAAAAGATGTGCTACCGGTGCATATAATCGCACAATGACGGCTTATAATTGTGATGACTGCAGTGATTATGACAACCTTGTGCATCAGCCATGTAACAGCTATTAAACTGATTGTAATGTGTAAGCCTCCAAAGTTGGGTAAAATCATAACATATAGGTGTAAGCTGAGACAAAAAAGCCTTTAAGCAATTTTGAGGACAGTTAACTATTGATACAATGGTCTGATTTATTCGAAAGTGCAAATAGAAGAGTTAAATTGCAAGCCCAGTTGATCTCAATAGCTGAATTGTGCTCATCATTGCTCATTTTTAATTGATTAATAAAAATAGAAAAATATCAAGAAATGTACAAAATAAGGGGAAACATTAATTCAACAAAACCATTCTCTAAAAGAGAACTTTTGCTTAGCCCGTGGAAGTCTTTTACTCCCAAAAGTGTCATTCAGAAATAAAATATGTCCCTGTATTAATTATTAACGGACTGTATTATCGATTTCAAGTTGACATATACATCTTTTTATGAATCTTTGCTGTCCTTTAAATCATTTGTATTACTTTTCTACACCAATTTAGAAACAAAATGAATGTTCTATGCGCCTATTCCATGTGTAAATCTGCTGTTGACCGTCATCTTGGACGCCATCATGCTATTAGTGTGTTGTCCAATGATACCATTGTAGAATCTTTTTCATTCACAAATCAATATATCTTATATAAAAAATGCTAAAATATTTTCAAAAGATATTCTTGCTCAGATGAACTGTTCATACATTATGTATTTTTGATACATGACTATGGATATTTAAAGCAGAGATTGTTGTAAGATAGAGGTGAAGATCGAATATATGGGAGCAGCTTAGAACTATTATGTCTTGTTTATATCTATTCAATTGGGTGAAGATGTTGTACTAATTTCCAAATAAGATCGAACATATGGGAGCAGATTAGAACTATTATGTCTTGTTTATATCTATTCAATTGGGTGAATATGTTGTACTAATTTCCAAATAATTTCTATTTAATCTATAAAAGGTTGTACAAACGTTTCACGGAATAATAATAGGATTATTTGTTAGTATGACTAAGTATTTGACTGTGTATAAATTACCTCCCCCCCCCCCTACACACACACCAACCGTATGCAAATTGACTGTCTGGAATTATTTCTGCGTATGACCGATTGAAATGTGTTTTGTATATCGCTTAGAACTGGTTATTTCATTAATAATTTCATGCATATTAAGTGTGAGAACATTTCTTGTGAGTTTAAGACGATTTATATTTGACAATTGCTATTCAAAAAATGTTATCTTACCCCACCCATATATGTGTATGCTTACACGAGACCTCCACATGTTTATAACTTGACAACATTGTGCATCGCATCCAGCCTATTACAAGCTTTAAAATGGTATATAACAGCATGGGTACATCATGGTCGGATTCAGCAACTCCTGTAATAGTCGCCTTGCGAGATATCAACTAAAAGACTATGTTGCAAGTAACAGGGGGTGGGTGGGAGATTTTCAAGCACAGTCTACAGCTCTGTCTTGTATATATCTGATAAGATATTGGGTGAAGGTGGTTAACCAAGATCCAAATAAGTTTGCATTTCATCTGTAAACGGTTGGACTGACGTTTCACAGAACAATAATGCGATTATTTGTTTGGGTTGCTACGTATATCACTGTGTATACCCCCCCCCCCCCCACACACACACACACCATATGCATTTTTTACGAAATATCTGAGCATTATGTCTGCATACAATCATTTGAAATGTTTTGTGCATATTCCTTCAGGTAAATTCAATGATAATTTTATGAATTCGAATGTGCTAATTCCTACTTATTCCTAAGTGGTTGAGTTTAAGATAATTTTGATTTGACAAATGTATTTCAAATAATTTAGATGTTATCTTACCCCACCCACATATGTATTTGTTTACACGCGACCTACACAGGCTTATAACTTGATAACATCGTACATTGTATTAAGCATATTTCAAGCTTTAAAATGGTATATAACAACCTTGGTGCATCGGGGGTTAGGGGTGCAGAGATCTCCTTAACCCCCCCCCCCCCTTATTTGAAATCATTTGACGACGATGCTGTAATATCAGGGAAATAGGAGGCACTTTCAAGAAAAGCCTAGAACTATATATTGTTTATAACTGATTAAGTATTTGGTGTAGATGTTTAACTAAGATCCAAATAAGTTGTTTTCAATCTAAAAAAGGATGTACAAACGTTTCACGGAACAATAATGCGATTATTTGTTTGTGTGGCTAAGTGTTTTACTGTGTACAAATTACCCCACCGACCATATGCAATTTGACGAGATATCTGAGCTCTATTACCTCGTATAATCGGTTGAAATGTGTTTTTCATGTCTCTTCGGCTTCATTCCATAATAATTTTATGAATTTGAACGAGTACATTCCTAAGTTGTTGGGGACAAATGTATTTCAAATATGTTATATCTTATCTTACCCCACCCATATATGTATTTGTTTACACGGGACCTGCACAGGTTTATAACTTGGCAACATCATACATTGTATCCGGCATATTCCAAGCTTTAAAATGGTATATAACAGTCTTGGTACATCGGGGGTTATGGGTGCAGCGACCTCCATACAAATCCGCCTTATTTGGAATCATTTGGCGGACGATGTTGTAATTTGCTGGGAAAAAGGGGGTACTTCCAAGATACGCCTAGAACCGTTTCTTGTGTATATCCGATTAGATTTTTGGTAAATGTGTTTTACTAAGATCCAAATAAGTTGTATTTAATCTAAAAACGGTTGTACAACGTTTCATGGAACAATAATGTGATAATTTGTTTTTGTGACCAAGTGTTTTACTGTTTGAAAATTACCCCACCCACCATATGCAAATTGACGAAATATCTGAGCCTTATTTCTACGTATAATCGGTTGAAATTTGTTTTGTGTGTCTCTTATGGTTTATTCAATAACAATTGTATGAATTCGAATGGGCACAATACAAAGGTTTTGGGTGTTAGACGACTTTTATTTTACAAATGTATCTCAAATAATTTAAGTGTTATTTTACCCCACCCACATATTTGTGTGTTTCCACGGGACCTGCACAGGTTTACAACTTGACAACATTGTGCATCGTATCCAGCATATTTCAAGCATTAAAATGGTATATAACAACCTTGGTACCTCTGGGGGTGCAGCGAACTCCTTAAATAGCCCCCTTATTTGATTTCATCCGACGGACTAATACTGACCATTAGAATGACCATATGGATATAGAGATGGTACTATTCTTTACAAACCGAAATGGATTACCCCCATCCTACAAAGGGAATGAACGCACATGAATATCGTCGCCTTTATGCAAAAACTCTTGTAACTGTAGATTAAAACAAGAAGCATGTCAGTTACGAGGTTTTTGTTGAAAAGCGACGAATATAAAGAAACCCCAAGATTACTATATCAATGCACAGTGGTGATGCCTTCTTTATTTCCAATTCAATTTTGCATGCGTTAGATCGAATCTTGCAGGACTGGTGTAAGAAACAATATTATGTTGTTTAACTATGTAAATTTCGTAAACATGAGCCAAAATATCGTGATCGGACTATTACTTCCGATGAATCGAAGAGCTTTTTTTTATGAAAATGTCGTCTGCACTTTTTAATACCCATTCTAACACAGTGACGCCTTTTGGCCCTATACAAGGAAATGGCTTGAGAATCGTGGTGGGAAATGAAGAAATTGCTTATGACAAACAATTTCTTCATTTCCCACAATGTTTTCTACAAAAAAGTAAAAAAAAAATTAAAATATCATTCACTTGAAATTGTCGTCTGCAGCATCTTTGAATTTCGACAAGTCTAAAACTTTGTCGTCTGGTACTGGCTTCAACTGTCGTTTGTTAGGACAGATTATTCTAAATGACGAGAAACCAAATAATGTGTCTGACGAATTATTCAAATTTTGGAGCTGGTAACCCTTTCCCAAACAACATTTTGTTTTTAACAACCCCTGAGAATGGTAAATAGGAAACCCTTGATGCAAAAGAAGAAAATGCTGATTATCAGCATTTTCTTCTTTTTCCTCAAGGATTTCTATGCTATGGTTTGTAAATTTTCTGTTTTCAGTACAATTTATTTTGTCGTCTGCAAAGGCTATCAATTTGGGCGACCCTGAAATGTTGTCGTTTGCGAAAGGGTTAATATAAAAGGCGTGAACTATGAATATCTAATATCCGTTTTATTGGAATTCCATTGAGTCACGTGTCACCTCATGACGTAATTCGAAATATCTTGCAGACGAACGCAATTTTAAACTTTGTCAAAAAATGCAGCGCTGCAGCAGAAGAACGATTCAAACACTGCTCGAATCGTAATTTAATTAGTGAAAATGACACTTTGAATAGTTTTTTTTTATTTCATTTTTTTTCCATAATGAATTTCTATCCTTTCTTCTTTTGAGGTGCACCGATTATTACCGCGATTTTCAAAATCGGGAGAAAAATTTGCGCATGTTGAAATTTTTGTCCCGATTTATTTTTGATCCTGATTTAGTGCCAAGTTGAATCAGGATGCACTACGAGTCTCCCGAAGTAACCCGATTTCGTGCCGATTTTGAATTTTTCGTAATCGGGATCAAGTCGGGGCCAGTGGGACCGTGGTGTAACAGAATTAGCTATTGGTCATGCCAGGGAATTATGTCCGACACTGTACGGTCCCCATCCCTCAAGATTTGAAGCAGTAACCCTCGGTCCCACTGAGCCCGAAATCCAAAATATTCGTAGTGCCTCGGGAGAGCGCGTTGTCACCGATTTACTACGAATTAGAGCCGACTTTTTTCGGTCCATCCATAGATGGGGCGTATTTTCTTATAATACCAGTTTTTTCCGTCGCCGTAGTTCATCGACGAAAAATGCGAGTATTCGTAGTGCATTGCTGTTATTCGCTTTTTATCGCCGAAATAAGTATAGCCAAATAGGCCAAATCTGTCGCCGAATAACCCCGATTAACTAACCCGAACAACTACGACTTATTACCAGGTGCACCGATTTTACCGCGATTTTCAAAATCGGTAGAAAAATTTGAAATGTTGAAATTTTTGTCCCGATTTACTTTTGATCCCGATTTAGTGCCGATTTGAATCAGGATGTACTACGAGTCTGCCGAAATAACCCGATTTCGTGCCGATTTAAAATTTTCGAAATCGGGATCAAATTGGGATAGTGGGACCGGGGGGGTTAGAAAAACCCAAGACGCAACCTCGTGAAAACTGATGCTTTACAAGGGCACTGGTGGTGAACTCGGTCAAATCGAGGGACGTTTTTTCGCGAGTAATGTATTTCCTCGGTGTTGTTAAAAAATATCGTAACTACGGCTTCGATAAAGCCGTAGTTACGAGATTTTATAATACCACCGACAGTTTGCCAATACATAACGCTGAACTCGGTCTATTTTTATAACAAATTCAATATATAAATCTTTAAACTCAAATTTAAACGCAAAATATATATACCTTGTTGCCGAGCCCGGATAGCTCAGTCGGTTACGTCGGAGTCTGTCAATCCAGGGGTCTCGAGTTCGAACCCCGGCTCGGCCAGTATCCATTCTGACATTTGACAAAAGTCATTTGTCTCTCACCAATGGGTGTGAATCATCTATGTGAGAGAGCAGCTGGAGGCTCGGTTTGGATATTGTGGTTGTACTGGTGTGAGAAATACCAGGAACCCACGGTTAGGTGCTCCAGCCGCCGCGATATGACCCTGGTAGTTGAAAACGGCGTAAAACCCCAATAAACTAAACTAAACTATATACCTTGTTGTATATAGAGAAAAACGTCCCTCGCTTTGGCCGAGTTCACCACCAGTGAAGGGGCAGATTAAGAACCGTGGTAGCAAATACGACAAAAACAAGGGGGGGGAGCTGATCATAACAACATGTATCCGATTCTTTCTTTTTCCTGAACTATAATAATGAACATTCTCAGGAAGCGACACCTTTTGGCGCACTAAATTGTCTTTTATTTTCTTCCTGTTCTTCAACGTTCCCATCCTGTTACCGAGATATTTCGTTTTGACAAATAGATTAAGTTTAGCAGCAATACTCTTAATTTGGATAGGCGTAACTTTGGGCGTTATAGAAAGGGACAAATTGTCCATTGAGCTCTGATGAGATCTGTTTCGAGGGAGCACGAAAAGAAAACAACACATGTAGTATCTAGTATGAACGATTCCTAGAATTTTTTCCTAGTACCGTAATTATTCTTATGAACGTCCATATTCTAATAAACGCCTATGCCAAAAATCTTGGCTGAAAATCTGCTTATTTCAAGCACAATTTTAGCGAAAAATGTGATTCTAATAAACGCCCATCCCCCAGATTCCAGATTGAAATAATGTAATTCATCAACAAAGTTCATTTCCAAAAGCATTGAAAAAGAGAATGTCCAGCCCTAAATCTGTTTGCAATGTAGGAATTTCATCGAAAATTTGAATTTCGCAGTCCTTATAACAAAATTTTGCCAAATTCGACTTGCTGAACTTCGAGTCCATGAATGACTATTGATTCACAAACTTTGACTAACAAAATTAGAGTACCTCTAATAAACGAGCACCCCCTATGTTTCTATCGACCATGTTTCTAATAAACTCCCGGGCGTTTATTAGAATAGTTACGGTATATTTCCTGCATACAAGTCATCGTGTACGAATATTGAGATCTGTTGACAGTTGTTAGACATTGCAGACAAGTAATCATGAGGTTTGATACGCCGTCGATAATTGTACTGGGTCTAGACGAGACAATTCATGGTCTATAGCACGATAATATTAGTTTTGGTGCTTGGATGGGAAGAATGATAATGTCTATGTTAATGACAATAGTCCACTTCACAATAGACAGTGCATCTTCACTGGTGGTGAACTAAAACAATTTTTGCTACTACAAGGTATAGATACTTTGCGATTAAATGTGAGTTTATAGATTTTTTTCTAATGACAATGAACTTGCTCTAAAAACAGACCAGGTTTACCGTTTTGTATTGACAAACTGTCGGTGTTGTTATAAAATCTCGTAACTACGGCTTCGATAAAGCCGTAGTTACGATATTTTATAACAACACCGACGGAATACACTGTATTCGCGAAAAAACGTCCGACGCTTTGGTCGAGTTCCACACCAGTGATCTTTGCAATCCAAAGATTTTACCCTCATAGAGATCTATCTACTAAAAGTGTCTCTACCAATGTAGCAACTATGGGTCCGGAACCTTAATTTGTTTATACAACATGATTTATATCATGAACCATTTCCAAGGCAATAATAAGCTTACAAATACAGGAAAATGGGCCCTTATATAGCATTTTAGGCAACCGTGTTTCAAGATACGTCTGTGATAAAGTGCATTCAATTAAAGCGACATTTCGCAGACATTTTTCATAAATTTTACTTTTATTCTTATCTGAAATAGCACATTTCCCTATAAAAATTCTGAAATTACAAGCCAAAATAACACACCGTTTACGAGAAATATATATTTTTGTTAGAATCAAACAAAATGTTGTGGACAACAGTTCAGATATATATTGAATTTATCATATCTATCTCAACTTTAAAAACGTGTTTTCACTTATCAGCAACAACTTCAAAAAACAGATTGCATTTATGTACATAAGGATAACCAATATTGGTATCAAGACATACTTTCAAACTTGAAATGAAAATGAAATGTCCATTTAAGGAACCATATTGTTTACTTACAGTTGGTACATGTTATGAAGAAGCCATCGGAGGACAATAAAGAGCTGGGTTAGACTAATCGGGATCCATATTTGTCTCAAATACCAAAAAGGGATCATTTTTTCCTATCAACTCTTTACCAAACAAGACCTGATTTTCACGTCCCTATGAGAAAATGCTCGGGAAAGCAGTTTCTCCTTTTGTCTCAATATTTTCTTTGCCATTTTTGCACAAATTCCATCAATGATAACTTCCATTTTGTCATTGATAACTTCCATTTTGTCATTCGTGGCAGTTTTTGAAGTGGATCACCCTAAAAAATTGCCGTTTGGGAAAGGTTTTGAAGGTTTTTGAAGGTTTTTATTATCAACTCTCACCCCTAACTGGGGTACAAGTCAAAACTTGCAACAAACAAATATATAGAGGAAAGTTACAAATTGTAAAATAAAATAAAATTGTCACCGAGTTGCTCGGACAAACCTGTGAATGTATTGCTGCATTCACAAGAAAGACTGCTCACAAACACTCATCAGAGCAGTTTATGCATACACTAGAGTCGGGAACCAATGTCAATGTCGAGTAATTTTCTACGCATGCAGCAAGAATGGGGACCAGTCAGCACCGTTGTGCAGACCGGTCCGCACCCTTGTGCATGCCTACCCAAATATATAAGGGTTAATCTATTGGAATAGTTCGCCTCCATCTAGTACCATTCGGCAAAGCATACTGATTGAACTGTGGCGTGCAAAGCTTTTTTATAATTATGTTCAGTTGGTCTAACCTGCATGAGCCAAGTTTGATCCCCAGCTGGGACACACGCAACGTTTTATGTGTTAACAAATCAAGATTACATCTTTAGCACATAAAACACAGAAAAATATGCCTTACCAACCGCAATTTTGTATTGTTATAAATCCATTATTAATCCGTATTTATTTGTTTCGTATACCTTATACTCTTATTTTTTTATTTACTTTCGAGGGTTTTTAAAGATTGTATAATTTACATTCAATTTTTTGACAATAAAACGTATAATTATTTTGCATTCCACAGAATACGTTAGAGTGCATAAAGGTGGATAATAAAAGTTCTACGGCACTGAAAATGTTACATTTAAGGTGCTCCGTCCATCATTAGATGCCAAACACTTCATGCAACTTCGGGCGTTATCTGTAGCAACGGAAATAGTGACGCTGGTATGTTTCGTCAATTTCCGGGCGTCATCTGTGGCAACAGATTCGCCAATTTCCGTTGCCACGGATGAGTATTTGGTATTAGAACGGAATACATTGATATAGCCATTTGCCCTCAAGAGTAAGACTTCGGAACAAGGATAGCTCGGTTTTCATCTGTAACGACTGTTCCAGAAAATGCCACTCCGTGATCGGCCTATACAGTCATCACAGCCAACAACAACACCGTGCAATCCATAGTATTCAGGGACGGACGGAGGCCGAAGATGATGACAAGGGCTGATCTAGAGGGGGCCAGGGGGTCCGGACCCCATCCCCCTGGCATTGGCCGAAAAAATAAATTTTGACCATATAACTTTAGTTTAATGTAACATATCACTGCTTTTCAACGAAAACATCGTAACTGCAGCTTAAAACAAGCTGCAGTTACGAGGTTTTCGTTGAAAAGCAACTATTTTTATAACACTTTAAGCCGTCACTTGGGCTTGGACCCTCATGGAAAAAATCCTGGGTCCTCCCTTGGATGGTGATGATTTGCCATCTTGAGAATCGATTTTCTGTAATTGTTGTGCCACGTAGTTCATCGCCGTGATTTTATGTGAGAATTCTGTTGTCATTTACCGCGGCGAATTATTTTTACTGTCAAAATGTGTCTCCTACCAGTGGGCATCTTCGCAAGCCAAGGGATCTACCTCCACTTTGTTCCTTACGAACGTTCGTGAGGAAAAAAGTGGGGGTAGAACCCTTGGCTTGCGAAGATGGCCAGTGGGTTGATAATAGTACCTATATGAGAGATCAGATCAGAGCTTGCTGTCCGAAAAGGATGTTGTAGAAGAACTGTTCATAGAAACAACCGTAGGCCTAACCCATGGTTAGGTGCTCTAACAGCCGCGATATGATTGTAAACGCCAAAGAATCATCCTTTGATTGTGTCGTTTGGTAAAGAATTAACAGATGCGTTATTGTCATTAATAACGGGGCAATTATAATTAAATTAACAATTGTTTTGTTATCAAATCTCGTATCTACACCTGGGTGCAGTTTATGTTACAAAACAGGGTCAATGGAGTTGCAAAAACTGGGCTGGTTCACGAATAAAATACTAAAATGTTTATCCTATTGGCGTCTTCGACGGCCAACTGTGAAATCTGCGACCTAACGTCGTATCTGGTGGATCCAACATTGGCTAGTAAAGATGTCCTTTTGAAAGGTCCAGCTACTATTCTCCCCAGTTTCTCTAACTCTTATTTGACAGGGTTGGTTCGACAGGGTTTCGAACATGATTAGAAAATGCATTGTCTGCTTATCGTATAAATTTGAAAGGAGAAGGATTGAAACATCCCATTTTCCATGCAGTTTGGTCTCGTTGTTCCAATGATACTATCGGCATGTGTAGGATGAGATTCGCCCACTGTTTTCGACGCTTCCGTCTCGAAAGGTCGCGTCTCTCGCTTTACTTTCATAAATAAGCGTTTGTTTTGTGTCCTTGGCAAAAAAAACGTTAAGAAATAGTAAAATACAAACAACTAGCTTTCCTCAAGTTTTTCTCCGTTTTATGGAGTATGTAATACACAGGTCATCCACCCTATATCTCTGGATAAATGACCTGGCAGAACATCCCTAAGGAGCTATTAGCTAGGGAGCTTTGAAATGTCATTTATCGTGAGCTATAGTTCAGCATTTATTTTTCTATCTTTACAAACTTTGAATTTAGATCCGTTAACTATCTCATTGTCTGTAAAGCGGTTATTTTTCTCGTGACAATACAGTCCGTTTGTGCGGGGTGAGATTGGCCCACTATCAGCGGCGCATCTTTGTCGGGGTCACCGCCCATTTGGGCTGTCCCGTGACCCTTGCATGAGAGTCGATTAACAGGCGTTTTGTGCAACGATTGATTGACATGGTGTAATGTAACCGTAACCCTTACCCAAAGAAGACATGAGTTTGGCGTTTCTTGTAGAAATGGTTTGGGCAAATATTGTTTCTAAAGGAGAAAATGCTGATGATCAGCATTTTATCCTCTTGTCTCGATATTTTCGGCGTAATGTTTTACGCGGATCTAATCCTTTTCTACGCCTTTCTTTCGTCTACACCGGTTTTTTATGCTGGGAAAATCTAAAATTCTGCCGTTTGGGAAATGGTTATCCCTTTACCAAACAACTTACATTTGCAGATGGTTATTTCAATTTAAAAGCTATTGCAGATGACATGGTGTTCATTATTTAAAACCAGTATAAGAATTTGTTCACAGTATAGCATATTAAATTTAGACAAGACGAGAAATTGCTGGTGACCAGTATTTTCTTTTATCTCATTTTTCCAAGACGTTTTCTATCAAGGATGTCAAAACCAGATTTTGTTTCGGAAAGGATTATAGGACCACCCCGTTTATTCGACCCACTGAATCTTCGTACCCAATGAATGGATATGGACGAGGAAAAACAACGCAATGTTATCTTGTTAATCACATGATTAATCGGGTATCACAAGTTGAAACACCTTTATTGTTTGGTTTTAAACACATTTATCTTAAAATTAGGTTCTAATTTCCGACAGAAAACATTAAAGAAAAAGAAGAGAATGGTGAATCTCAGAATTTTCTCCTTTACCACGAAAGACACATCAGATTCCGATTTCATTTCTCTATAGTGTATCTTGATACCAAGATTGTTTTCTCTAACGTGAACAAATGCTAAAGTGTTTTTGTTAGATACTCAGCATTTTCTTCCTTTGTCTCAATGTTTTCCAGAGACTTTTCTATTGGGGACATTAAAACGAGGTATTGTTTGGGAAAGGGTTAAACAAACCCAGTTTCTGGATCAACCTATGGTCAACTGAAGTCTTATAAGGATTTATTCTACTAGCCTGCAATTGCAACGGCTAACGAATAAGCTATTTGATAACAGAATGGATCTGGATCAGACTGTGCGTATGCACCCGCTGATCTGGGACCATGTTGTCCTCAAACTCCACGGTGGACCTTTCTCCAGACCCCAGCTCGCCTAGACTATTCAAGTGAGTACTCAACTACCCACAACATATGGTTTGGACTTGAAATAACAAATTTAGAATACATCAACTCATCATCCGCTGCTTTGTAAATGTCTTTATTTTTCCTAGAATCATTAGTACATAAATTGTCCGGTAATTGCACTGTCCGCCCCCTTATTGTCGTCTGCAAGTTGTGCTTATTATTCTTGTTTCTTGTCCTATAAATCACGGTGGGGATTGTGCATGCTGGGATGGATAACGAATACGGACAAAAATAATCTCGAATCTTGTCAAATATTTTGCAATAACTCCTTAATTTCTTTGTCGATTTTCAAAAGGTCGGTTGCATGTACCCCGCCTTGAAAATCCCTATCCTCGGATACATGGATTATTTGTGGTATCCTTTTAATTTTTCCAAAAATTGATCCCAAATGACCAGAAAACGAAATGATAACGACTACGGCAAAATAAGCCACGCTTCAGGTAGGAAATTGTGCAATAATTTTCTTATTTCTGTGTCAATTTTCAAGCGGTTTGTTGCATGTACCCCGCCTTACTGAGCGCTTTCCTCAAGTGTATTACTTATTTGAAAACTCCCCATATTTTCCCCAAAAATTGATCCCAACTGACCTGAAAAACGACCAGATTTTTTGTCGTTTTTCTGGTCGGTTGGGATCACTTTTCGCAAAAAGTACAAGAGAGTTTCGTGCAAAGCATACATCGGAGGAAAGAGCTCAGTAAGGCGGGGTACATGCAACAAACCGTTTTTTAATTGACGCAGAAATAAGGAAGTTATTGCAAAATTTCTTACCTGAAGCGAGGCAAATTTGTCCGTAGATTTACCCATCCCAGCATGCACAATCCCCACCGTGTAAATGACATGCAATAATCTACGACAATGATTCTATTTTGTCGGTTTTCAACAAAAACCTCGCAACTCCAGCTTTAAACAAGCCGCAGTTAAGAGGGGTTTTTTTTAAAGCTACGATATAAATGAAAGTTTCCTTGGTCCTATGGTTCGGGCGTCTGCCTTGAAATTGGTAGGCCGAATGTTTGCTACCCGGTTAATGCCGGTGTAACGTTGAAAAGCGATCCCCATAGAATAACAAATGTTTTGCCCTGTTTTTGTTAGTTTGATTTTCTTCTGGATTTGGAAGAATGAAGAAATTGTTTGTGTATGTTGTGGCAAGCAATTTCTTCATTTCTCACAAAGTTTTCTACCCCTCCCCCTTAAAGAGACAAAAAAACACACACACACACACATATCAATATTTATTAAGCTGAAATTGTTGCATGCAATATCTTTGAATTTTGACTGGTCTAAAAAATTCTCGTTGTAATCCATTAAAACGCACGTGAAGTGTGACATTATTCCTCAATTCATGAATGTCTCTTGAAGAACATTATTGAGTCCTAGTCTCCTATCACTTTCCCAAACGACAAAATTTTAGGGTGGCCCAATTTGAAAGCCGCAGCAGACATCAAAGCAGATATTGATTAAGACAGGATTTGTGTAGAAAAAAGTACAGAAAATATAGAGGCAAAAGGAGAAACTGCTGGTTATCAGCAGTTTCTTCTTTTGTCTCAATGTTTTCATAATCTATACGTCAAAACCAGGTCTTGTTTGGGAAAGGGCTATATGACATATCCGTTCTATTTTTATCCCGTAACGATGTTGGGGGTAGCAGTGTCGGCGGAAGATCAAAGCTAATCGATTATCAATAATCCGAAATTATTCCTGGAATGAATGGAATGAATGGAAATATTTTTCTGTGACAAAACGCTCAAAATAGGCAACATTATTACAAAGTCAGCGGACTAAAAACAGGCATCCATTCTAATAATATAATAATTATATTATAAGTTTCCACTAATTTTGTTGCAAATTTTGGATTTTAAAGCCATTATACTTACAGGGTGAAATAAAAGCTGGCCATTAAAATTTGCAATGGTTTCAAAATAGAAAATATCTACGTAAATGAGCTAAACAAAACCTTGGTTCTTTGAAGGAAAATAGTAAACATTGAATGCTCAAATGTCGTTTCATGGTCCCGAAAAATCAGACCAAGGAAGAATATCTCTTCCGTCGAAGATATTTGATCTGCATCTCTCTCAAAATCGGTCATCGTTATCTCAAAACAAATCGGTGAAAACGAACCGTTTGAAGTTCGCAGAAATCCTGGATCCGCTGCAATGCATGAGTGGCCTTTTTGTGGTGTCCTTGTTCGAGAGATGGATTGTCAGCCTTGCGACCAAGATGTTCCTGGTTCAATCCCCGGTAGCAGAGGTAATTCGTAGCTTTCACCAGACCACACATTCAGTGCGAGTGATGGCGCAGTTTTCGTGAAGCAGAATCGAGAAGAATTAATATTAGTTGAAAATGTTGTTTAACATTCTATGTAAACACGAAACACAACAACAATCATATAGAAAATATTCCATAATTTTGACAACAGTTTGAAGCAGAACATTTTTTTTCATGGCCATCAATAACTTCTTGCTCGGATGCTGTTTAACCCATTAGCAGACGACATATTTTTTTAAAAAAAAGTTCAAATTGAATGGTGATGCAGGCGAGAATTTCAAGTGAATAAAATTTTGCATTTTTTTTTTTTTTTTTTTTTTTTTTTTTTTTTTTTTTTTTTAAGTAGAAAACATAGTGGGAAATGATGAAATTGCTTGTCACAAGCAATTTCATCATTTGCCATTTAACGTTTTCCAAAGCTATTACTTAATTGGAAAGAGCAAAAATGAGTCGTTGTGTGGGAATGAGTTAAAAGAACACCACATCCAGAAAGTCCGTGATATTTTTATAGGCCTATCTTCTCTGTTTCAAACAAATTCAAATGGGTCATGCAAGCGTTAATTGATTAACCAAATTGTTGAAGATTACCTGCATCTTTGTTGTTGTGCCGAGCCCGGATAGCTCAGTCAGTTACGTCAGAGTCTGTCAATCCAGGGATCTCGAGTTCGAACCCCGGTTCGGCCAGTATCCAATCTGACATATGACAATTCTAAGTTATTTGTCTCTCATTTGGGTGTGACTCATGTATGTGAGAGAGCAGCTGGAGGCTCGGTTTGGATATTATGGTTGTACTTGTGCGAGAAATACCAGGAACCCACGGTTAGATGCTCCAGCCGCCGCGATATGAACATACAAGTTGAAAACGGCGTAAAACCCCAATAAAATCAAATCGTCGTTGTTGTTATTGTTGTTGTTGTTATTGTCGTTGTTGTTGTTGTTGTTGTTGTTGTTGTTGTTGTTGTTATTATTGCTGTTGTTTCATGTGATTTTTTCTGTCGTGTATGTAAGTGGTTGAAAGGTGTCATTATCACGGTGTATAATCACGTGACACATCAATTTAAAAAATCCTCAATAATTTTGTAAATACGGGGCCGACTTGAATTCTGTTTGAAGCACAGAAGGAAGACAGACGTCGCACATTAGATGGGCGTGTTAAATTTTCAAAAAATCAACTGATAAAAAAGTTATTGAAG
The DNA here is from genome assembly GCA_963680895.1 of Fragum sueziense. Lineage (NCBI taxonomy): Eukaryota > Metazoa > Mollusca > Bivalvia > Cardiida > Cardiidae > Fragum > Fragum sueziense. The sequence continues at coordinate 6,036,630 of OY804600.1, read as the reverse complement.
ATCAACCAACATTTTGGTTGATCTTCAATAACTTTTTTATCAGCTGATTTTTTTTTGAAAATCCAAAACGTCCAGCTTATTCCTGGCATTTTCCAACATTCTCTGCTTCAACCCGAATTCAAATTGATCAAATATTTACAAAATTATTGAAGGTAATCGGAAATTTTGAGTCACGTGATTATACACCGTGATTATGGTATTTGAGACCAACATGGATCCTGATCTCTCTGTAAATTAAGGTAGTCTACCCCTAATGAGATTCGCGCGACGTCGGAATTATTCGGACGAGGTCGAAACATTCGGCGGTGGAAATTTCCACCGCCGAATGTTTATTCATCGCGACCGCGCCCGAATAAGTGTGGATACGTAACGACGACGCTCGAAAAAAAAAATCCGATGTTTTATAATTCTGTTCAATTAAAATGGCGACATTACGGGTATGTACGGGTATGGCGACATTACGGGTACATTTAAACACATTCTTCATCCTCCGAGAGCAGCATATATCATCATGATTAGAACACACAAAATTCTTCTTCTTCTTCTTCTTCTTCTTCTTCTTCTTCTTCTTCTTCTTCTTCTTCTTCTTCTTCTTCTTCTTCTTCTTCTTCTTCTTCTTCTTCTTCTTCTTCTTCTTCTTCTTCTTCTTCTTCTTCTTCTTCTTCTTCTTCTTCTTCTTCTTCTTCTTTGGAATATGTTTACCCTTTCAGTTTCCCAAACAATTCATTATTTTGACGTCCCTAGAAGAAACACCTTTGGAGGAACATTAAATTTTGGAACAAACTAAGGAGATGCTGCTGTAATGTAGGCTATTTAAACGGCATTTTCTTCAGTCTTTTGATCCGATAAATTAATTACAGAAAATCTTTCTTTGTTTATACATTGATTCGTATGATGCAGCAGCTGTGGATCCGTGATTTCTGTGAGGGGGTTCGAATGTACAAAAAAGGGGGGTCGTTTTCCCTAGTATTACACAATTGTGGCTGAATTTCTGCATGAAAATGAAATAATCTGGCTATAGAGGGGGGTCGTCTGACGGCCCTCTGGATCAGCCACTGAGCAGCTTTTTTAAAGGGATAGATTCTTTTTCAAAGTTTGTCATTTAGAAAAATGGTTAAACAAAATGGTTTGGGGCATTATCTTAATATTATCCATCTGGCTGTTTAATCGAATAAGGGGAATAAATCTTGTACAAATCCGGACACTTTAATTTTGTAGTTAGTTCCCTTAGACTATTTGGGTCTGTCCTAAACCTAGACTGGTACCCATTCGTTTAAATAACTGAATCTACATTCGTAGTAGATTTCAGGTACGGGAACCAGACTATCCTAAACCTCCCATCATCACAGACTGATCATAGAACGGATAGATCTATTTCCAAAATTAAAAGATGGTTTTTAGAGTGAATTTGTCTTCTCTGGATGGAAACCAGCCCATCAAATAAAAAATGCTGGGACTTGGGACTTGAAATGTCTATCCCAGAGTGGAAAAATATCAAGGGAGACAATTTGACATTTGGTGTCCTATAAAATATATTGACCAATGAAAATAGAAACAAATTTCACTGCAGTCCAGATATATAGTTCCGTGCATTTAGACATATTGTTACGCAATGTAGTCCGTTAAATTATCAACAATAACTCACCTTTCAGCATATAGAAATAGTAAAATTTTGTAATTTTTACATTTCATAGTAAAATTTGTTATGTAAAATAATAACTTTATTGAGTTTTCTTGCCTTTTGAAAAATCGAAAATTAATGTTTTTATTGCGTCCTTCGGTCAGAAAATGTCTGAATTTATGTAGAACTCCTAAACTCGCTCGAAATGTAAATAGAATGCCTGACAAGCCCTTGTTGACTTCGATTTGAATGCAAAATGGTCCTGCATATACGGATTTGTAATTACAACTAATTTCGTCTTGATTGTATTGAAAATAGTGGACAAAAACAATCGAAGATACCCGGGTGTATCCGACTGACCCGAATTGGACTTTTTGGACTGATGACATTTCTGCAAAACAAGCGTCCCATCACAAATTAACACACAGTAGAAGACAGCAGCATCGTTAAACAGGAAAATCAATGATATGGCGTTACCAGAAAGGTGAGTTTCAAGCCGTGTAGTTCGATGTTGTTGACAAATTTAGAACATGATTTAGAATCCCCAGGCATGTCTTTCGCACCTGTGATAAGCTTCCTGTTCAACCCTTTCCCAAACAAGAAACGTTTTTGCAGCTCCAGTTTTAGAGCTTCTTCAGACAATGTAACGAAAGTTGATAAAGAAAGGTTTAGTGAAGGCTGAAGCTCAGAAAATATTGAGGCGAAAGGAGAAAACGCTTTTTATCTGCAGTTAGCCCGGGAACATGCATACTCGCAGTACTTATCGCTAAAATACGTAGACCGGAAAGCCATCAATGTAAAACCCAACACAAGAAATCTTTTTATATTTATTTTTTTCGTGGTGGGAAGGGCGAGCTCATATCATGTGATCAATATATTGACAACTATTTTTGTCAATGGCAGACAAGCATAGATCTGTCAAAATCGCATGTATCTATATTGTTAAATTGGTTATGCCATGGAAAATGTGTTTTATTGATAGGGGTACAACAGGCAGGTGCAGCTTCTATTGATTTGCATATGGACGCTTTAAAATCGACAACTCACTTCAGTGCTCCAGCTAGGTTTTGAAAAGGGCAGGGTGCCAAGTGCCCTGAAAGGGCACTTCGAGTCGCGAAGCGACGAGACGGGGGGGAGTGCAGTGCCGGATCCAGGATTTCTGCGAGGGGGGTTCAAATATACAGCTAGGGGGGTTCGTTTTCCTGTGTTTACACAAATTTGACTGAATTTCTGCATGAAAATGAAATAATCGGGCCACAGAGGGGGGTTCGTTCGAACCCCCCGAACCCCCTCTGGATCCGCCACTGGAGTGGGAGGGGGCACCCCCCTCCCACCAGGGGGGTTTGGGGGGTCTCCCCCAAGAAAATTTTGAATTCTAGGGGCTTAAAGATGGGTTCTGGTGGGTTTTGAATAGGATATGGGGGGGGGCTAAAGCCCCAGTGTCTGAATATTGTGTGGGGGCTAAATTGGATTTTCCCAAAATTTTCAGTGTGAAATAAGGAAAATTCAGCATTTTTGACCAACTTTAGGGGGCTTAGTCCCCCCCCCCCCCCTAGCCCCCTCTGTTCCTACGGGCCTGTTACATTTAGTAATATTTTTTGTCTGCGGTTTCTTTCAATTCAGACCACTCAACATTTGTTGCTTCAATGTGGAAAGGGTGAAGAAAGCATGGGGAAGAGGGGAAATATATGAAATGCTCAATTTCTTCCTTGTATTCAATTTCTATTTCACTAATGCATAAATAGTTCTTTGTTTTTGAACATGGCTCTTGTGATATATACTCTTGCTTTGAATTTGGAAAATTTCTAATTTGGATCTCCTTTTTTCTGAAAAAAAAAATCATCTGGTAAAGGGTTAAATGGGATGTAGAAGTGTGTTTAATTGAAAGGGAGACTTTCCAATTCAGGTTTTCAGAGGATAGGAGAATAACCAAAACAAAAATCAAATTGTCTTTTATTATTAACCAACAAATAGCCTATCATATTTTATTTCTGTGGGGAAAGGGAATAACAAATTGACTACATTCGAAGTAAAGGGTCACGCTCTATGCTAAGGGATGTAAACTATTGATTTTCTGGTACACATTTTTTGGTCATATATTCTCGAGTGAAAGACTACAATCAGTTACACAAATACTTCAGATTTGAGATATTTAATTGGTGATGGATAAATAATTGGACTAGAAATCGGTAGGTTAACTAGAATTTTAAAGCTTGATTTTATAGAAGTAATACGTCGGACATTTTGGCCAGTCAACTCTGAATTTTGCCAGTCAATGACTTGTCCGTGGCTCTCGCAAAGACTGTGAATTACAATTATGAAATAAGATCCATGAATTTAAGGTAAACTGCAAAACAAAATGCGACGAAACTGTCCGAGTGAAACGGCGATTTTCCAAAATGTAAAATATCTTATCGCAGGCTACAACTAATCTGAAATTTTCTCCGTGAAAGGTGACAAAGTTAATCATCATCCATACAATCTTGTTAATGACCATTCGTACGGATTAAGTCGCTAATCAGTGTTTGTTTATAGTTAAAAAATTGTTTTACGGCACGCGCTAACTCTCATCAATAGATTATCGGAAAACTGCCCACTCGATAATGAATCACGCGTTGTGATTGGTCGGCTTGTCGATATTAGCCACGCCTTGCATTAATTCTGTTTGTAATATGGTTGTAAACAGTTATCCCCCGAAATTGCCCGCTAAACGCATCAGTGATCACAGCGAGTTTTCATTATCAATTAAGGGAGGCGACAATACACAAGATAATCGCTTATTGAGTGAGTAAGGGCAAAATTTACAATCAATTTATAGGGCAGGGCGCTGCACTTCGACGGCAGGGCAAGGCAGGGCGCCGCGCCCTTCTAAAAGGGCCTAGCTGGAGCACTGCACTTTCAGACGGAACATTTTTGGAAAATAGTTGCGATCTGTGAAACGTAGATAGATTGTTGAAGAAAAGAAATAAAAGCTGATTAGTATTTCACCCAGGTTTTCTTCAAATTTTCTAGTTAGAACTACAAATTGTAAGAATTGGATTGAATTTGTTATGATACATTTTTGAAATTTGGCTTGCCAAAATTTTGTTTATGGTAAAAGCACGGAGCCTAGATAGCTCAGTCGGTTACGTCGGAGTCTGTCAATCCAGGGGTCTCGAGTTCGAACCCCGGCTCGGCCAGTATCCATACTGACATTTGACAAAAGTCATTTGCCTCTCACCAATGGGTGTGAATTATCTATCAGGGTTTTCCCGGACGCAGGATATTGCGTCCTAGACTCTCAAAATCGTGTTCAGGACTCTTAAAAATATAGTCTGTGCGTCCCATGGGACTCCCAAATAAAAGTACAAGTACTAGCTTACTTGAAGTGTTGTGATCGTCTAGTTTGAAGAAATTAAACCTGCTTAACATTCATGTAGAAGTTTTTTAAGCAGACATTATGTGCATGACATCATTAATATTCCTGACAGACGCTTGCATAAGGTTCCGTTTTTATTACTTACAATAAGAAATACTCCTATAGGCGGGCGGGGGGGGTAGAAGGGTTTGTACCCAAATTGTTTTGTACTTTTCTGTGTCTTTTCCTAATTTTTACCAGATTTGATAAAATCAAGACTACTTCCAGACTGGGAAAGTGTTATACGACAGGGTGTCCGATCACGTAGATATGTACGTGAATCACGTAATTTGAACAAAAATCACGTACTACTTTCTCAGCCAAAACGTCTAAGAACGTACGCAAAATGAACCCGTATCAATTACAAAAATAAGATGACAATTATCCCCATTTTTTACGAAAGAAAAAACAAGTTTGATTGCCGAGTAATAAAACCGAAACTGCCAAATTCGGTCATTCTGATCCCTCTAATTTTTCCGCTAATTGTAGTTGGCCAAGATACTGGGTTTTTGGGATTCATTCAACCAAAACGCTGTATCATTGCGAGCGTCTGCATGATCATGGCATCTACTAAACAAACTGGATTTTAAAAAAATTGATCAGTCTTTAATTTAAATCAGAATCAACATAAATATAGGCGAAACGACGGAGAAAACACTCAGTCAGTACCATCGTCCACTGTTGAATCTAAAATCAAAGTTCATGGCTCTGCCAGTTCGACTGGCTTTGTTCGGACGTAGAAAAGGGAACGATGCAGATATTTATTATTAGAGGCTCAGCTGTAAACGGAAACTGCTTCATAGAACTTACTTTGGCGTCTGAAAACATTCCAATCTTTAAGTTTTCAAATTTTATTGATTTGTAATTAAAAGAAAAAATGCTGAACAAAATGCCTCCAGTCCCTTTCCCAAACAATACCTAGAGTAAAGAACTGTTAAGATTTAGTGTTAATTTTCTTGTACCCCCAATTTATTTTTTGTACCCCCAACTTTAACCACCAAGAGGTACAAAAACCCCCTATCAAAATTTACAGTGGACACACTGATACGAAAATCCAAACATATTCCTGATTTTCTGGGTAGCATTGGAACTCTGAATCATCAAATTCCAGCCCTAAATGTTCTTTGTAGTCATAAACTAAAATATTATAGAATATATATTAGATCTATTGCTGTTTAGTAGACAGTTCCACTTCTGTTTATTATATCTGACTGGTCATATATGAATGAATAGTTAAGTTATGAATTAAATTTGATTTTGATATTCAGAATGGTTCCACCATTTTGTTCAATACAAACTCTTTGACAGGCTGGATGCCTTTATTTTGTTTAACTTGCAAAACCAAATACTATTAATGGGTCTGCGTTTGCTTTTGTCTTTTTAAATATGGCCAATGATTTTCCAAAGATAGGACTCTTAAAATTAACACAAGGACTCTCAAAAATCATAGATGAGAGTCCCAAGGACTCCTTCTTTACAAGATCCAGGGAAAACCCTGATCTATGTGAGAGAGCAGCTGGAGGCTCGGATTAGATATTGTGGTTGTACTGGTGCGAGAAATACCAGGAACCTACGGTTAGGTGCTCCAGCCACTGCGATATGACCATAGATGTTGAAAACGGTGTAAGACCCCAATAAAATCAAATCAAATTATGGTAAAAGCCTCAATCTTGAAATAAATTGCATAGGAACTAGTGAAAATGATGTGCTTTTTATTTCCAAAGCTTTTTCAAGAAAACAGCTGAATTTGTGAAACGGCCTAGGTAAAGTATATAACACAACATATATAGTTTGCAAATGCATAAAGTGAATTACAATCACAACACTGTATCATTACTACTAAGCTATGCTTTGCTGAATTAACCCTTTCCCAAACAAGACCTGGTTTTAACGTCCTTGATAGAAAAGGCTTGGGAAAACATGGAGACAAAAGAAGAAAATGCTGATAACCAGCATTTTCTCCTTTTGCCTCAATATTTTCCGGGCTTTATTTTACACAAATTTTACCTTTACCAACACCCATTTTGATGTCTGCAGCAGCTTTTGAGTATGACAACCCCAAAATTTTGTCGTTCGAGAAAGCAAGGTTATTCATTTTGAGTCAGAGGGCTTATTATAAACTGCAAATATCAGCCCATGGTCCTTCTGACCAGAGTTTCAAATTGTGTCTATTGATTATCTTGATCTTAACCCTTTCCCACGCGACAAAATTTTAGGGTGATCCGCTTCAAAAAATGCCACCATTGACAAAATGGAAGGTATTAAAGATAGAATTTGTGTAAAATATGGCAGAGAAAATATTGAGACAAAAGGAGAAACTGCTGATTATCAGCATTTTCTTCTTTTGTTTCAATGTTTTCCCAAGTCAATTTGATTAGGGACGTCAAAACCAGGTCTTGTTTGGGAAAGGGTTAAGTAAGAGAAAGTGGTGGTAAAGGAAATGTTGAAGTTTTCAATCCAATTCTTGTTGTTGTTTGTATCCATCAAGACAATTTAGGTGGGTTGTCAATAATGCAGAGTTTAGTGAAAAATGAAAGAGAAATTTAAGGAGATCAGTCTTAAAGTTGCATGAGTGCAATAGGGTTAAACTAGCCACGGCCATTGCATAGTTGGTAGCGCATCAGACTCTCTTTTGTGAGGTCCAGGGATTGATCCATCGTCGCGGCAAATATCCTTTCTGACGAAATTGTCTCCCACCAGTGGTTTGATACCATTAACCTATGTGGGCGAGCAGCTGCAGGCTCGGTTGGGATATTGTGGTAGTACTGGCATGAGAAACAACAGGAATCCATGGTAATGTGCTATAGCTGCCACAATATTACCTTTTTGGACAAATTTGTCTCATATTAATTGGTTTATAATCATAAAACTAAATGGGAAGAGAAGGTGGAGGCTCAGAAACTGAAAGGATTTTGTTGTAGCACTGGTGACAGAAACAACAGGAATCCATGGTTAGGTACTCTAGACACTGTGATGTTAATATAAAAAACAACTGTACAAAATTGTGTTGAATCAATTTACTTCATTGTCCTCTTAAGGAACCTTGCTTAGAGTTGACAAAATCAGGGAGTGTCTTTGGGAAGGGAAAATACTATCAAGTGCAGTATGCATCACAATTGTTTATGCCTGTACACAGAAGTATATTATACATGTATTAGCATGAATTACTACTGATATTTCCCTAATCAGATTGTCACAATGAATTATTCACAGGAACAAGCAAGTTACTAATTGGTTTGGATGGTTTGGCACTGCACTTAGTACACTATTCGTGTGTTCACAAAATGTTTATACGACATATATATTAGTAGTTTAATTTTTGTGCAGTGACAATGTACTGGACTTATAACGTAATGGTTACTGGTTTTCCCGTAATACTTTTTCTAACGAGACTTTATACCCCTTTTACAAATAAGAAAATTTTAGGATGGTTCAAATGGAACGATGTTGCAGGCCAAAAATTTAATTTGAACCGGCTTTAGTAGGTTTCTGACAAAATTGTCACCCACCAATGTTTGGATAATTGTAAACTATCCGGGGCGAGCAGCTGCAGGCTCGGTAAGGAAGTTGTGGTAGTATTAGTGAGATAAATGGTAGGAGTCCATGGTTAGGTTCTTCAGCCACAGTAATATGACCATAGCAGTTGAAAGAGACTTTAAACCCCATTTAATTGATCTTCTGCTGATAATCACTGTAAAAGAAGAACATACTCATTTTGTTCGGAACAGTTTATCACTTTCTTAGGCTTAATCAACATTTAGTCAATGTTTTAAAATATTTTTACTCACTGTAAAGCCTGCTTTTCGATCTTGTTTGTTCCTTTTCTTAGACTGTTAATGAATTATAATTATATGATGAGATTGTTACACAATAATTTCAAAATGGCTATAAAGCTTTTCCCAAGCAAGTCCTGGTTTTGACATTCCTATTAGTAAAGGCTTGGGAAGCATAGAGGCAAAAGAAGAAAATGCAGGTTAACAGCATTTTCTTCTTTTTCATTAATGTTTTCTGTGCTATATTGTAAACAAATATACTCTTTATCAACATTGATTTTGTCATCTACATCAGCTTTCAGTTTGTACCTCTCTAAACTTGATCCATTTTGGAAAGGGTTAAGTCATGTCATTTAAGGGAAGGAAGGGACTAACACTTGAATACATTGTACAAGGGATATATTCAACTTGTATTCAATATTTAGATTGTTCCAATTTGAAAGCTGCTACAGATGACAAGACTAGTGTGTGCCACTCACTGGAAATGTACAATGCTTACAATGTAGCACAGAAAGTTACAGGCAGAAGTAGAAAAGGGTTAATAAACCCTTTTCCAAACAATTGAATTTCAGGTTGCAGGGTTGTTGCTAGGTAAGAATTTTGGGGGGACACAGGTGTCCCCCTACCTAAATTTCAAGGGGACATTGGGAAATTTTGGGGGACAAACTAAAATAACAACAGTAACTGTTTTAGCTATGATTCTAAACAAGTCTCGCATTTCATGTTGACAGCAAACTTGCACAACCACATACATTTTACCTACCAATTCTTCTGGAATTTTACTCAATGTGTTTTATTAGTCCCTGAGAAAGATGAGGTTGTATGCAGATGACAAAGTGGATATTTATGAAGGATTTGTGTACAAAATAGCACTGAAAATATTGAGGCAAAAGAAGAAAACTTGGGTATTGTTTGGAAAAGGATAACTCATTCCCACATATTAGCACTTTTTGATCAGCCCACAAGGGGGTCTGGATCCCTGACACCCCTCTAGATCCGCCCTTGCGTCTGGTAAGGGTTGAAGTGTAGAGAATAAAAGCTGGCTATCAAAATTGTCTTTCGCTAGTTTTGATATTCCAAAGCTTCAAGAGTTGTTTGGAAGGGTTTAACAATGATTAATAGCTTCTTTTTATATTGTATATGTCTGTAAAATAGAAACAAAATATTTAGTTTTGCAATTAGAGTGAATGAAACTACAGTGTACTAAAGAGTATCAAATAAGAAGGGATAAATGCTTTCTAACTTTCCAATTCCAAACCCTATATTGTTTGAACTCATTTTAATCATCTTGAGAAGATCTAAATGAGTACTCACAACATAGGGTTAACCCATTCCCACACAATGACGCCTTATGACGCCTCTCAAGAAATAGGCCTGGGAAGACATCGTGGAAAATGAAGAAATTGCTTGTGACAAGCAATTTCTTCATTTCCCACAATTTTTTCTACCCTAAACGACCCCCAAAAAGCAAAAAATAATCCACTTGAAATTGTCGTCTGCATGATCTTTGAATTTGGAACAACCCAAAATTTTGTTGTTCGGTAATGGGTTAAATTGATAATATTTCATACTTCGAAAATTTATTTTCCTCCTTTTGTTCTGTACTTGTGACTGCTACATGTATCAAAAATAAAATGAGTAAGAATCTGGAAAAAGGTCCTCTGATGCTTTTGAGTTTAACATGGTTCCAGATCAGCCTGCGTATACACGCATTCTGATCAAGAACCATGTTATTCTCTATGGTAGCTTCTTCATGACATGTAGCAACAATAAGCGAGCAACATGGGTATTTAGCAGACTGCATTAGACTCAGTCTGATCTTGCGCTTAGACTCAGTCTGATCTTGAATCTTGATAGCCTGAAATGCTGCAATGGACCTTTTTCCAGATCCTTTCTCAAATGTTGATCCTCACTGCTGGACACATATTAATCTGATCCAGGCCCTACCAAGTATTACCAGTAGGTTAGACAACTCTCACTGGGCTTATCAAAATCTAAAGTTAACTTTTGTCCCTTGACTCAAACTTAACTTATGTTGTTCTACAACCTGTTTCATATTTATCGCATTACCACATGATGACACCATTTGACACCCACAAGATAAAGGCTTTGGAAAACATTGTGGAAAATGGAGAAATTGTTTGTGACAAGCAATTTCTTCATTTTCCACAATGTTTTCTTTCCAAAAAGACCAATAAATATAAAATTCCATTCACTCAATTGTAGTTTGCAACATGTTTGAAAATGGCCATGTCTTTAAAAAAATCGGTCATGTACTGAGCTGAATTATTACTGGTAAATAAATGCCTTTCAAAGCCATTCTAAATTTTGACTACCCTAGGCTAATAGATAACTTATGATAAGTTTGGTAAAACATTGAGATGATTGAAGTAAATGAGAAAAGTCGGCATTTTCATTCTTTCAGCGTTACATTGCTAGATATTAATACCAAAGCCTATGTTGTTGGTACTCATTGCAGTTCACTGTTGTCTTCGCTGTTTACAGCTGATGCTCTGATTTGATTGTAAATGACAGGCTGACATTTCAATTATCATATTTTACACTTAAACCTTTCCCAAACAAGACCGGGTTTTGACGTCCCTGATAGAAAATGTTTGGGAAAATATTGAGGCAAAAGAAGAAAGTGCTGGTGACCAGCACTTTCTCCTTTTGCCTCAATATTTTCTGGGCAATAACATGCATATTTTCTCCTTTTGATATAATTTATTGTGTCGTCTGCAACCCCTTTGAATTTGGAGCACCCTAAAATTTTGTCATTTGGGAAAGGGTTAAACGAAAATTGGCATTGCAAGTGAAAAGTCAAAGTATTGGCATCGAAAATAAAATGCTCATCAGGACTAAGGATAAGCCAATTAATCGATCTCTCAGAAATTACATACTAGGCATTATTATTTCGATGTCAACTCTTATGTTGTGTGTACTCATTTGAATTGCCCCAAAGATATAACTCAAATGAGCACACAAAATAAAGGGTTTTATTATAATGTAATGATTTTGCCGATGTTGAAATATAAATTCCCGTTCTTATCTGCAGCGCTGCTCGATGCTCGGTGATAGGGCAAAAAGGAGGAAGTATGTTGATGTCTGACCCCACTTCAAATTGAATGTAGGGAGTTCACTCGTTTGATTAGCAGCTTTTTACACATGTACGATACACTCAGTGTTATAGATAAGAGGGAGTTAATGCCTTTCAAAACGCAAAGTATTATTTATTGTTTGTCTAACCCTATATTGTGGGTGCACATTTGAATCGTCTCTTCGAGACGATTCAAATGGGTACCCACAATATATGGTTTGGATGTAAAATAACAGTTGTAGAACGTCTTTAAACCGTCTTATCTGATGCTGTGAAATTTACACGACCTTCACACATATGGAAAAGTAATGGATGTTGATAAAACGTGTCAGTCATTGTATGTCCGATGGAAATTGTTTATAGTGGGGTCATTGTGAATTTACTACTTGTTTGTGTTGGATCAGATAAAGAAAGGGGACATTTTAGCTGTTCCCAAACAAAACCTGGTGTGGAAACTAGTAACTTTAGGAATATGATATTGGGAAAGCATTGAGACAAATAATCAGCATTGTATGTCAGTTGTGTATCATAAATAGTGTGGGTCATTGTGAATTTACAACTTGTTTGCATTCTGAGATAAAGAAAGGAGACATTCAAGTATATTGCTTGTAATTTGTCACCGTAGATTATTTAGTCTAATCTGTTTCGTTATCGTGTAGATTGTGAAATATGTGTGTATGCGAATACAAATTGTATCTTGGTTGGTTTAATTTAAACATCACATGGAGTTACAAATTAGGGGGTTTAGTTTTCTTATGAGGAAATAGGTTACAGTTTTTGACAGCTTACAGCTCTGTGCATAAATGAATTTCTTGGATGTGCATAAGTAAATCTGATATGCAATGTGTTGGGATAAATGTGGATAAAATTTTTAGTTTATTGCTTTAAAGCTACTATTTCCCAGATTTGGACCCAAAAATTGTCAAATACAAACGAAATGTACACTTTTTAAGCTTTATATGACCTGATTAAATGATTACGACAAACTATTGAAGCAACGACTCATTTTTTCGCAATTTGATACCAAATTCATGAAGCGATGTCGAAAGTAGGTCAAAACAGTAGGACATGCGACTTTCTTTAATGACGTCACAACATACATGATGACGTCATATTGAAATTCAAGTATGAATCTCGTTTGAATCATGGTCCGCGCTGTATGCGCATGCGCAACAATTTAAAAATAATTCTAACCCCATCAGTGATGGGGTTGAATTAGGTTTGGATTCTCCCTAAATTCAGCTATCTGTCTTGTAATTTCGGCTCATTCTCTGTTTGAATCGCATATTATTAACCATCCCGAGGTGGTCAACACAAAAGTTTTGCATATTTTATTCAAAAAATTTCATTTTTTGCAATTAGACCATCTGTTACCATCACCCTTTAATTTAAACGTCACATGGAGTTACAAATTAGTCAGGGTTTTCATGTTTTTATCAGGAAATAGGTCACAGTGTTTGTGCATAAATGAATGATTTGTTGGATGTATAGTTAAGTAAATATGCAATCTGCATACATAAGTAAATATGCAATGTGTAAAGTGAAAAATTAGTGTTTGATGAAGAGTGAAAAGTTAATGATATAAACACACTTAGCTATTTGTCTCCGAACATCCTTTCCCAAACAATATAGTTCATAGGCTGATGCAAGTTCAAGGAAACATTGAAAACGACCAATAAGACACTGTGACCATGTCAATGTTTCAAAGCGTTAGGCATCTTTATAATATAAAGCATGGACAGCAATGAAGGGAAAAGGAGAAAATGCTGATTGTCAGCATTTTCTTCTTTTCTCTCATTGCTTCCAAAAGCTGTTTTACTCAATATTGGCAAGCGCAAAACACAGATTATTTGGGGAAAAGGGACAAGCATCGTTTTGTGAAAATTTCCATGATGAGTAGATGACAACATGGTTCTTAATCTCCCCCCCCCCCCTTTTAATCTTGTCAGGCTGATCCTAAGTAATGTTAGTAGAATATTTTGAGGAATAACAAACACATGGTTAAGTGCTTGAAAATTGCATTAATTGAAGATTAGGGTACAGTATTATACTTAATCTCTGACCCTGCAACTGGCAAGTCTCTAGTAATACCGGTGTGCTAGGGGTGGCTCCATGCTGAGGTAGTGCAATTGACTTGAGACAGGGAGGTCGCTGGTACGATTCTCTGTCACTCCAGTCCCATATCCATATGTCCTTAGCTGTTGTGGAGTGGGCATAAAACTCCATTCTAGAGCGCAATATTGTGAAGGGAAAAATTAAAGTGTTTACCATTGATGGTTATGAGTAGATCATAAAGTTTATAATGTAGTGGTTTTGTGTGTTATGGAGGGCATCTTATAGTGTGTTTGTTTCATTAACTGGATTTTATGTAGTCATCTATAGTCTGGTCATGATATTATGGCACATGTTTACACATTTTACTGATGTAAACAAGGGGAAATGTCATGTCTGGACTATTGTGGTTTTGTGTGTGTTACAGGCCCGTAGGAAGCAATTTCATATTGGGGGGCTAAAAGCCCTTGTCCTGAATATTGGGGGGCTAATATCGATTTTCCCAAAAATTTCAGTGTAAAATTAAGAAAATTCGGCATTTTTGGCCAACTTTGGGGGGGCTAAGCCCCCCCCCCCCCCCTGTTCCTACGGGCCTGTGTTATGGGGGACATCTTAGAAGTCCCTTGTTTCATTAGCAGGATTTTGTAGAGTCTGGTGATGATAGTATGGCACATGCTTACACATTTTACTGATGTAAACAAGGGGAAAAAAATAATGTCTGGATTATAGTGGTTTTGTGTTAAGGAGGACATCTTATAAGTCCCTTGTTTCATTATCATGATTTTATTCTGTCATCTATTGTCCAGTTATGATAATATGGCACATGTTTACACATTTTACCAATGTAAACAAGAGGAAAAAATGTCATGTTAGGATTATAGAGTGTTTTTGTGTGTGATATGGAGGTCATCATATGGTCACTTGTTTTATACTGTCATCATTCTATAGTCTGGTCACGATATTATGGCACATGTTAACACATATTTCTATTGTTAACAACACAATATCAAACCACTGTAATTTTGCATGTTGTGGTTCAAATCTTGCAGGTGTCTTACACCTGCAAGATTTGAACCAACATATGCAAAATTGTTTTGAAAATTTACCTTGGTAGTGTTAACAAGTAGTGTATCAGAGGCGGGAACCAGACTCTTCTGGAATAGCTCTACCGGCCTAAATCGCACACGGCTAAAGGGTAAAACATTAAGTTAATTAGAAAATCCTGTGTAAATCTCGGAAAAGGATTTAAGTACCATTCCACGTAATTTTCAGAATCCGGCGGTACATGACCCTCTTGGATTTTGATAAAATTTTGCATACACAGTATATACGGGCTAAGATTTTTAAAAATGACAAAGAAAAGTTCAAAACAGCATTGGTTGCCATGGAAACCAGTGTCATTTATTTCATCCCAATTCTGCATCTCTAACAATTAAAAAACTAAATTTTTGCTCATGTTCAGGTTTTAATTCCATTAAATTAAAAGAAGATATTGTACATTTATGTATAACAATACAAAGATGAACTTTAAGTAATACTGGTATATGACTGAAAGTAATATCGGGTAAAGATTATTAGTTTAATTTTTTTTCACAAAATTGCTTGTTTTCGAAAATTTCAAGTTTTGCAAAATTTTGATATTTTTCATGTTTTTGAAGGCATATAACTAAAAAAGTGGACTGCCAATGTTTCAATGCTTACTACCACTGAATTATATACAATCTATAGATAATATTACAAGAATAAAATAGTATGGACATATCACAGTTTTTTTTATTATTTCTTGTTAAAAATGCATATTTTTCAAAAAAAATATATTTCCTTGAATGTGCCAACAGTCATTTTTTTGTGTTTTTTTTCAGATCATGCCTTCTTTATTAAGTCCCTATATCAATATTTAGTGTAGAATTTATCAATATTATACAATTGTGTTAATTTCTGAATATGGTTGCTATAGCAACCATTTACGAAATAACAAAGAAAATAGACAGCCCTGGCGGTCTGGAAGCGCTCCACAGGCCTGATTGTTTGTCTTGTTGAATGCAATTTCAAAGGTTCAGGCTGCACAAACAAGCAAGCTGAAAATTTCAAGCAAGTAAGATCTTATGGTCAGTAAAACTCTGTGAAAGTTATTGTATTGATTAATTAGTACCAATGGTTGTAAAAGTGAAAATAAAGCCGGAAATGGCAATTTTGTCAATTTCAAGGGCACATAACTCATGACATAAAATTCAAACCAAGCTTAAAACTCTACCAAGGTAAGATCTTATAGTCACCAACATTCTGTGCAAGTTTTGTCTCCATTGGTCAATATTTGAAGTTGCTAGAGCGAAAACAAAGTCAAAATAAAGCTGAAAATGGCAATTTTGTCAATTTCAAGGGCACATAACTCATGATGTAAGATTCAGATCTAGCTGAAAATTACACAAAAGCAAGATCTTATAGTCACCACCGTTCTGTCCAAGTTTTGTGTTGATTGGTTAATATTTGTAGTTGCTGAAGTGAAAACAAAGTCAAAATAAAGTCTTAGGCAAAGTCGTGCGATGTGGGCCTGTGCACATGCAACGTACGATTTGGGTGGATGCAACCACGACAGAAATTCAAATACAGAAATTTCAGAAAATTCATAAAGAAGGCGTAGTCCTACTTTCCTCGAAAGAGATTCATACTTTTGACCTGTTTTGAATGAATGCGTTTTAAGGCGTTCTTACAACCCGTTGTGCGTCTTTAGAAATCGTGCAGTTTCGCAGATTTTTAAAACACACAATTTATAAAGACACATGACAGGTTGAAAAAGAGGCTTTAGAAACAAACAATAACTTTTGTCAAAGGTTAGAAAGGATATTGTCTGAGGCAGGGTTTTTATGTAAGAGATCCAAATTACGCTACCTACATGTATTATTTATAAAAAAAATCTATAGGCCCCCTATACATACTGCCTAACTTCCCTTTTGGGTATTACTGGAACACATTACCAGTAATAATATACCGAGAAAAAGCTGATTATGTTTCATATTATTGTGTTAGCTGTCTCTGTTCCATATTTTCTGTCGTATAGGCTCTCATGTCAATCCTACCTAATAGGTGGAAATGTACGACACAAATTGAGGATTTGTGGTACAGAGACATTGTCTTTTACAGTAAGCCACGGATGTATTGAATTATTATAAAATTTGATATTTTTTTCTTGAAAATGTTCATGGAAACATCAACATACATCAACATTCATAATCAGTCATGAAAAAACCAGAAAAAAAATTTTCGTATGTGATGTATGCTAAAGTATTTTAAATATTGATGATTTGTTCTGTATAAAAAGCTGTTATTCCTAGAGATTGATCTTTTTAGCTCACCTGAGCACGATAGTGCTCATGGTGAGGTATTGTGATACCGCTGTGTCCGTCGTCCGTCGTCCGTCGTCCGTCGTCAGTCGTCCGTCGTCCGTCGTGCGTCGTGCGTCAACCTTTGGCTTGTGTGCACTCTAGAGGCCACATTTTTTGCCCAATCAACCTGAAATTTGCTCAGAATGATTGTCTTGATGAAATCTCGGACAAGTTCGAAATTGGGTCATCTGGGGTCAAAAAGTAGGTCACGGGGTCAAATCTTAGAAAAACCTTGTGTGCACTCTAGAGGCCACATTTTTTGCCCAATCAACCTGAAAATTGATCAGAATGATTGTCTTGATCAAATCTCGGACAAGATCGAAATTGGGTCATCTGGGGTCAAAAACTAGGTCACGGGGTCAAATCTTAGAAAAACCTTGTGTGCACTCTTGAGGCCACATTTTTTGCCCAATTAACCTGAAATTTGCTCAGAATGTTTGTCTTGATGTAATCTCGGACAAGTTTGAAATTGGGTCATCTGGGGTCAAAAACTAGGTCACGGGGTCAAATCTTAGAAAAACCTTGTGTGCACTCTAGAGGCCACATTTTTTGCCCAATCAACCTGAAATTAGCTCAGAATGATTGTCTTGATGAAATCTCAGACAAGTTTGAAATTGGGTCATCTGGGGTCAAAAAGTAGGTCACGGGGTCAAATCTTAGAAAAACCTTGTGTGCACTCTAGAGGCCACATTTTTTGCCCAATCAACCTGAAAATTGATCAGAATGATTGTCTTGATCAAATCTCGGACAAGTTCGAAATTGGGTCATCTGGGGTCAAAAAGTAGGTCACGGGGTCAAATCTTAGAAAAACCTTGTGTGCACTCTAGAGGCCACATTTTTTGCCCAATCAACCTGAAAATTGATCAGAATGATTGTCTTGATCAAATCTCGGACAAGTTCGAAATTGGGTCATCTGGGGTCAAAAACTAGGTCACGGGGTCAAATCTTAGAAAAACCTTGTGTGCACTCTTGAGGCCACATTTTTTGCCCAATTAACCTGAAATTTGCTCAGAATGTTTGTCTTGATGTAATCTCGGACAAGTTTGAAATTGGGTCATCTGGGGTCAAAAACTAGGTCACGGGGTCAAATCTTAGAAAAACCTTGTGTGCACTCTAGAGGCCACATTTTTTGCCCAATCAACCTGAAATTAGCTCAGAATGATTGTCTTGATGAAATCTCAGACAAGTTTGAAATTGGGTCATCTGGGGTCAAAAAGTAGGTCACGGGGTCAAATCCTAGAGAAACCTTGTGTGCACTCTAGAGGCCACATTTTCAGCCCAATCAACCTGAAATATGCTCAGAATGATTGTCTTGATGAAATCTCGGACAAGTTTGAAATTGGGTCATCTGGGGTCAAAAACTAGGTCACTGGGTCAAATCTTAGAAAAACCTTGTGTGCACTCTAGAGGCCACATTTTTTGCCCAATCAACCTGAAAATTGATCAGAATGATTGTCTTGATGAAATCTCAGACAAGTTTGAAATTGGGTCATCTGGGGTCAAAAACTAGGTCACTGGGTCAAATCTTAGAAAAACCTTGTGTGCACTCTAGAGGCCACATTTTTTGCCCAATCAACCTGAAAATTGATCAGAATGATTGTCTTGATAAAATCTCGGACAAGTTTGAAATTGGGTCATCTGGGGTCAAAAACTAGGTCACAGGGTCAAATCTTAGAAAAACCTTGTGTGCACTCTGGAGGCCACATTTTTTGCCCTATCAATATGAAATTTGCTCAGAATGATTGTCTTGATCAAATCTTAGACAAGATTGAAATTGGGTCATCTGGGGTCAAAAACTAGGTCACAGGGTCAAATCTTAGGAAAACCTTGTGTGCACTCTAGAGGCCACACTTTTTGCCCAATCAACCTGAAATTTGCTCAGAATGATTGTCTTGATGAAATCTCGGACAAGTTAGAAATTGGGTCATCCGGGGTCAAAAACTAGGTCACGGGGTTAAATCTTAGAAATACCCTGTGTGCACTCTGGAGGCCACATTTTTTGCCCAATCAACCTGAAATTAGCTCAAAATGATTGACTTGATGAAATCTCGGACAAGTTTGAAATTGGGTCATCTGGGGTCAAAAAGTAGGTCACTGGGTCAAATCCTAGAGAAACCTTGTGTGCACTCTAGAGGCCACATTTTATGCCCAATCAACCTGAAATTTGCTCAGAATGATTGTCTTGATGAAATCTCGGACCAGTTTTAAATTGGGTCATCTGGGGTCAAAAACTAGGCCACTGGGTCAAATCTTAAAATAACCTTGTGTGCACTCTAGAGGCCACATTTTTTGCCCAATCAACCTGAAAATTGATCAGAATGATTGTCTTGATAAAATCTCGTACAAGTTTGAAATTGGGTCATCTGGGGTCAAAAACTAGGTCACAGGGTCAAATCTTAGAAAAACCTTGTGTGCACTCTAGAGGCCACATTTTTTGCCCAATCAACCTGAAATTTGCTCAGAATGATTGTCTTGATAAAATCTCGGACAAGTTTGAAATTGGGTCATCTGGGGTCAAAAACTAGGTCACAGGGTCAAATCTTAGAAAAACCTTGTGTGCACTCTAGAGGCCACATTTTTTGCCCAATCAACCTGAAATTAGCTCAAAATGATTGACTTGATGAAATCTCGGACAAGCCTGAAATGGGGTCATCTGGGGTCAAAAAATAGGTCACTAGGTCAAATCTTAGAGAAACCTTGTGTGCACTCTAGAGGCCACATTTTTTGCCCAATCAACCTGAAATTTGCTCAAAATGATTGTCTTGATGAAATCTCAGACAAGTTTGAAATTGGGTCATCTGGGGTCAAAAACTAGGTCACGGGGTCAAATCTTAGAAAAAACCTTTTGTGCACTCTAGAGGCCACATTTTTTGCCCAATCAACCTGAAAATTGATCAGAATGATTATCTTGATGAAATCTCGGACAAGTTTGAAATTGGGTCATCTGGCGTCAAAAACAAGGTCACAGGGTCAAATCTTAGAAAAACCTTGTGTGCACTCAAGAGGCCACATTTTTTGCCCAATCAACCTGAAATTTGCTCAGAATGATTGTCTTGATAAAATCTCGGACAAGTTTGAAATTGGGTCATCTGGGGTCAAAAACTAGGTCACAGGGTCAAATCTTTGTAAAACCTTGTGTGCACTCTAGAGGCCACATTTTTTGCCCAATCAACCTGAAATATGCTCATAATAATTGTCTTGATGAAATGTACAAAAAGTTTGAAATTGGGTCATCTGGGGTCAAAAACTAGGTCACTAGGTCAAATTTAAGAAAAACCTTGTGTGCACTCTAGAGGCCACATTTTATGCCCAATCAGCCTAGTCAGAATAATTATCTTGATAAAATCTCAGACAATTTCAAAATTTGGTCATCTGGGGTCCTAAACTAGGTCATGGGGTCCAGTCTTGGGGATTTTTTTTGCCCAATCAAGCTGAAAATTTGTCAGAATGATTATCTTATACAGGCCACAAATCTTAGTAAAATGTGATCATTTTGGAGGCTCAGACACACCATATACAGAAAGCTATTATGTCAGGCAGGCCTGTAGGAACAGGGGGGCTAGGGGGGCTAAACCCTTCCAAAGTTGGCCAAAAATACCAATTTTTCTTAATTTTACACTTAAAATTTTGGGGAAATCCCAATTAGCCCCCACCCCCCAATATTTAGGATAGAGTCTATAGCCCCCCATTATGAAATTGCTTCCTATGGGCCTGTCAGGTGAGCGCTTCAGGGCCAATGGCCCTCTTGTTTTACTTGCCATTAATAAAGGGACGTAATCGGAGGTAATCTTGAATCTATTTTTAGCACAGAATCCTTTGTTATTAGGGGAAAATATGAAACTTCAAAGGCGCATATCTCCGAAGAAATACACATTCAGACTATTTTAATTAAGTTACGATAAACTTGAATTAATTATGCATCAAATAGAAATATTTATTTATATATTTGTAATCCACTTCAAAGCAAAATTAGTGTTTAAAAATGGCATAGATTGCATTGGCCATATAGGAAAACGAAATTATTTTCTGAATTTTAAAATAATCAGAAATTTTATGAAAAGCAAATAAAGTAACAACAAACATTTGTAATCGTCATAAAATAGCATAAACTTCAATTTCTGATGAAAAATTGATATATTTTTTAAATACCATGTACCGTCAAAATGCAGGAAATGGCTGATTTTTATGTGGAGTGGTACTTAACTTGAATTGTACTTGTTCTTAATTTAAAACATTTTGAGTTAGTATGAGCAATATATCAGTCACATTTGTTGTCCATATTGTCCTTAACTTTAAGAGGATGCTTTTCCTATACAATCTTTGTCATTTTAGCCATATGCAGATTGCACTTAGCAGCGTTTTTCTCATAGTTTTGGGAACGGGTCCGAAACCAGGCAAGTTGGGAAAAATGCGTTGTTTTGTCAAAAATTGGGAAAACATTTTCATCAAAAATTGAGTCCTGTGTATAGTTAACTATATGAAATCAACTGAATGGACTTTCAGATTGTCTCTGGATACTATTTTCTCATTATATGAAAGTGAATGATTGAATTTTCATACAAAATGAAGGATTAACTTTTGCATTGGGAATTTTCTTTTCAGATTTTGGGAAAAAATTACCCTATTTGGCATTGGGAACGGGTCCTTTTTACGGACCCGTCCAAAGAAGGAGAAAAAACCCTGCTTAGTGGTATACATTTATTTCTTCAGTGAAATTGAGTAATTTTGGGTAAAATTTTCTTTTGGTTTCTCTTGAAAAGTAAGGAGGATCTTTATATTTCTCCCTTCTGTTCTTCATTTGTTCTAGGTATTGGTCAAATAGTAAAACCAAGGTCATGGTCAAATTAAGAAATATCAAGGCTATATTATATATGTCTGCAGCTATGCCATTCAGGGGCATTTGAATTCCTTCACAAAGTTCTCTTTGGAGTGTTTAAAGGCTGGTTTGGAGCATTAATTATTGTAAAGAGGTTTGGTTTTAAAAACTCATTCATAATGTAAAAATTAATATCTTTACTTTAGTTACATCGCCTAAAGGTGTTAATTTAGTGATGAGTAACCAAGTCATCGTATTGCTTGATCATTGTACATCATCGAAACCTTTTCTGTGTGCTTTCATGGGGAGGCCATTTATGTAGTTTTGCTGGGGAGCTTTAGAATTACATGGATTACGGCATATCACAATGTAATCTCTTTCCACTTGTAAAATGTAGATAGGAATAGGGAACGATTTTATCAAGTAAACAGTGATGTTATTTCGGACAATAGTTATTCCATAGGTGTTATTATAAAATCTCGTAACTACGGCTTGATTTAAGCCGTAGTTGCGAGATTTTATAACAACACCAACAGTTAATCAAAACATAACGGGAAACCCAGTCTATTTTTAGCACAAAATTCATTGCTATTGAGATTGTCTCACATGTTTAGGAGTAGGTTAAACCTTCTCTTTTGTTTGGTTTGGTCACATGCTGCATCAGCTTGAAGTGGTTCCATCGCTGAGTGCTTAATTGATGTTTTAATAGAATGGTTGGTTCTTGTAAAAGATTCTTTTCAAGAAGAATATTGATAGAAACATTTAGATCTGGACTCTTTTCCAGAGACAAACAGCAAATTTCTTACATCAGCAAAGTTATTGTAAATGCTGCTCATTACAAATGTCGGAACAAAATTCTAGTAACATATTAAAACAAGCTGTTATAAGTCTGATTTGAGCCAGTCAAAGCAAAAATAATTTTGGATCAGCCTGACAATACAAAGATTTAAAAAAAATCTAATTGTTAAATGTTTACAGTGAATTGAAGTGGACAAAATATGAAGTTACATCATTATGAACTCATAATTAATAAAAAAAAAAAAAATAGGCATATATATTGTTTTTAAACAATTTCTTTGCAGTGATATAAAGAGTGGAATATGTAAATTTACATTACATAATAATCTCATTATAATAATGCACAGTGGAGGATATTACAATTAAGCTAAAGACAAAGTGATGGGTTGTTCCTCAAGTTGAAAGTGATAAATTAAACTACATCCATCAAAGCGTTGAGACATTCTACATTTAGAAGTCATGAAATTATAATTTACACGCTAACACAGAGGCACATGGTGTGGAAAACGGTAAACATGTCAGTATTAAAGTTCCGTTTTGCATATTTTATCCTTTACCAAATCGCAAAATGTTAGACTGCTCCAATTTAAAAGCTGCAGAAGATGACAAAGCAAGAAAATATTGAGGAAATCTCTAAGAAATGATGATCAGCATTTTCTTTTTCCTCCATGTTTCTTGAGTCTGTCTTTCTAAGGAACGTGAAGAGCAAGTCTTGTCTGGAAAGACAATGTTTTTTTCTTTTCACTGAATCTATTTCTATGACTTTAAAAAAATTGCTATAATTAAAATATTACATTTGAGCCGGGATCGGGAAAAACGTCCCTTATAGCGTTTGAGACAGCCACACTTCAAGACAAACCTGTGCCTAAGCGAAGACTGGCAGAGATCCATGCAGCTATTCAATGGTTGCTACATGTCACAAAGAAGCTTTTAGAGAACAACATGGATCCTGATCAGACTGTGTGTATGCACAGGCTGGTCTGGAACCAAGTTGTTCTCAAATGCCATAAAGGACGTTTTTCCAGATCCTGGCTCATTTGTTTTTGGCATCTGCAACATCTTACAAGATGGGGCTTTCAAGCATTTTGTCATTTGGGAAATGGATGGCTCATTATTTAGTTACATAATTTTGGTATTTACCTGTACTGAAAGATTCCGTTGTTTCATTGTAAAGCTACTGCTATTTCTAACATCTTGACGAGCTTTGTATAAAGAGGCAAATTAAGATTCTCCTTTCCCTTGAAGGTCTTAATATAGCTTGTTAAATATGTACTTTATTATATCCAAAACATTGTGGATACTATTCTTATAGCTTACAATAAGTGACCTGGCATAGCATCTCTAGCTATTAGCTAGAGATGCTCTGCCAGGTCATTTACTCGAAAGCTATAACAATATTAGGATAGTTTGTAGTAAATATGTCAAAGTATAGGGTAGTTTCATAGCATAGTAAACTGTTATGTTTTAGTTGTAAGAATTTTATGACTATATTAATTAGTTTGTTCCAAATGATGTCAAGGGTCCATTTTAACGCTTTGCCTATTTACAGTATACAATCGTGTAGTAGAACATTTCTGTGAAGTGGTTAAAGAAAATTCTTTTCAGAAAATTCTGATCAATATTGTTAAGTTTTTGTATGTGTAAGTCAAATTTTAATGTCCTACAAAGCATTGGGTAAATAATATTTAGCTCGTCCAGGAAGCAAAGTGATAGACAATGTCTTTGTAAATAGCGACTACACACTGTAGGGACATGTATAGAGGAAGGAAACAATGCATAATGTGACGTTTAGAAGTACTTCTATAGTACGACCACAAGATTATGGTGTTGTCTGCCAATCTCCGAGCAGAGTTGTCGTTCGTTACTCTCACATACATCTCTGCAACGGTCTGGGCGTATGAATGACAAGAATCTTGTCAACCCGAGGAAAACGTGTACTATTATTATACCCCCCACCTACGAAGTAGAGGGGGGTATATTGGTTTCACCATGTCTGTCTGTCTGTCCGTCCGTCCGTCCGTCCGTCCATCCATCCGTCCGTCCGTCCGTAGACTTTTTCGTTTCCGTGCTCTAACTCATGAACCGGTTGACCTAGGATCATGAAACTTTACACAGTTGTTGCCCATGACCCAAGGAGTTGCCCTATTGTTTTTGGCTCATGAAGGTCAAAGGTCAAGGTCACAATCGGACTTTGTTTAAAATCCGTTTCCGTGCTCTAAGTCATGAACCAGTTGACCTAGGATCATGAAACTTTACACAGTTGTTGCCCATGATCCAAGGAGGTGCCCTATTGTTTTTGGGTCACGAAGGTCAAAGGTCAAGGTCACAATCGGACTTTATTTAAAATCCGTTTCCGTGCTCTAAGTCATGAACCGGTTGACCTAGGATCATGAAACTTTACACAGTTGTTGCCCATGACCCAAGGAGTTGCCCTATTGTTTTTGGGTCATGAAGGTCAAAGGTCAAGGTCACAATCGGACTTTGTTTAAAATCCGTTTCCGTGCTCTAAGTCATGAACCGGTTGACCTAGGATCATGAAACTTTACACAGTTGTTGCCCATGACCCAAGGAGGTGCCCTATTGTTTTGGGGTCATGAAGGTCAAAGGTCAAGGTCACAATCGGACTTTGTTTAAAATCTGTTTCCGTGCTCTAAGTCATGAACCAGTTGACCTAGGATCATGAAAATTTACACAGTTGTTGCCCATGATCCAAGGAGGTGCCCTATTGTTTTTGGGTCACGAAGGTCAAAGGTCAAGGTCACAATCGGACTTTATTTAAAATCCGTTTCCGTGCTCTAAGTCATGAACCGGTTGACCTAGGATCATGAAACTTTACACAGTTGTTGCCCATGACCGAAGGAGTTGCCCTATTGTTTTTGGGTCACGAAGGTCAAAGGTCAAGGTCACAATCGGACTTTGTTTAAAATCCGTTTCCGTGCTCTAAGTCATGAACCGGTTGACCTAGGATCATGAAACTTTACACAGTTGTTGCCCATGACCCAAGGAGGTGCCCAATTGTTTTTGGGTCACGAAGGTCAAAGGTCAAGGTCACAATCGGACTTTGTTTAAAATCCGTTTCCATGCTCCAACTAAAGAACCTTTTGACCCATAGCACTTTTTTCAGTGACAAGGCGCTAGTGGGGGGTATTTGTCCGCTTTGCGACAGTTCTAGTTGTTTAACTGTTTCACGTGTAACATAATAAAGTAGACAAAGAAATGATGATTCTGGTTACATTTGAAAGGCACTATAACTGATGAAATAACCCATATACAATGGAACTATTTTCTCAAGCCTCCTTACCAATGGCAGGAATTTTGTGCTAAAAATAGACTAGGTTTAATGTTTTGTTTTGATAAATCGTCGGTGTTGTTATATAATATCGTATCTACGGCTTGAATCAAGTCATAGTTGCGATATTTTATAACAACACTTACGAAATACTATTGTTTGTCCGAAATACGTCACGGTTAGCTGGATAAAATCGTTCCCTATCAGAATGAAACGTACAGAAAATTTGAATGAATGACATCAATCTAAAAAAATTAAATTATTTTCGTTGGAAAATGATATTTAATTTTAAGCAACGTGAAGTATGACATATTTAGGACTTTGGAAAAGAAAAATTATTTGTTATTGCCGTTTTGATGTGATAGAAAGTGACGTAATCTAGCAGATGATGACGCAATACTCTCTGAGGCAACTACAGAGGTGAATGTAATGAATGAACCGTGTGCAAGAGAGTGGTTGTCTGCATGTCTATCCTACAGAGTCGTGGCTTATAATCAGTCTACTTTGACATGTGCACATTGCTTTTATACAGTCTAGGATAAAATTACTACACACTTCATAGGAGCTGACATATTGAAAGTGGGGCCGTGGCCTTATCGCAGTTGGTAGCGCATCTGCCTCTCATTCGAGAGGTCCTGGGTTTGATACCTGGCTGCGGCAAATACCCTTTCTGACAAAAATGTCACCCATAAATGGTTTGATATTGTGAGCCTATATGGGCTAGTATTTGGACGCTCGGTAAGGGTGTTGTGGTAGTACTGGTGTGAAAAATAACAGGAATCCATGGTTAAGTGCTCCAGCTGCCACGATATGACCATAGCAGTTGAAAATGGCAAAAAAAACTCAATAAACAAAAGACATATTGAAAGTAGTTCAAAGTAATACTACCGATAATGCCGAAATCACATAATTCGGTTTGTGCCTTGGAAGCCAACTATCCGTAACATGATGGGTATTATCAATATGGCACATTTACAAATTTTACTGCTGTAAACAACAGAAAAGGAATTCTTTATTTTCAATGCAATTTTGCATCCGAACTTGGTATATTGCAGGTGCAAGACATTATGCTTGCTTCAATCTATGTACCACTTCTTGTTCGTTTCAGAAAATTTAAAAAAAAAACTCTGAAAACTGAACTAGCCTATTTCTAACCAATAAGAAGACAGAAGTTTGAAGTAGGATATGTTTCAGACCGAACTAAATGACATTTAAATTGGTACTTGTGTAGGATACAAGAAGATAACCCTTTCCCAAACGACAAAAATTCAGATTTTAAACTTGAAAGTTGCTTCAGATGATAAAATTAGTGTCAGTAAAGACAGGATTTATGCACAGTATAGCAGAGAAAATATTGAGGCTAAAGAAGAAAATGCTGATCATCAGCATTTTCTTCTTTTGCCTCAATGTTTTCCCAAATATTTCGATGAAAATTAGATCTTGCTTGGGAAAGGGTAAATATACCTCCTTTATAATGACCTAATTCACAATGCTTATCAGTGTTTTGCTTGTTTACTCTGTATTTATCTTTCACTTTTACTTTACCAACCTATTTATGGCCATTTACAGATAGATTTTATTCCTTTGCTACAGATAGAAATTTGTGAAGGTGACTTGAACACAAAAATTGACATGAATTCTTCATTTGGTGCCAATTTAGTTTCAAAATCTTATCATTAGGGACGTTTCTTTATTCTGTCCTTGAGATTTTAAGCCAATGTTCTCTCTCCATTATGATCATAGGCAATATATTGCTTTAGCTGCTGAGTAGGCAATATATTGCTTCAGCTGTTCATGTTGAGTGGGACGTAAATTCTGGGACGTTCTATCATTCTCAAATGATGATGACTGACTTCAAGGGAAAATCAACCAATGTTGTGAAAGGTTGATAAGATTATACTAGTAATGTATTCAGCAGGGATTCTTTTTGAGAGGATGTTAACCTTAAAAGGACATTTTTTATGGGATTAAATCCTCAAGTCATGTATTCAATCATCATAGGGTCAATCTTATCCTTATTTTACTCTTTACTCCTATCTACAATGTATTTCTTGGCATCAAACTGACCTAAAAACCAGCTTAAATGATGGTCATAAGTTACAGCTAAAAGATTCTGTTGCGACGAGCAGCCTTGAGCCAAACACTGATTGTCCGGAGTCTGTAAAACCAGGAGTCATTCAGGGTTGTCATTCCATTTTGGTTTGGATCTAGGGTTGGACAATATCCTTTCTGTTATTTGACGATCTTGGTCATTTGTCTCTTAACATTTGGTAAATTGTCTACCAATCATCTTCTGTTCCATAGATTGGAACCACCGTCATATCACATTCGTAAGTGCAATGGACTTGCTTCAACATGTTCAAGAAGCCCTTTCTGACATTTTGCCTTCTACCAATGATTATCACAAACCTGTAAGGGGAGCAGCTAGAGACTGACAGGTAGCATATTGTGTTGGTACTGGTGAGAGAAATGATGGGAATCCATGGTTATTGCTCAAGCCATGTTGTGTGACTATAGAAGTTGAAAGAGACGGTCAACCAGTCATGAAGTCCTGGGTTTGAATGACCGCTGCGGCTATAATCCTTTTTATACGCCGCCGGAGGCGGACGTATATTGGCGTCATCTTCTCCGTCTGTCCGTCCATCCGTCCATCCGTCCATCCGTCCGTACGTCCGTACGTACGTCCACTTTTCTTGTCAACGCAACTCCTCCTAAGTTTCTGGCTGGATCTTCTTGAAACTTGGTCAATGTTATCACCTCAATTGGTAGATGTGCATGAAGGAAGGATTTTATGGTTCGTTGATTTTTGCCTGAGTTATGCCCCTTAAAAACTTAGTCTCTGGGGCTTATTGAAATTGCAGCCTTGTCAACGCAACTCCTCCTAAGTTTCTGGCTGGATCTTCTTGAAACTTGGTCAATGTTATCACCTCAATTGGTAGATGTGCATGAAGGAAGGATTTTATGGTTCGTTGATTTTTGCCTGAGTTATGCCCCTTAAAAACTTAGTCTCTGGGGCTTATTGAAATTGCAGCCTTGTCAACGCAACTCCTCCTAAGTTTCTGGCTGGATCTTCTTGAAACTTGGTCAATGTTATCACCTCAATTGGTAGATGTGCATGAAGGAAGGATTTTATGGTTCGTCGATTTTTGCCTGAGTTACGCCCCTTAAAAACTTAGTCTCTGGGGCTTATTGAAATTGCAGGCTTGTCAACACAACTCCTCCTAAGTTTCTGACTGGATCTTAATGAAACTTGGTCAATGTTATCACCTCAATTGGTAGATGTGCATGAAGGAAGGATTTTATGGTTCGTTGATTTTTGCCTGAGTTATGCCCCTTAAAAACTTAGTCTCTGGGGCTTATTGAAATTGCAGGCTTGTCAACACAACTCCTCCTAAGTTTCTGGCTGGATCTTAATGAAACTTGGTGGATGTTATCACCTCAATTGGTAGATGTGCATGAAGGAAGGATTTCATGGTTCATTGATTTTTGCCAGAATTATGCCCCCTTCAATCTTAGTCTCTGGGGCTTAATGATATTTCAGCCTCGTGAATGCAATTCCTTCCAGGTTTTTATACGCCGCCGGAGGCGGACGTATATTGGCGTCATCTTCTCCGTCTGTCCGTCCGTCCGTCCATCCGTCCGTCCATCCGTCCATCCGTCCATCCGTCCGTCCGTACGTACGTCCACTTTTCTTGTCAACGCAACTCCTCCTAAGTTTCTGGCTGGATCTTCTTGAAACTTGGTCAATGTTATCACCTCAATTGGTAGATGTGCATGAAGGAAGGATTTTATGGTTCGTTGATTTTTGCCTGAGTTATGCCCCTTAAAAACTTAGTCTCTGGGGCTTATTGAAATTGCAGCCTTGTCAACGCAACTCCTCCTAAGTTTCTGGCTGGATCTTCTTGAAACTTGGTCAATGTTATCACCTCAATTGGTAGATGTGCATGAAGGAAGGATTTTATGGTTCGTCGATTTTTGCCTGAGTTACGCCCCTTAAAAACTTAGTCTCTGGGGCTTATTGAAATTGCAGGCTTGTCAACGCAACTCCTCCTAAGTTTCTGGCTGGATCTTCTTGAAACTTGGTCAATGTTATCACCTCAATTGGTAGATGTGCATGAAGGAAGGATTTTATGGTTCGTCGATTTTTGTCTGAGTTACGCCCCTTAAAAACTTAGTCTCTGGGGCTTATTGAAATTGCAGGCTTGTCAACGCAACTCCTCCTAAGTTTCTGCCTGGATCTTCTTGAAACTTGGTCAATGTTATCACCTCAATTGGTAGATGTGCATGAAGGAAGGATTTTATGGTTCGTCGATTTTTGCCTGAGTTACGCCCCTTAAAAACTTAAGTCTCTGGGGCTTATTGAAATTGCAGGCTTGTCAACACAACTCCTCCTAAGTTTCTGACTGGATCTTAATGAAACTTGGTCAATGTTATCACCTCAATTGGTAGATGTGCATGAAGGAAGGAATCTATGGTTCGTTGATTTTTGCCTGAGTTATGCCCCTTAAAAACTTAGTCTCTGGGGCTTATTGAAATTGCAGGCTTGTCAACACAACTCCTCCTAAGTTTCTGGCTGGATCTTAATGAAACTTGGTGGATGTTATCACCTCAATTGGTAGATGTGCATGAAGGAAGGATTTCATGGTTCATTGATTTTTGCCAGAATTATGCCCCCTTCAATCTTAGTCTCTGGGGCTTAATGATATTTCAGCCTCGTGAATGCAATTCCTCCCAGGTTTTTCACTGGATATTTATAAAAACCTTTTTGTGAACACAATTTTTTAAAGGTTTTTCAGTGAATATTTATAAATCCTTGTCAATGTCATTTTTTTGTCTCAAGTTTTATAAGTGGCGGCGTATATTGTGACGATGGCACTCTTGTTCACTGGATATTTATAAAAACCTTTTTGTGAACACAATTTTTTAAAGGTTTTTCAGTGAATATTTATAAATCCTTGTCAATGTCATTTTTTTGTCTCAAGTTTTATAAGTGGCGGCGTATATTGTGACGATGGCACTCTTGTTAACATTTGTCTCTGAACAATGGGTATGTAATTGTGGTCTCCGGCCGACGTATATTGGCGTCATCTTCTCCGTCTGTCCGTCCGTCCATCCGTCCGTCCATCCGTCCATCTGTCCATCCGTCCATCCGTCCGTCCGTACGTACGTCCACTTTTCTTGTCAACGCAACTCCTCCTAAGTTTCTGGCTGGATCTTCTTGAAACTTGGTCAATGTTATCACCTCAATTGGTAGATGTGCATGAAGGAAGGATTTTATGGTTCGTTGATTTTTGCCTGAGTTATGCCCCTTAAAAACTTAGTCTCTGGGGCTTATTGAAATTGCAGCCTTGTCAACGCAACTCCTCCTAAGTTTCTGGCTGGATCTTCTTGAAACTTGGTCAATGTTATCACCTCAATTGGTAGATGTGCATGAAGGAAGGATTTTATGGTTCGTCGATTTTTGCCTGAGTTACGCCCCTTAAAAACTTAGTCTCTGGGGCTTATTGAAATTGCAGGCTTGTCAACGCAACTCCTCCTAAGTTTCTGGCTGGATCTTCTTGAAACTTGGTCAATGTTATCACCTCAATTGGTAGATGTGCATGAAGGAAGGATTTTATGGTTCGTCGATTTTTGTCTGAGTTACGCCCCTTAAAAACTTAGTCTCTGGGGCTTATTGAAATTGCAGGCTTGTCAACGCAACTCCTCCTAAGTTTCTGCCTGGATCTTCTTGAAACTTGGTCAATGTTATCACCTCAATTGGTAGATGTGCATGAAGGAAGGATTTTATGGTTCGTCGATTTTTGCCTGAGTTACGCCCCTTAAAAACTTAAGTCTCTGGGGCTTATTGAAATTGCAGGCTTGTCAACACAACTCCTCCTAAGTTTCTGACTGGATCTTAATGAAACTTGGTCAATGTTATCACCTCAATTGGTAGATGTGCATGAAGGAAGGAATCTATGGTTCGTTGATTTTTGCCTGAGTTATGCCCCTTAAAAACTTAGTCTCTGGGGCTTATTGAAATTGCAGGCTTGTCAACACAACTCCTCCTAAGTTTCTGGCTGGATCTTAATGAAACTTGGTGGATGTTATCACCTCAATTGGTAGATGTGCATGAAGGAAGGATTTCATGGTTCATTGATTTTTGCCAGAATTATGCCCCCTTCAATCTTAGTCTCTGGGGCTTAATGATATTTCAGCCTCGTGAATGCAATTCCTCCCAGGTTTTTCACTGGATATTTATAAAAACCTTTTTGTGAACACAATTTTTTAAAGGTTTTTCAGTGAATATTTATAAATCCTTGTCAATGTCATTTTTTTGTCTCAAGTTTTATAAGTGGCGGCGTATATTGTGACGATGGCACTCTTGTTCACTGGATATTTATAAAAACCTTTTTGTGAACACAATTTTTTAAAGGTTTTTCAGTGAATATTTATAAATCCTTGTCAATGTCATTTTTTTGTCTCAAGTTTTATAAGTGGCGGCGTATATTGTGACGATGGCACTCTTGTTAACATTTGTCTCTGAACAATGGGTATGTAATTGTGGTCCTAAGTGGGATAGCAGCTAGAGGCTATGAAAAGATTTTATTGTGGACCGCAAAACTAGGAATCCATGGTTAGGTGCTTTAACCTTCGTGATATAACAGAATTTCTGTTTAGTGTCCCACCAATGGGCGGATGATACTAAACATATGTGGGTGTGCAGCTGGAGGCTTGTAAAGGGTGTTGTGGTAGTACTGGTGACAGTGAGCAGCGGCGGATCCAGGATATCTGTGAAGGGGGTTCGGACATTCTAAAGGGGGTTCAGACATACAATAGGGGGGTTCGTTTTCCTAGTTTTATGCAATTTTGACTGAATTTCTGCATGAAAATGAAATAATCAGGCTACGGAGGGGGGTTCGTTCGAACCCCCTCTGGATCCGCCACTGGTGAGTGAAAGGTTGGAATCTTTGGATAGGTGCTTCAGCCACCATGGTAATGACAATAGCAGTTTAAAGAGGTAAAGAGGTATTAAACCCCTTTTGATCAATCTTTCAGTTGCTACTGGTAATGATAAACTATCCAAGAACAACTTAGGTGATCAGTTTGTTCATAATTTTAATTTATTATGCCCCCTTTCGAAGAAAATGGGGGTATATTGTTTTGCAAGTGTCGGTCGGTCGGAAGGTCGGTCGGTCGGTCGGTCGGTCGGTCGGTCTGTCCGTAGACCAAACCTTGTCCGGAGCATAACTCGAAAAGTATTAAAGGTAGAATCATGAAACTTCATAGGTGGATAGATCTCATTATGGAGAGGTGCAGTGCACAAGAACCGTAACTCTGCCGATCAAATTTTTTGAGTTATTGCCCTTTGTTGATTTTATAACTTGATTTTTGTCCGGAGCATAACTCAAAAACTATGTTAGGTAGAATCATGAAACTTTACAGGTAGACAGATCTCATTATGGAGAATTATGGAGAGGTGCAGTGCACAAGAACCGTAACTCTGCCGATCAAATTTTTTGAGTTATTGCCCTTTGTTGATTTTCAAACTTGATTATTGTCCGGAGCATAACTCAATAAGTATGTAAGGTAGAATCATGAAACTTAATAGGTGGATAGATCTCATTATGGAGAGGTGCAGTGCACAAGAACCGTAACTCTGCCGATCAAATTTTCTGAGTTATTGCCCTTTGTTGAGTTTATAACTTGATTCTTGTCCAGAGCACAACTCAAAAAATATGTAAGGTAGAATCATGAAACTTTACAGGTGAATAGATTTCATTATGGAGAGGTGCAGTGCACAAGAACCGTAACTCTGCCGATCAATTTTTAGGTCACCTGACCGAAGGTCATGGTGACCTATTGCTACCGTGTTTCGTCCGTCGTCGTGCGTCGTTCGTCGTCCGTCGTGCGTTAACTTTTAACATTTTCGACTTCTTCTTGAGAACTATTGGACGGATTACAACCAAACTTGGCAGGGAGCATCCCCATGGGAAGCCGCTTCAGATTTGTACAAATCATGGAGTTATCTCCCTTTGGGGCCCCATAAAGGGCCAAAAAGGGGTTAAATAGGGTACATCTTAAAAAATCTTCTTCTCATGAACCGGCTGTTGGATTAGATTTACATTTGGTATTTAGAGTCTTTAGGGCAAGGACAACAAAGTTTGTACAAGAGAAAAAAATCCGCCCAGAAATGGCCGTGCTGGGGATGGGGGATGGGAGGGGGGGTCGCGTTATTAGTTAACTTAACATTTTCGACTTCTTCTTGAGAACCATTGGACGGATTACAATAAGACTTGGCAGGGAGCATCCCCATGGGAAGCTGCTTCAGATTTGTACGAATCATGGAGTTATCTCCCTTTGGGGCCCCATAAGGAGTCAAAAAGGGGTTAAATAGGGTACATCTTAAAAAATCTTCTTCTCATGAACCGGCTGTTGGATTTGATTCACATTTGGTATTTAGAGTCTTTAGGGCAAGGACAACAAAGTTTGTACAAGAGAAAAAAATCCGCCCAGAAATGGCCGTGCTGGGGATGGGGGATGGGAGGGTGGTCGCGGTATTAGTTAACTTAACATTTTCGATTTCTTATTAAGAACCATTGGACGGATTTCAACCAAACTTGGCAGGAAGCATCCTAATAGGAAGCCACTTCAGATTTTGCACAAATCATGGAGTTATCTCCCTTTGGGGTCCCATAAAGGGCCAAAAAGGGGGTAAATTGGGTACATCTTAAAATATCTTCTACTCATGAACCGGCTGTTGCATTGGATACACATTTGGAAGTTAAAGTCTTTAGGGCAAGGACTACAAAATTTGTACAAGAGAAAAAAAACTTGTCAATAAATGGCCATGCTGCGGATGGGAGATGGGAGGGGTTCACGTTATTACTTAACTTTGAACATTTTCTTCTTCTTTTTGAGAACCATTGGACAGATTTCTACCAGACTTGGCAATAATCATTCCAATGGGAAGCAGCTTCAGACTTTAACAAATCATGGAGTTATCTCCCTTTGGGGCCCCAAAAGGTGCCAAAAGGGGGTAAATAGGGTACATATTAAGAAATGTTCTATTGTTGGATTGAATTCACATTTGGTATTTGAGCCTTTAAATAAGTTTGTACAAGAGAAAAAAAGACAGTCAAGAAATGGTGGTGCTGGGGGGTTGCGCTTTTTGTTAACATAACATTTTCCTTAAATGTTTCTGCTCATTTGATTCAGGTGACCGATAAGGCCCTCTGGGCCTCTTGTTTTGAGTTATTGCCCTTTGTTGATTTTTACACTTAATTCTTAACCTTGCCTATATCTCATGTCCTTTTACACATACAGCCTTGATATCTCACACATAGATACCTCCTATCAACATCGTTCAGATTTAACCATGACCTTGGACCTTGTGACCTTGACCTTGGAGTTTGACCTACTTTAAAAAAATTAAACCCGGCAAATATCTCATGACCTTTTACAAATACAGCCTTGATATTTTACACATGGACACATCTTACCAAGACCTTTCATAATTGACCATGACCTTGGACTCTGTGACTTTGACCTTGGATTTTGACCTACTTTTGAAGAACTTTAACCTGGCCGATATATCATGTCATTTTACACATACAGCCTTGATATTTGACACATGGAAACCTCCGACCAAGACCTATCACATACGACTATGACCTTGGACCATGTGACCTTGACCTGGGAGTTTGACCTACTTTTAAATAAATTAAACTGGGCCTATATCTTATGTGCTATTACACATACAGCCTTGGTATTTCACACATGGACACATCTTACCAAGACCTTTCACATTTGACCTTGTGACCTTGACCTTGGACTTTGACCTACTTTAAAAAAATTTAATCTAGCAGATATATCATGTCCTTTTACACATACAGCCTTGGTATTTCACACATGGACACCTACGACCAAGACATTTCACATTTGACCATGACCTTGGACCTTGTGACCTTGACATTGGTGTTAACCTACTTTAATAATACATTAACCTGGCCTATATTTCATGTCATTTTACATATACAGCCTTGATATTTCACAAGTGGTCACTTCCAACCAAGATATTTCACTTTTGACCATGACCTTGGACCTTGACCTTGGAGTTTGACCTACTTTTAAAAATATGAACTGGGCCTATATCTCTTGTGCTATTACACATACAGCCTTTATATTTCACACATGGACACATCCTACCAAGACCTTTCACATTTGGCCATGACCTTGGACCTTGTGACCTTGACCTTTGATTTTTACATACTTTTAGAAATCTTTAACCTAGCCTTTATCTTATGTCCTATTACACCTACAGCCTTGATATTTCACACATAGACATCTCCTACCAAGACCTTTCACATTTGACCATGACTTTGAATATTGCAACCTTGACCTTGGAGTTTGACCTACTTTTAAAAAGACTGAAACCAGGCATACATATCATGTCCTTTTACACCTACAGCCTTGATATTTCACACATGGACACCTCCAACCAAGACCTTTCACATTTGACCATGACCTTGACCTTGGCATTTGGCCTACTTTTAAAAACTTTAACCTGGCCTATGTTTCATTTTACTTTTACATATACAGCTTTGAAATTTCACACATAGACACCTCCTACCAAGACCTTTCATATGTGACCATGACCTTGGACCTTGTTAACTTGACCTTGGACTTTGACCTACATCAAATGTAGGCCCTAGAGGGGGCATATATGTTTTACAAACATCTCTTGTTATGTTGTATATAATATTATCAGACTCTGGTATATATGTGTAGACTAATCTAGATTCTCTCAACATAGTTAGGTGCGTCAACATCCTCATTGTTGTTCAGGATGCTGTTAAGCCTTTTCAATTATACTAGGGTAAGGGTAAGGCTAACCTGGCCAACAAGTTGTCACTGTAAGTATGTTTAGTGGAGAATGTTGTGTAAATAGTGATGCTCTGACGTCACACTGATACAGAATGGGGGAAATCTGGAGAGAAATGCACTCACATATGTAGAAACATGGGTGGATAACATGAGAAAAGCCCCTGATATAAACTGCATTATGCAGCAATACGGATATTTCAGCATCGTTCCAAGTTAAAAAGTTACTGATATGCTTAGAATTTGTCTTTTCAAAGAATCTGTATAGTGACAATAATGGAAGTTTATTATGGGTGTGAAATATGGGGTATGGTGGAAAGTGGAAATATGGAAGTTGTTTTTGTACCTGGATCTCTGTGATTTAACTCTTTCCCAAACAAGACCTGGTTTTGACGTCCCTAATAGAAAAGGCTTTGGAAAACATTGAGACAAAAGAAGAAACTGCTGATAACCAGCAGTTTCTCCTTTTGTCTCAATATTTTCTATCCCATATTTTACACAAATTCTATCTTTAATAACTTCCATTTTGTTATTTGTGGTAGTTTTTGAAGTGGATCACCCTAAAATTTTGTCGTTTGGGAAAGGGTTAAGAACATTGATAAATGTCTAGTTATTCTTGGATTTACTGAACAACAACAATTAGTGTGTTTTTGTTCTTCGGAGATTTATGGTCTTGGAATTAATAAACAGTGGTGTCAACATTGGTTAACAAAGTTGCCAAATTTTTGTGTTGTTTTATGATAAAGGGTAAATAAAATTATTTTTGTCATATCCTGAAATATTATTTCTAGTAATATTTAGTTATTTTAATGGTTGATTTCTGCAACTGAATTATCACTATTAATTTATATGATGAAAAAGAATGAAACTAGAAAACCTGTTATATTACTGCTGAGCTCAGCGATAAATGATATCTTTAATGTCTTATAAAAGGCTACTACATGTGAGTGGAACATTTCATTATTAAGGTTTTAAGAAACAAACATACATAGTTTTAAAAGGAGTTTCAAAATAACTAATTTATGTCCAATAGTCCACATGAATTCTGTGTGATTGATAGGTCAATACAATTTTTAATCAGGATTTGTGTTTTGGGTGGAGTCTAATTACATTCTTGGCCAAGCTGCTAGGATTGTATATCTTTGAGTACAACATGTTCATGTGGTACCCAGAAATACTTCTGGAAAAGTAAACTGGTCTGTAAGGAAAGCTGTTGCAGTGTACAAAATAAATGCTGAATAAGTGTTAATTAATGATAGCTCTAGGATACCACCTGTAGATTGTCTCCCCTGATAATTAAGGTCACTGTGTCAATACTACCTGTATACATTTTGTCTTATGATTCATAATATGCCCTTAGAAGGACAAACACACAATGTGTATAATTATGTGATCCATCATACTAAAAAGCATCTTCTTTGAAATCGATGACAGTAAATTTTGAGAAACAGGTCAGACCTAGCTAGCATCTAAGTGTCAAGCAGATGTCAACTTTCGAAAATGAACACTGTAATATAGTCAGATAGAAAATACAATCTAGATCCAAAAATTGCTCAAGTTTAAAAAGTTTTAATCCTAGTCAGTCTGTGCAGTCTTTTTGCCTAAAGCACTGTTGTTGACCTGTTGGTCATTGAATAAAAAGATAGCTTAATTGGTATAATTAGTGTAGTTGTAGATTAATTATTGTTCTAAATGTAGATTATAGTAACTGTCTGTACTTGAAATCATGTAGCATATTGTAGTAAGAATCAGTTAACAGCTTGTTTATGAGCTTTTTAAGCCTTCAGGAAAGGGGAATCGATCCAATTCAAGTATCATGACATGTATTATAATTGCTTTAAAACATATGTTAGGTTCCTAAAATATTTGCATATTAAATAAAGAGTTAAAAGTAATATTTTGGAAAAAACAATAAAAAAAAATGTGTGAATTTGTAGAAAGTGTGCAGTTTGCTCTTGCGCT
Source organism: Fragum sueziense (assembly GCA_963680895.1). NCBI lineage: Eukaryota > Metazoa > Mollusca > Bivalvia > Cardiida > Cardiidae > Fragum > Fragum sueziense. The sequence continues at coordinate 5,997,579 of OY804600.1, read as the reverse complement.
CTGTGTTCCATTATGCTCGTATTTATTGTGCATATTCGTAATTGAAGGGAGGTGAAAAGTGTGGAAAATGCCACTGAAAAAGTGGAAGTCGATGGATATATTTAACTTTTCCGCGCGGGAGAGTCCATTCATGGAGAGCGTCAGTAACAAATTTGCTCAAATATCGCAGTCCCATGCGGGCTCGTTACTGCGAACAAGAAGGTGAGTCCATATATATCAACCAAAATTTTTGCAAGATACTCATTCTGACTAATGATCATCTTAGGGTAGTCAGAAAGTCCACCCCTAATGATATAAGCGTGACCTTGGAATTATTTAGGTATGGTCGGAAGAATTCGGCAGTGAATATTTCCAGCACCGAGTGTTTAAGGCCGCGCCCGATTAGGTTTGGATAGGTAACGATGACGCCCGAACAAAGGCCGATGTTTTATTAATCTCAAAATGGCCACATTACGGGTATTCCACATGGAATACGAGAAATGCCTTGTAACAAGCAGTGTCCTCATTTCCCACAATATTTTCTACCAACAAAGATAGAACTGTAAGATTTGCTTACATGAACTTGTCGTCTGGAACACTGTTGCAATCTGTAAATGGGTTAATCTCTTCCCAAAGGCAAACTTTCAGACTGTTTCTATCTCAATCTGCTTCGTTAATAGATAGGACAAGCAAAAATGATGCAAGGACAAGCAAAAATGGTGCATGTTAAACCATGCATAGCATTGGAGGAAAAGGAGAAGTTTCTGTATATTTTGCTATACAGTGAATAAAAACAAGGAATATTATTGTTTGGGGAAAAATGTTAAGACAAATATACATGTATGAGAGTTAATGCATGATTATAATATATGCAAGCCTATTAACCCTTTCCAAACAACAAACATTGTAGGCTGGTCCAAAATCAAATGAGTTAAAGGCCACAAAATAAACAATAGGAAATGTAGAAATTGTACTTGTCATACCATGGAAAACATTGAGGGAAGATAAGAAATTGCTGGTAATCATCTCACATTTTCCACCATTTCTATCAGGGCCGTCAAAATCAAGGCTTGTTTGGGGATAAGTGTTAAGACAAATATACATGTGAGAGAGAGAATGCATGATTATGATTGAACACAAGGCTTATTAACTGAAGTAGCATGCACTCACACAATGGGAATGGGGAATGTCGAAACCAAGTTGATCCATAGTTCTTGATATAGGGGAATTACAACATCGCAAAATTACGAAAAATTTTTATTATTTCTCAAAAGTTATGTTGTGGGTACTCATTTGAATAGTCTCTTCGAGACGATTCAAATGAGTACACACAACATAGGTTTTGGATGAGAAATAAGTGATTTTGAATGTGATGATTCCCTCTTACCTAAAGCAAGGTTGATTTGGTGCCAAACCACTCTTTGACAAGTGAAAAACTCCATTATCTGGCTAATCTGACAAACCTTGTTACAGCAACAGGTAATAGGGGGGTAAAGACATTCTATATTTGTTATTTCAAATCCAAACCCTATGTTGAGGTACTTATTTGAATCGTCTCACCGAGACGATTCCGAGGAGTACCACCAACATAGGGTTTGATGTGTGATTGATGAAATATTGCATTTTGAAAAAAAAAATCCCCCTCTTATCTGTAGCTCTGTGACCTCTTATTACAGACCTGTACATAATCAGTTCCACAGATTATTGGGGGAAGAGGAATTTTGAAAACAGAATTTACCCTGAACTTTTCATCAAAATCTGTCATCTGCTTTTTGAAGCTATAGTTTATATGTACAAGCTGACCCCCAATAGCTCAGTTGGTAACAGCAAAGTCTAACTTAATCCAGAAGTCGTAGGTTTGAACCCTGGCTCAGCCTACCTCCTTTCTGACATTGGTTAGAGACAAACAACTTGTCAAATGACAGAAAGGATATTGGCGGAGCCTGGGTTCGAACCCTTACCCCTGGATGGATAGACTAGCTGTGATGTTGCTAGGTTTGAGACCCAATCATTTCTGTGACTGTCACAGGGTGTTTCCTGTAAATATTGCCATTATCAAGGTCTCAATATTGATATCTGGGTCAGGTAAGTAGTTTGTTGATAAAAGCCTATATAATTGGGTCATTTACAATGAGTCATATAAGCTATTTATAGATATTACATCATTCATATTATATTGCCACATGGCAGCAAGTGACTCTGCTAGTAATCTGTCTGACTCATCTTTTCCAAGACATCTAGATAGAAATCTTGTTATCCCTTCCCAAAATAGCAAAAAAATGAAAGCTGTTGCAGCAGCCTTCAGAATAGATAGAATGTAGGTTTAATGTAGCACAAAAATATTGAGGCAAATGAGAAAATGCTGATCATCAATATTTTCTTTTGTCTCATTATTTTCTGAAGTCTTTTGTAGTAGTTAGTGAAAACCAGGTTGTGTCTGGAATTAGGTTAACCATTTTCCCCATAATTTTCGAGAAAGCTTGTGGAAACTTTCAGAGGCAAAAGAAAATGCTGATCAATAGCATTTTCTAAATTCTCTAAATGTTTTCAAAGCTCTTCTAAATTCATTATTATTTATCCTACAATTATTTAGTGTTGATGCTCATGACTGTTTATGTCTTGTTGCAGATTTGGGAGTCTCAGTAGTGTCAAATCAGAAGACACAGCCCCCTCCCCAAAACATGTGTATATCTCATGATTTTTTATATCTTATGATTGTTTATCTTCTCATTACAGATTGGGGAGTCTCAGTAGTGTCAAATCAGAAGACACCGCCCCCTCCCCAAAACATGTGTATATCTCATGATTGTTATCCCCCGCCGAAAAAATTTTTCGGGGGGGATATTGTTTTTGCCATGTCCGTCCTTCCGTCCGTCCGTCCGTCCGTCCGTCCGTCCATCCGTCGGACATTCATTTCCGCGCTATTTCTTGGAAACTATAGACCGGATTTCGATGAAACTTGGCACACAGCTTCAGTACAAAGTGGACATTCGCATATCGTCGGGGTTACCTGGTTGGACCATTGAATTCAGCCGTCCGTCCGTCCGTCCGTCCGTCCGACATTCATTTCCGCGCTATTTCTTGGAAACTATAGACCGGATTTCGATGAAACTTGGCACACAGCTTCAGTACAAAGTGGACATTCGCATATCGTCGGGGTTACCTGGTTGGACCATTGAATTCAGAGTTACTGCCCCTGACTGTTTAAGCCATATACATACAGAGTGATTTTCGTTTCCGCGCTATTTCTTGAAAACTGTAGACCGGATTTCGATGAAACTTGGCACACAGCTTCACTACAAAGTGGACATGCGCATATCGGCGGGGTTACCCGGTTCGACCGCCGAATTTAGAGTTACTGCCCCTGACTGTTTTAGCCATATACATACAGAGTGATATTCGTTTCCGCGCTATTTCTTGAAAACTATAAACCGGATTTCAATGAAACTTGGCACACAGCTTTACTACAATGAGGACATGCGCATATCGTCGGGGTTACCCGGTTCCACCGTCGAATTTAGAGTTACTGCCCCTGACTGTTTAAGCCATATACATACAGAGTGATATTCGTTTCCGCGCTATTTCTTGAAAACTGTAGACCGGATTTCGATGAAACTTGGCACACAGCTTCACTACAAAGTGGACATGCGCATATCGTCGGGGTTACCCGGTTCGACCGCCGAATTTAGAGTTACTGCCCCTGACTGTTTTAGCCATATACATACAGAGTGATATTCGTTTCCGCGCTATTTTTTGAAAACTATTGACTGGATTTCAATGAAACTTGGCTCACAGCTTCACTACAATGAGGACATGCGCATATCGTCGGGGTTACTGGGTTCGACCGTCGAATTCAGAGTTACTACCCCTGACTGTTTAAGCCATATACATACAGAGTGATATTCGTTTCCGCGCTATTTCTTGAAAACTGTAGACCAGATTTCAATGAAACTTGGCACACAGCTTCACTACAAAGTGGACATGCGCATATCGTCGGGGTTACCCGGTTTGACCGCCGAATTCAGAGTTACTGCCCCTGACTGTTTAAGCCATATACATACAGAGTGATATTCGTTTCCGCGCTATTTCTTGAAAACTATACACCAGATTTCAATGAAACTTGGCACACAGCTTCACTACAAAGTGGACATGCGCATATCGTCGGGGTTACCCGGTTCGACCGTCAAATTTAGAGTTACTGCCCCTGACTGTTTTAGCCATATACATACAGAGTGATATTCGTTTCCGCGCTATTTCTTGAAAACTATAGATCGGATTTCAATGAAACTTGGCTCACAGCTTCACTACAATGAGGACATGCGCATATCATCGGGGTTACCCGGTTCGACCGTCGAATTTAGAGTTACTGCCCCTGACTGTTTTAGCCATATACATACAGAGTGATATTTGTTTCCGTGCTATTTCTTGAAAACTATAGACCGGATTTCGATGAAACTTGGCACACAGCTTTACTACAATGAGGACATGCGCATATCATCAAGGTTACCCGGTTCAACCGCCGAATTTAGAGTTACTGCCCCTGACTGTTTAAGCCATATACATACAGTGATATTCGTTTCCGCGCTATTTCTTGAAAACTATACACCAGATTTCAATGAAACTTGGCACACAGCTTCACTACAAAGTGGACATGCGCATATCGTCGGGGTTACCCGGTTCGACCGCCGAATTTAGAGTTACTGCCCCTGACTGTTTTAGCTATATACATACAGAGTGATATTGGTTTTGTTGAAGCCATATACATACAGAGTGATATTGACGTTCTGTTGAAGCCATATACATACAGAGTTATATTCGTTTCCGCACTACTTTATTGACAATGAAAATATGTTCGGCGGGGGATATCAATTCAACGAATTACCTTGTTTATATCTCATGATTGTTTGTATCTCATGATTGTTTGTATGTTGTATCTCATGATTTTTTGTATCTCATGAATGTTTATTTTCTCTCTTCAGATTGGGGAGTCTCAGTAGCGTCAAATCAGAAGACACCGCCCCCTCCCCAAAACGTGAAGACTCCACAGACTCAAGTAAGTTGTCTTAACCCTTTCCCAAACGACATCATGTTAGGGTGGTACTATTTAAAAGCTGCTTTAGACAACAAATTGGTGTTAAAATGAAAGAGATTTGTGTGCAATAATTATAGCACAGAAAATATTGAGGCAAAAGGAGAAAGTGCTGGTCATCAGCTCTTTCTTCTTTTGCCTCAATGTTTTCCCAATTCTTTTCTTTTAGGCACATCAAAACCAGGTCTTGTTTGATAAAGGGTTATTTCTTTCCCAAACAAGCCCTAGATTTGACATCACTAATATGCTGTGGCCATAATGCAGTGTTTAGGGCATTGGACTTTCACTCATGAGGTCTTGAGTTCGATCTCCGGCTGTGGCAAAAATCCTTTCTGAGAAAATTGTCTCCCAACAATTGCTTGATAATTGTTAACCTATGTGAGCTTGCAGCTGGAGGCTAGAAAAGGATGTACTGGTGTGAGAAATGACAGGAATCCATGGTTAGTTGCTCTAGCTATGCGATATGACCATAGCAGTTGAAAGAGAAGTTTAATCCTGATTAATCAATCAATCAATGGATGTCCCTTATAGAAAAGGCTTGCGAAAAACGAGTCTTGATCAGGCCTTGATATAAGTAGATCCCATGGACTTGGAACTTCAGATTGTCAATCTTTGATTCGCTGTCTTGATATTAGGTTAACCCTTTCCCTAACATTAAGAAATTAGGATGGTCCATTTTGACAGCTGCTGCCGACAACAAGATGGATTTTGTTAAAGTATAATAAAGCACAGAAAATATTGAGACAAAAGGAGAAACTGCTGGTAATCAGCAGTTTCTTCTTTTGTCTCTATGTTTTCATAAGCCTTTTCTCTTAAGAGAGTCAAAACCTGGCCTTGTTTTGGGAAAGGATTAAACCACTAAACATAAAGAGTAAAGGTAAATCCATTTATCAGTGTTGTATTTTCCCAAAGTCAAAGCAACATGAAACAGAATACTCTCCATTGCCGAGGTCTATTTGTTAAACCATCAAATATGACCTCTGCAGTTTTCGGTACGCCAACAGCCTATTTGGTCGTCATAATCTAATTATAGCACACCATTTGAATTATCGAATCAAAATCATTCAGTTTTATCTTGCATGATCATTACGTATACATTACGTCGCTTCTATTTTTGGCTGAAGCCGGTAACATTTGAATTATCGAATCAAAATCATTCAGTTTGATCTGGTTTGATTACGTATACATTACGTCGCTTCTATTTTTGGCTGAAGCCGGTAATTTGAAGCGTCAGCCAATGAAATTTTGTATCAGCTTTTTAAATTGTTTTGTTGTGTATCGCCAACGATTGGATACTGAAATCCCACCAAGGCCCCGAGATTAGACGTGAAATGACCCAGCGAGAACAGAGCTCATTCTATCGAAATGTAATGTAGAGATAATGTGCTCTGTTCATAAGAGAGTAGAAACAGAAAAAAGTTAGGTTGTTTCCACCCTGTGGCCATTTACTTTCTTTTTAGCTCACCTGAGCACGAAGTGCTCAAGGTGAGCTATTGTGGTCGCTTTTTGTCCGTCGTCCGTCTGTCCGTCCGTCCGTCTGTCCGTCCGTCCGTCCGTCCGTCTGTCCACAATTTGTTGTTACCACTCTAGCATCCACAAATATTGACCAATCTTGACCAAACTTGGTCAAAACATGTATGACTATAAGTTCTCGGATGAGTTCGATTTTGAGTCAGATCGGACCAGGAAGTCTAGAGTTATGTGCCCTTGAACGTCAAAAATGGCTAGTTTTGACTTTGTTACCACTCTAGTATCTAACAATATTTACCAATCTTGACCAAACTTGGTCAAAACATGTATGACTATAAGTTCTCGGATGAGTTCGATTTTGAGTCAGATCAGACAAGGAAGTCTGGAGTTATGTGCCCTTGAACGTCATAAAATTGCTAGTTTTGACTTTGTTACCACTCTAGTATCTACAAATATTGACCAATCTTAATCAAACCTGGTGAAAACATGTATGACCATAAGTTCTTGGATGAGTTCGATTTTGAGTCAGATCGGACTTGGAAGTCCGTAGTTATGTGCCCTTGAACTTCAAAAAAGGCTAGTTTTGACTTTGTTACCACTCTAGTATCTACAAATATTGACCAAAATTAGCCAAACTTGGTCAAATCATGTATGACCATAGGTTCTCGTATGAGTTCGATTTTGAGTCAGATCGGACTTGGAAGTCCGGAGTTATGTGCCCTTGAACATAAAAAATGGCTAGTTTTGACTTTGTTACCACTCTAGCATCTACAAATATTTACCGATGAAGACAAAACTTTGCCACAATGTTGGTAACTATAAGATCTTGGATGATTTTGATTTTCAGTGTGATAGGAGCAGGAAGTCTGGAATTATGTGCCCTTGAATTTGACAAAATTGCTGTTTTCGACTTTGTTTACACTGTAGCATCTACATTTATTGACTAATCAAGGCAAAACTTGGCCACAATGTTGGTGACCATAAGGTCCTTGATGAATTAAATTTTCAGCTTGATTTGATTAGAAAAACAAGAGTTATTGGCCCTTGAATTTAACAAAATTACTGTTTTCGACTTTATTTTCTTTCTAGCAAACACAAATATGGACCAATCAAGACACAACTTGGTCACAATGTTGGTGACCATAAGATCTTGATTGTTTTAATTTGTTCGATTAATCGGACTAAAAAACCCAGAGTTGTGCGCCCTTGATGGCTACAAAATTGCCACTTTCGACTTTGTTTTCTCTCAAACAGCAATAAATATTAACCAATAAAAAAACTTGGACATGAGTTATGTGCCCTTGACTGTGACAAAATTGTTGTTTTCTTCCACTTTGTTTTTACTCTAACAGCTACAAATATCGATCATTCAAGATTATGAAAGCAGTTTTCAGCTTGATAAACATCTCGCATCTTAAATTATGTGCTCTTGAACTTGACAACCTTACGATTTTCATTCTATCTAGGTGCAGGTGAGCGATCAAGGACCATCATGGTCCTCTTGTTTCTCCATTTAATATATTTTGTTGGGATCATGCACCTAAATTTATCTTTTATCTTAACGCCCCCACACTTAGATTTCTAGGACATTATATTTTACCATTGCATGTTGTCTTTCTGTCAGATTGGGGGGGGGGGGGGGGGGGGGGGGGGGGGTGATGGTGCAGTGGTAACACAATGCACCGCCAAGGGTCAGTGGTTTGATCTTCTGCCACTTCAACCTTTGGTGTAGCCGCGGCCATGGCGTAGTTCGTAGCGCATCTGGAGGTTGGAGGTCCCAGGTTCGATACCCGGTCGCGGCAAATACCCTTACAGACAAAAATGTCACCCATCAATGGTTTGATATCGTGAACCTATGTGGGGGGCAGCTGGAGGCTTGGTAAGGGTGTTGCGGTAGTAGTACTGGTATTAGAAACGACAGGAATCCATTGTTAGGTGCTCCAGCCGCCGTGATATGACCTTAGTAGTCGAAAACGGCGTAAAACCCCAATAAACCAATCAACCTTTGGTGTCTCCCACCAATGGTTGGATATCATTTACCTCTGTGGGCAAGCAGCTGGAGGCTCATTTAGGATGTTGTGGTAGTACTGGTATGAGAAACAACAGGAATCTATGATTAGGTGCTATATGACCCTGGCTGTTGAAATAGGCGTTAACCCTTTCCCAAACAACAAATTTTAGGGTGGTCCAATTTGAAAGTTGCTGAAGACGTAAAAATTAGTGTCTAAAAAGATTGATTTGTGTAAAATATAGCACAGAAAATATTGAGACAAAAGGAGAAACTGCTGTTATCAGCAGTTTCTTCTTTTGTCTCAATGTTTTCCAAAGCCTTTACGATTAGGGGCATCAAAACCAGGCCCCGGTTTCTCGAAGAAACTTAAGTATGTTCTCATGCTCAAATTTGAGCACTGTGCTCAAAACGCACGAAATCCATGTGAACTTCAATCGAATACCCTTCAACGGAGAGTGTCCCTTTGGAGTATATGTTCTCATGAGAATATACTTAATTTATTTTCGAGAAACCGGGGCCAGGTCTTGTTTGGGATAGGGTTAATGTAGATGATGTATCTCCATACGGATTAACCCATTCCCACATAATGATGCTTTGATAAACACTGGTGGTTAACTCTGCCAAAGCGAGGGAGGTTTTTTCGCGATAAATGTATTCCGTCGGTGTTGTTATTAAATATCGTAACTACGGCTTTATTGAAGCCGTAGTTACGAGATTTTACAACAACACTGACAGTTTGTCAATACAAAACGGTAAACTCGGTCTGTTTTTAGAATTAGTTCATTGTCATTAGAAAAAAGATCTATAAACTCACATTTAAACGCAAAATATCTATACCTTGTTGTAGCGAAAATTGTTTTAGTTCACCACCAGTGATAAAGGCTTTGGAAAACATTGGTTTGATTGGATCCATGTACTTTTCGAGATCGCAGTTCATAAAGACTTTAATGGGTAACATTGAAACTTTATAAAGTGTTTGATGATACAGAATTTACATGAGACTGTTTTTCCTATATTGTAGGTCAGCCCCTTCTACAGAGGACCGCCATTGTTCAGAAAGATGAGAAGGGGTATGGGCTGACTGTTAGTGGAGATAACCCTGTCTATGTAGCCAGTGTTAAAACAGGTGAGTTGTCTCCCTTTAAACATTGTGTATATATCAAAGGGTCTGTATAAAACTACTGTATAGGTCAGCCCCTTCTACAGAGGACCGCCATTGTACAGAAAGATGAGAAGGGGTATGGGCTGACTGTCAGTGGGGATAACCCTGTCTATGTAGCCAGTGTTAAAACAGGTGAGTTATCTCCCTTTATACATTGGTTACATATCAAATCATTGCTTTTCTTCAAAAATTTCGTTACTGCAGCTTAAAAAAAGCTGCAGTTAAGAGGTTTACGAAGAAAGCAAGGTAATAGTCTGTATAAAAACCTCTACAGATGTGTGGAATTAGATCAGCCCCTACATGATAATTGTACAGAAAGATGAGAAGGGGTATGGGCTGACTGTCAGTGGAGATAACCCTGTCTATGTGGCCAGTGTTAAAACAGGTGAGTGGTCTCCCTTTAGACATTGTTTACATATCAAATAGTCAATATAAAACCTGCTATTGTCCACCCAAATTAACCCGGGACAACTTGATTTTCGCATGTTAAGTCCGTTAGTTGAGCGTCTTAACAAAACATTACCAAAGTGGGGTCATTACATATGCACATGTCTCGGGTCAATCTTGCTGGACTATATAAATGTGTGGAATTAGAATAGTATAATAATTGTACAGAAAGATGAGAAGGGGTATGGGCTGACTGTCAGTGGAGATAACGCTGTCTATGTGGCCAGTGTTAAAAAAGGTGAGTTGTCTCCCTTTAATATAAAGTTAAAATGTCAACAAAACCATTGTTAATGTGTGGAATTAAATCGGCTCCTACATGATGATTGTACAGAAAGATAAGAAGGGGTATGGGCTGACTGTCAGTGGGGATAACACTGTCTATGTGGCCAGTGTTAAAACAGGTGAGTTGTCTCCCTTTAATAAAAAGTTTTTATAAAATACCAACAAACCATTGTTGATTTATGGGGTTATTTCAACATCTACATGAAAGATAAGAAGGGGTATGGGCTGACTGTCAGTGGAGATAACCCTGTCTATGTGGCCAGTGTTAAAACAGGTGAGTGGTCTTCCTTTAAACATTGTTTACATATCAAATGGATAGTATAAATCACTGTATAGATCTGGATAAATGACCTGGCAGAGCATCTCAAGCTATTAGTTAGAGATGCTTTGCCAGGTCATTTATCATGAGCTATATAAGTGTGGAATTAGATCAGCTGATACATGATAATTGTACAGAAATATGAGAAGGGCTTTTGGCTGACTGTCAGTGGAGATAAACTTTGTTAATATGAAATCAATTTCTTCCAAATCCTCATAACTGCAGCTTAAAACAAGCTACAGTTACCAGGTTTTCAAAGAGAAGCAATGGAATGGTCTGTATAAAACCACTGGAGTTAGGTCAGCTGCTATATGAAAATTGTGAAGAAAGATGAGAAGGCTGACTGTCAGTGGAGAAACATATTGAGGCATTTGGAGAAGATGTTGGAAATCAGCATTTCCATCTTTTGCTTTGATGTTTTCCCAAATTTTTTCTCTTATTGTTTAAAGAGATAGTTGGCTGTCAATTGAGATAAGCCAGCTTTTGTACCCCCTGTAAGACCATTTGAATTGTTTCCCTTTACTTATTGAGAACTCGTAAAAGGAATTAGATCTTGTACAAAATGATGATTGTTCATAGTTCATAGTAAATTTACTCAAGTTTGACCCTAGCCTAGTCGTAATCGCTCAGTTGATAACATTAGTGTCCATCAATGAAGGGGTCATGAGATTGAACCCTGGCTCTGCCAATATTCTTTCTGACATAAGACAGAAAGTCTTGTGTCTCTCACAATTAAATGCATTGTTTATGAATCATCTAAGTGAAATGATCAGCTTGGATTGGATGTTGTTGTACTCAGAGCTACAGACTAAACATTGGAATGGATATTCAAAATACAATATTCCATTTATTGTTCACTAAAGCCTATATCGTGGGTATTCCTTAGAATCATCTGTATGAGACAATTTAAATGACAACACAACATACAGTTTGAACTGATTTTGATGAAGATTTGGAGGAATTGTCAACATGAGACATGGACATTTGCATGATGAAATTTCTTTTCTCTCTGGAGTCAACCAAGAGAGATAATCACTGGTGGTGAACTCGGCCAAAGCGATGGACGTTTTTCGCTACAACAAGGCACAGATATTTTGTGTTTAAATGTGAGTTTAAAGATCTGATTGGATAGTTTTTCTAATAACAATGAATTTGTTATAAAAATAGACCGGGTTTATTGATATGTATTTACAAACCGTCAGTGTTGATATAAAATCTCGTAACTACGGCTTTATCGAAGCCGTAGTTACGATATTTTATAACAACGCCGACGGAATACAATGATCATGAAAAAACGTCCCACGCTTTGGCCGAGTTCACCACCAGTGATAATTTGACTTTGAATTTGTGACCCGCATCACCCGGGGTGTATTAGTTTGTGCATCGACGGTTCTTGTTGAATTTCAATTTTCTGTTACAGGTGGTGCTGCAGAGAGAGCTGGTGTCCAGGTGGATGACAGAATCATCAAGGTAATTATCTTGCTCTCTTGTTATCAATTTAAGTCCGCATCCATATGCAGAACTGTGTATGTGACCAGGCCTTTAAAGAAAGCATTGTGGAAAATGAAGAAATTGCTTGTGAAAAGCAATTTCTTCATTTTCCACAATGTTTTCTACCCAAAAAGCATAAAATTGTAAAATTTTGTATTCTTGAAATTGTTGTCTGCAGCATCTTTGAATTCGGACCAGTCTAAAATTTTATCATCTGGTAATTGGTCAATCCTGTCTTGCTGAATTAGAATTAGCAGAATTAGAATTAGCAGATGTAATAATGTCAAACTACAAATATGTGCAGACTGATCTTATTCTATACTGTTTGCCCAAAGAAGCTCGAATATTTCAGGATCAAAACATTACCATTTGGTTAGGTGCATCAGCTGCCTTGATAAAGAAATTGTTTAGAATGGCATTAAATCATGTAAGAATATTCATCTGAAACTAAGAAAGTAGAGTTATATCTACCCAAATTGCTAAAGAAATTGTCCAGCCCATTCCCTGAAGGTGAGCTTTTTAATGCACTACAAGATAAAGATTCTGGATAATATTGTGGAAAAGGAAGAAGTTGCTTGTAACAAGCAATTTCTTACTTTCCCACAATGTACCCAAAAAGACCAGTGAATGTAAAATGAGCGATACCGGTCAGTTATCTTCCCTCGCTATCAAAATAGAGGGCGCTACGCCTGCATTGGTCCGACCAACTTCCGGTTTAGTTTTCCATTCATACAGCGTAAGTGACGAATGACAAGTTTTCAACAATCAATATAATGCCTCAAACTACCTGTGTTGTCCCCAACTGTACTTATAGTGGCGATCACATTATTCCTAAGGACAAGACACGACGGGACGCATGGATACACGCTATACGGCGAGCAAAAGAAGACGGAAAATCGAAGTTCGGAAAGTGGGAACCAAACAGCAAATACAGCTACATTTGCCGCAATCATTTCACAGAAAATGATTATGTGACATTGACATACCACGGTATGTAGACGGGCCTATATTATCATGTGAATGGTTAAATTTAAACCCGAAATGTCACTTTACTTCACGATTTCTTCTTTTGATAGGTACAACGAATATGTCGGACCGATTATGCTTATGGTGAAACTAGGTCATCAATGTTTACCTTTTTGCTACATGGAAATTGTTGATAATAGTTGACAGGATTAATCCTTTCCCAAATGACAAAATTTCAGGGTGTTCAAAATTGAAAGCTACTTCAGAATAAAACATACATGTGTTGAAAAGGGTATGATTTGTGTACACTCAATAGCACAGTAAATATTGAGACAAAAGGTGGCCATAATTTTCAGTGGGAGTATTGGTGGATTTCCAGGAAGCTCAATGTATAGGGATTAAAATAAGATGAAGAAACTTTCTTCCCAATCAATGTTAAATAAATGCTTCAATGGAATGTCTGAGTAAAGGAGAAAGTGCTGATTTTCTTTTGTTTTCTCAATGTTTTCAGCCTTTTGTATTAGGGATGTGAAAACTAGGACCTATTTTGGAAAGGGCTAAGCAGCAAATATTCCTGCATTAACACTTTTCTAAACAAGACCTGGTCTCGGTTTCTGAAAACGATGTGGTGTATATTTTCAGGTCAAGATCGACAGAAACGGACATTAAAGAAGACAGCTGTACCATCGGTCTTCACGTGGGCACCAGCTGTTGAAACAGAGTCTTCAAAAGCACGTGCAAAGAGATCTGAGGCACGTTCAGTGAAGCGCCGAAGGTTGTTTCAGGACTCAACTAATCAGGAACCCATTTACTTTGCCCAGAAATTTCAAATGATGGATGCCGATGACATAGGTGCCAGTGAAACTGTAGGCTCCAGTGCGGATTATACAAGCGATGATACGGAGAACACTGAGCAAATGGACGCCGTGCAGATGTCTATGGTAGATGTAGCGAGTCAGACGCCCAAACAGGCACCATATGACATACACAACTTTGAGAAGGATCCAGTTGGTGTTCGCTACTTCACAGGGCTTGAAAATTATGTTAAGTTTTCTTTTGTTTTAAATTCACTTGGCCCAGCCGCTTATCACCTGAATTATGTTTATCACCATGTTTCTAATATCAGTGTACCAAATCAGTTGTTCATGGTGCTCATTAAACTCCGACGTCATACACCAAACTATGAACTGGGAAGAATGTTTGGAATAGCAGAAAGTGTTGTCAGTAATGTATTCATTACATGGGTAATATTCATGGAGAAACAGTGGAAAGAAATTAACATTTGGCCAAATCAAGAGCAAGTTCGTTACTTTGCACCAACAGGCTTCAAACGCTGCTATCCGAACACCCGTGTTATTGTAGATGGCACAGAGTGCCCGGTGAAAAAGCCCAAAAACCCAACATCACAGCAGGCTACCTTTTCGACATATAAAAACCGAAACACTGTGAAGACACTTGTTGGTGTCACACCTGGAGGATTGGTCTCTTACATTTCGCCAGCGTATGGGGGATCCACCAGTGATCGGCAGATTGTTGAACGGAGTAACATGATCAATATGTGTGATCCCAAAGATAGCATCATGGCTGACAAGGGTTTTAATGTTCAGGACCTTTTTGCAGCTCGTGATGTTCACGTAAACATCCCCACATTTTTTAAGAAAAAGAATCGAATGACTGGAGAAACGGTTCTCAGAGACAGAAAAATATCAAGCAAAAGGGTGCATGTTGAAAGAGTTATCGGTCTAGCCAAGACATACCGTATCCTGGTTGAGCCAATGACAGCAACGGAAACTAAACTGTCATCAAAAATTATATACATCTGTTTTATGTTATGCAATTTCAGAAGTCGTATAATTCCTAAATATGCTTGAATTGTCTTGACGCCCCTATGTAAAAAGCTTTTGAAATTTTGAGGCAAAAGAAAATGCTGATAATCAACATTTTTTCCCTTTTGTCTCAATAGTTTTTGTGCTAGATTATACTCAAATGTATACTCTTCTAAAGCATATATTTTGCCATTTGCAACAGCTTTCTAATTGGAAAAGACTTAAGTTTTGGAAGGATTTTGATAGAAACCATGCACTTTCTCCTTGTGTCTCAATATTTTCTGTGCTACATTATACACAATTCCTATCTTGTTTAACCCATTACTTCACATTGACTCTTTTTGACTCTTCAGAAAATAATGGCGTTGAAAAACATAGTAGAAAATGAAGAATTTGCTTGTCACAAGCAATTCCTTCATTCTCTACAATGTTTTTTACATGAACTGAAATATTTTCAAAAGTTCAACTTGAAATTGCTGTCTCCAACACCTTTCAAATTGGAACAGTCCAAAATGTTGCTAAGGCTAATGGAGATTTACATCCAACTCAACTGCTAAGGTCATATTGAGACGGGACCTGGGTTTAACCTTTTCCCAAACAGGACCTGGCCCTGGTTTCATGAAAAAAGTTAAATACATAGTCATGAGTACATGCTCATCTTCAATGAAATACTCTTCAACATTGATGGGTATTCGATTGAAGTTCACATGAATTTTGTGTGATTTGAGCACGGTGCTCAGATTTGAGCATGAGCACTTAGTTTAGTATTTTCGAGAAACCGGGTCCTGGTTTTGACATCCCTAATAGAAATGACTTGGGAAAACATTGAGGCAAAAGAAGAAATTGTTGATAACCAGCAGTTTCTCTTTTGCCTCAATATTTTCTGAGCCATAATATACACAATTTCTATATGCATTTATACCAATTTTGTCTTTCTGAAGCAGCTTTTAAATTTGAAAAGTCAAAAGTTTGGGTAAGGGTCAAAGTCCATCCGAAAGACTTGAGAGGCGGGGTAGTGAACTGCGACCCCTGTGTTGCAAGTTCAGCATGTTACGAACTTATCACTGCACCAAATCCATCCCCAAAATCTTGCAGTCTGGTAATGGCTTAACTGTTATTTGTGACGGTTTTCAAATTCAAACAGTCTACAATTTTACTGTTTGTGAAAGGGTTAATCCTATCCAAAACAAGACTTGGTTTAGATGTCCCTTAGATAAAAATCCTTTGGAAAAGATTGATGCAAAAAAAGTGCAGGTGACAATCACTCCTTTTGCCTCAATATTTTCTGGACTATAATAAAAGAATTCCTTCTTTTCATATTATTTATTTTTTTCAGTCTTCAACTCCCTCCAAAATGGACAACCCTAATATTCTATTGTTTGGAAAGTGTTAAAGTGATAGGGGCCCATATTTGAGTTTTCTCATTCTCTGTGAGTATACAGACAGTGTATGGGTTTTCTCTGTTATTTCTCAACCAAACTATACACTGTTGGTATTCAAAAGAACAGCCTTTCTAAAAAGGTTCTTTTGAAAACCAGCATTGTATAGTTTTGTAGATTAAGAGTCATCATTGTATGGGCTATTAGAATTTTGTTTGTTTGGAAACAAGACAAGAAGTATGTTATACAGTTGTTGGATTTAATTTCTATAGCATTTAACGTTCATATCATATGATAAATCCATGTCAATAAAACAAGTAAACCCCATTTTGAGCAATTTCTTCTTTTCCCATAATGTTTTCATCCACAACTACAATAAAAAATTTGGGACATCATTTTACCTTGAGATATACAAAGTTAGACTCATCCAAAATGAAACTGAATCATTTTTGTTGCTCATAAACATTAATGTTCATTATTGAAATATAGCCTTTAGGAAAAGGAAAGAAATTGCTGAGAACAAGCACTATTTCTCCTTTTCCTACTACATTTCAATTGCTATATTAAACATTTCAAAAATAATTTGTGTAAACGTTTTTGATCCATTGATGACGAGACAGGACCAGAGGTGTCAGTGTTCTCCCCATCCCAATAAGCTGTTTTGGCTCCACTACAGCTTCATCTAAATCAGAGTAATGTCCCAATCGTTTCAAAAGTGCGGCTGCCCCACATCATGTCCTCAAAATTGTCATGAAATAGAGGCTTTCGAGATATTTCATGCTGAGAACTGTTAAATAAGTCATTCTAATTATTGTAAATGAATAATAATTGTGAATAAAACATTATGGTAAAAGAAGAAATTGCTCAAGATGAGCTATTTCTTCTTTTTCCATTATGTTTTACTTACAATTAATTTTATAAACACTATGGTTTTCAAGGTTTACTGAATCTTATGTGATATACCACTACAGCTTTGGAAATCATTTAGACAAAAGAAGAAAATGCTGATTTTTTCCTTTTGCCTCAATATTTTTTTGCTACATATTAAACAAATCCTATCTTTATCAACATCCAAGGAAATTTCAGACTAGTGACCAGAGCAAGTGTATAACATGGGCTATAATCACTTGACTTTGTTATGATATATTTCCTATTGTTTGTAAACAAAAAAGAATCACTACTCTTGAATGTTCACGGGCTTTAACAAGAAATTGACAGAAGATCTAGGTATCAGAATAAAACGGAGAGTAAGACCTACAACTTGGTATGTCAAACAATATGGAAAAACGTCAGTTAAAAAAATGCATTCTTTGTTTACAAACAATAGGACAACATATCAGCAAATTCACATGATTACCGCCCGTTTATTAGAGGGGTTTATAAAAAAGTTTGTCAAGCAAAGCTGGTTTGAAGTATTTTTCAAAGAATGACTGCAATTTCCCTAACATTGATATAATAAACTTTTCATCTCTATGAATGCGTATATAAGCAACATCCTTGATTGTATAAATGACAAGATCACATGACTTTCTTTCTGAGCAGAACAACTGGCCTTGAATTTGATAAAAATATGGGTGGATTCTGCTGAGTGATAACTCTCCATTTTCTTCTTTTAAATAAGGTACAGTGACAGATGTGATTTGCTTGTTTTTTGCTGTGAATGGACATTTCACTTCACATATCAAATCCTCACTAATCACACCATCTGGGGATGCCCCAATGAATGGGTGTGTTTTTGACACAAAAATGCCACAATTCTGGACTTTCACGCCATGGTCACTCTCGTACTTGTGGATCGCCTCCTTTTCAAATGTTTGACCATGTACTATAGCTTTGTTCTTTTTGAACCTACTAGCTGTGATCATAGATGTAGCGAGCTTTTCCATGTTGGCTCTTTCTGTCGCTCGACATATGGCTCCGAAGTTGGACGATTGAAGTCTCTTCTCCCTCTCTTCAAACCAACGCGCATTACTGCTCTGACCTCTGGTGCAAAATTCAAGAGTCAAACGATCTTCGTTACTTATTTCATAAAGGTTCAGCGACCTTAGGAACTGATCCTCTGGCGTGTTTATGAGGTAGTCATGGTCATTAGCCACACCCCTTACATTCGCTGCAGTGAATATTTGGAAAATCGGCATGTCTGAAATCCCAGGATGGTTCATGCATGTGTTGTAAAAATGGGACTGATACCAGTCTGTGTTTCTGTACTCTTGTGGACGCACGTCATACGAGTCAAAGTTGCAGACTTCATCAGCCCCAGGCATTTTTAAGTTTTCAGCCTTAATTGGTGAGCCGACATGCCGTTTGGCTTTGTGGAAAGTTTGTAACTTTTCTGTACAGGAGAGTTCAACGTTGACTACACCGCTTTTGATGAACTTGCAGCATGCATACAACACTGCGCGAATATGTTTACAATGTCCATGGGGACCTTCACCTGCACCGCATTCACATTGGGCCTCGTGCACCTTGCCAGATTTTTTAAATGACACATCAACCAGATATATAACCTTCTTCTTCATGGAGGCACGACAGGCACATTTAACAAAATCTATTTCATCTGTGGAACACAGTCGTATGTACCTGAGAAATTTCTCCTTGTACAAATCCACAGCGTCACTGTCAAATTCAACATTAAATGGTTCAAGATACTCATAAGCCAGGTCGAATGATAAAGGTGACAGCTTCTGGTCCGCATGAAGGTCCTTGTAGGCTGTAGCTTCTGGTAAATCCATAAAGAATTCCGACTGCGTCTCACAATCTTGCCCAAAGTTGGAATTTCGGTCATATGCCTCAAGTCTGAAAATAGAGTAAATTACCTTGTACTGCCATCACTTCTAGTTTTTCTACCAAATTGTGTGGCATTATAATGTTAGTAATAACTTACACACTTTGCAGTCACACTTGTGTGTACAGTTTATATCTAAACAGATAAATTTCAATAGGGACTGATTCTATCCAGTCGACCGTGATGTATTTTCGGACAAACAAATAGTATTTTGTGGTTGTTGTTACGAAATCTCATTACAATGGCTTGATTCAAGCCATAGTTACATGCTTTTTTAAAAACACATACAGATTATCAAAACATAACATTAAAACTTTATTTTTAGCACAAAATTCATTGCTATTCAAAGTTATCATTGCAACACAAGGAACGTTTGACTTTCTCAGAAAACAAAATACCCCACCCACTTCTGGCCCCATGCATTTTGTTCACACCGAATTATGCTGAAAATGCAGATAAGATGCTTATCCACAATTATTAAACTCTATATTGAAATCGTAGATCGTATCTTTTTTATAGTAAATCATTTAACAACACGATTAGAATGAAAAACAACACAAATCGTTTGCAATAGATTCATAAACAACAGTCTGTTGAACAGATTCTCGCCATCTCGGACCGATTATTTACCTGTCTATTAATTCGGTTTTCCGTCCAGAAGTCTTCGCATTCCTACGTTTCAGTTCAGCCTTGAGGTCAGACAGATACATGGAACCGTATTTCGAAGCCATATTCGTCAGTTGTATCGATACAATTGTTTATTTATGTTGAGATCTGTGTGGATTATCGAGTAAATTTGTAGAACACGGAAGTAAACCGGAAGTGAAGCGGACCAATGTGGTCGCCGCGCCACCTATATCGACAAGGGCAATTAATCGGAAAATGTCTCCCATTGCATTCAATAAAAATTGTCAGCTGGAACATCTTTGAATTTAAACCAGCCTAAAATTTTGCCATCTGGTAATGGATTTAGCAATTTTGCATGGTTACTCTGATAAGTCTTGATTGTATAGGTCTGAAGAATTCATTTGTTGTACAAGTTACTGCATTAAGTTATTCCATTTATCATTAAATACCAAACACTTTGTGCAGCTTCAGAATGGAACACCATGGAACTTGACATTGACAATGGTATACCCTCATCATTTTCCAGGTGTCAACAGTTTTTCTGGCAACAGAAATTGACGAGGGATACTCTTGTCAATTTCTGCCTTTACGGAGGATGCACAGAGTTGCACAAACTGCTTGTATCTAATGATTGATGGAATACCCGAAAACTGAAGGATTAGTCAACAATTCAACTCATCAAATATATTTATAAAGAAAATATTTATTTTTATTTTACCCCCATTTCAGGTGAATGGCAAACTGGTGACCAACTCAAACCACAGGGAGGTTGTGCAGCTAATAAGAGGTAAGCTTTCTTACATGTAGCTATATTAGAAATAGAAACTCCTTGTTTCATTATTTGACTAAATGATGAAGGCCAAATATCTTGGACCGTAACATGAGTAACATGACCCAGGAATCTTGTTTGGTGCAGATTTTAATCGGGGCATAACTTATGCCCGTTTTAGCTAGCAGGGACTTATGTCTAGGGAGCTAGTGTTACAATTTTAGTGTCAGCTTCACATCCAGATGATGATGTCTCTTTGTAAAAAAACATAGATTAGAGAGCCTTGTTAATCAATAAGGCAGAAAATTAGAAAATGCTGGTGACTTATGGTTTTCCATCCTCTTTTGGAATTGACCCTTTATTTCATGACAAATGTTTGGACTGTTCCAATTTGATAGCTGCTGTAGGAGACAAAATGGATTTTGATAAAGATAAGATTTGACTGTACAATATAGCATAGAAAATATTGAGGTAACAGGAGAAAATGCTGATTTGGCAGCATTTTATTCTTTTGCCTCAATATTTTCCCAAACCATTTCTATTGTGTTGTTAAAACCATAGGAGTTAATGTTAATAAGAATCTGTCTGTTGACAAGACGAGAGTAAAGACAGAATGATAAAATAACCAATAAGCACTCTCACTCACAAGTTCCGGGTTTTGATCCCTGGCTGTGGCAAACATCCTTTTTGACATTTGTCTTCTAATGATGGTTGGATAATTATAAATCTATGTGGACAAGCAGCTTGAGACTCTGTAAGGATGTTAAGGTAGCACTGGTGTGAGAAACGACAAGAATTCATGGTTAGGTGCTCCAGCCACATGATATGACCATAGCAGTTGAAAGATGTGTTAAATCCCATTTAATTAACAGAAACTAAAAAGAAATTACATGTTAAAAAGTTTGTCCAGCTTACTCATTAAGTTTGGTAAGGACAATTTAAAGTTGGACTTCTTATAAAATATACACTTACAATATTGCTCCACCATCTGACATAATGGAAAGGGGATAGGCTGGGATTTCATTTGAAAAAGCATTGTTGCTGTAAATAATTGTGAAAGCAATACACTGCTTTCTTGAAATAGTTCACCAGTTCTAGTTTCATTCAAACAATTTGGCACTGAACAATAAGTTGTTGATAAAACGCTGAACCCTACTGGGCTGAGGTATCTTAACACTTTTCCAAGCTAAACTTGGTTTTAAAAAGAAGCTTGGGAAAATATTGGGACAAAAGAAGAAAATGCTGATAATCCGCATTTTCTCCTTTTGCCTCAATACTTTCTTGCCTAAATTATACATGTATCTAATATTTATCAACATCCATTTTGTCGTCTGCAGCAACTTTTCAATTGGACCACCCTAAAATTTTACCGTTTGGGAAAGGGTTCACACTTTCCCAAACTGTAAAGTTTTAGGTTTGTCCAATTTGAAAACTACTAAAGAGGATGAAATGAATGATGATAAAGATAGAATTTGTGTACAATATAGCGCAGAAAATATTGAGACAAAAGGAGAAAATGCTGATCAGGATCAGCATTTTATTCTTTTGTCTCAATGTTTTCACAATCAATTTATCCTTGGAACATCGAAAACAAGTCTTGTTTGGTAAAGGGTTAACTTCCTGCATTTCTCTAGGGCGAAAATAGTGGGTGGGGAAAACACAACAGGTGCAAAAATTGTGTATATATGTGGATATATTTCTTGGGCTTTGTGCAAAATTATTCTATCTTTATGAATGTTTTACTTTAGAGCATTTACACCTCCAATATAAATGTTATGAAATACCTGGTACTTTGTTTAATGCAAATCTTGCAAATCATACATTGTTAAATGCAAATCAATCAATCAATCAATCAGTCATTCAATCAATTAGACTCAGAATAGATTAAACACAAGACTGAAGTGTCA
Source organism: Fragum sueziense (assembly GCA_963680895.1). Lineage (NCBI taxonomy): Eukaryota > Metazoa > Mollusca > Bivalvia > Cardiida > Cardiidae > Fragum > Fragum sueziense. The sequence continues at coordinate 5,975,070 of OY804600.1, read as the reverse complement.
TAAATGTATTTGAAGCATTAAATTATGTAGCAGTGTGTACCCATGAAATGGTCGTGGACAAAGGATAGTTGGTAGTCAATCGGGGTTTGATCCTCGGCGGCAGCAAATATCTTTGAGACAAAATTGTCACTCACCAATGGTTTGAAAATAGTTAACCTATGTGGGAGAGCAGCTGGAGGCTTGCTATAGATGTTGTGGTAGTGCTGGTATGAGAAATAACAGGAATCCATGGTTAGGTGCTGCAGCCGATGCAATATTACCATAGCAGTTGGAAGAAGGGTTGAAGCCCAATCAATCAGTACGCATGAAAATATCTGTTTCAGAAATATTTTCATGCCGCGGTATCGAAAGATTAGGGGCATATTGTTGTACTCATGTTTGTCCGTCTGTCCATCTGTCTGTCCGAAAACGTAACATTGGCCATTTCGGAGACATTGGTGTTTCACAAGCACATAATATTATAGGGTTAATTCACCTTTTTTCGGTCGTTAACATTCTCAGAGGCCCAAAAAATACGTTATCGACCGAGACCGAAGGTCGAGGTCGATAACGTATTTTGTGGGCCTCTGAGAATGTTAACGACCGAAAAAAGGTGAATTGACGCTATTATTGCATAAAAAGCATGAAATTCCAATGATAACTTACCCCAAACCCCTTCATATGTGCAAAAAATGAACCGAGGTGAGATAAGAAAATGTCCGCCATTGTTGTTTTGTTCTGATAAATCTTCCGAGAATTTTTTGTTATGCGTGACGTCGGTAAAACGACGTTACGTCATTATTTGGCGCCAAAAGGCGAACGTCGCTTATTTAACGTAAGACGTTGAGAATTTTGCGGGAAAAGAGACAATTGTTTATTTTGCAGGGTAAAATCGAGGATATTTGAGTGCAAAGCCGGTCCGATATCGTACTGAATATAGACCGGTTTTCACGATATCGGACCGGTATCTTCCCGTTATTCAATGTCGATAACGGCCCAAAAACACACTTTTTATGCAATAATATTGTTTGAAGCTCTGGCAGTAGTCTTAGACTGGTGTCAGTCTATTCAAAATAACACAATTTGTATAAGAAACATTAAAATATACTCATTGTCCTAAAAATACGAGAATAAGAATGGATAAGTTACGGACTGAAGGGTTATTTTCCTGCCTATAATCTACCTGTGGTAATAAGCCATTTGACTGGTGCCTGTTATTCTTCAAAACTGGGGTGGGATGGAAAAGTATTTATAGTTTACAAAGCTACGGATAATGGCGTATGGATAATATTTCAAATTAAAAAATCTTGTTATTCGTCAATCAAATCCTATGTTGTGGGTACTCATTTGAATCGTCTCTTCAAGACGATTCAAATGAGTACCCACAACATAGGATTTGGGATAAAAATGAGAAAATTAGAACAAAATAATCTTTAATTATCCATTGTTAGGTGGTAATTTTCTAGGTACAGAAGCCATATTGTTTTAGCCTCTTGCAGCCAAAACGGAATACACAAAACTGGTGAAAATGATAGATTGGAAAATCGTAAAAAAATGATACATGAAAAATAGGAATATCCATAGAGTCAGATATTTTCTTGATCGATAAAGTGGGAAATATATTATGATATTGGTAAATATTGGCACAGCCTTGATGAATCTTATGGATTTTTGTCCGCGGAATAAGTGACGGACAGACAAAAACTGTTGGATGATTATAAGTTTTCTGGAGAATTACCTAAGAGAATTTCATTGAGTGTTATGTGTGTGTGTGTAACTTTCTTGGTTCTATGTGGGTTTAGGCTTTTCATGCTGGATTAAAATTTTAATGCCCAGTTGAAATTGTAAGATTGTGAGTTAGTTTAGTGTTGATGGGGGATCAAAACATTGTAATTACAGCTTTTTCAAGCGATAGTTACAAGGTTTTGATTCCCCATTGATATATCTAAAACTGTCCAGGCTGATAATATATGTGTATACTTTTCTCGCCAAATATAGAACAATCTGGGAAAAGCATAATTTTGATTCAATGTTTTGAAAATGCATAATCATTGTGATGCTCCCAAATCCAAATGTGAATAACTCCATTCATGCTTGGCCAGATTGGTACTTATATAGAACTTCATGAATGGAATTGACCTTTCACTTTTCCACATTTTCATCTACATGTAATAATTCTCTGCCAAAATAGAATTAGAAAGACTTTACTGCATTCCACCTTTCCTGTTTCATCAAGTCTCATTTTCCAAAATTTGTTGGATGTCATTAGTCTCTCATTAATCTGAGAAATTGGCTGGGGTTTGAATACACTTTGATATGCCTGCACACTAAATTATAGACATTTCTGGCAAAAATTAAAATCAAATTTGGTAAATTACTGACAAACAAAGCGTAATCTATATTTTATTTTCAACATGTTTTGCTTTTGAAGGATCATTTCCTCATCTTTTATCTTTGTACTTTAGCTTTAGATCTTATAAGCTTTAGATGCTGGCATTATATGTAAAAACCTGCTACAATATAATGTAAACAGGAAATCAGGTTAATAAATACTTTGAACTAATTTGTCAGTGTTAACCCTTTCCCAAACGGCAGATATTGGGACTGCTTCCGTGTTAAAGCTTTTGCGAATGACAAAATAGGTGTTGATAAAGATGGGATTTGCATACATTACTGCACAGAAAATATTGAGGCAAAAGGAGAAAATGCTGATATCAGCATTTTCTTTTTTTGCCTCAATGTTTTCCCAAGCATATTATTTGAAGAATGTGAAAGCCAGCTCTTGTTTGGGAAAGGGTTAAAGGCAGGTTCTACTGATAAGCCATCTTTACAGGCTAGGGTGCCTTATCTATATCAAAGGGAGTGAGGCCTTGATTTCTATCTCAACCCTACATATATACATGAGGCAAACTCAAATGGCTATATGTGTTGTTGTTGTATGAAAAAGGGCTTTTTGGTGGCATGTATAGTGTTGACCATGTCAGGCTGCACTTATCTATATCATAGGGAGTAAGGCCTTGATTTCTATCTCAACCCTACATATACATGAGGCAAAACTCAAATGGCTATATGTGTTGTTGTTGTATGAAAAAGGGCTTTTTGGTGGCATGTATAGTGTTGACCATGTCAGGCTGCACTTATCTATATCATAGGGAGTAAGGCCTTGATTTCTATCTCAACCCTACATATATACATGAGGCAAACTCAAATGGCTATATGTGTTGTTGTTGTATGAAAAAGGGCTTTTTGGTGGCATGTATAGTGTTGACCATGTCAGGCTGCACTTATCTATATCATAGGGAGTAAGGCCTTGATTTCTATCTCAACCCTACATATACATGAGGCAAAACTCAAATGGCTATATGTGTTGTTGTTGTATGAAAAAGGGCTTTTTGGTGGCATGTATAGTGTTGACCATGTCAGGCTGCACTTATCTATATCATAGGGAGTAAGGCCTTGATTTCTATCTCAACCCTACATATATACATGAGGCAAACTCAAATGGCTATATGTGTTGTTGTTGTATGAAAAAGGGCTTTTTGGTGGCATGTATAGTGTTGACCATGTCAGGCTGCACTTATCTATATCATAGGGAGTAAGGCCTTGATTTCTATCTCAACCCTACATATATACATGAGGCAAAACTCAAATGGCTATATGTGTTGTATGAAAAAGGGCCTCTTGGATACATGTAGAGTATCAACCCTGTTTGGCTTGCAACTGACAGGCATCAAAGGGAGCAAAGCTTTGATTTCTATCTCAGCCCTACATTATACAGGAGGTAAAACTCAAATAGATAAATGTGTTGTATAGAAGAGCCTATTGATGGCATGAAAAGTATTGACCATGTCAGTCTGCACAGCCATAGTACCTATCTATATCAAATAGAACAATGGCTCCACCCTGCATATACATGAGGCAAAACTCAAAAGGTTAAATGTGATGTATGAAAAAAGGGCTTATTGGTGGCATGTACAGTGTGGACCATGTCAGTCTGCACAGCCATAGTACCTATCTATATCAAATGGAGCAAAGGCTCCACCCTACATATACATGAGGCAAAACTTAAATGGTTAAAATGTGATGTATTAACCCTTTCCCAAACAAGACCTGGTTTTGACGTCCCTAATTGAAAACGCTTGGGAAAACATTGAAACAAAAGAAGAAACTGCTGATAACCAGCAGTTTCTCCTTTTGTCTCGATGTTTTCCATGCTGTTTTATACTCAAATTCTATTTTTAGCAAGATCTCCTTTGTCATCAGCTGCATCTTTCAAATTGGATCACCCTAAAATTTTGTTGTTTGGGAAAGGGTTAAAATTAGGGCTTATTGGATACATCTGCAGTGTCAACTCTGTTCAGCCTGCACAAGTGACAGGCATAGGAATGTCTTTACTCTTGTCTATTAGGAGCAATGCCTATCTAAACCCTAAGTGAAGATGAGTAGAAACTTGACAGACTTTCTTACGAAATTTGTGACAAGCAAAAAATTTCTTCATTCCCCACAGTGTTTTTTGTCGAGGAAGACAAGAACATGTAAAATTAATTCACTGAAAATTGTATTCTGCAACGTCTTTGAATTTGGACAAGTCTGAAAGTTTGTTGTCTGGTAATGGGTCAAGAAATGAGCCCAGGCCCGGTTTCTCGAAAAAACCTAAGTCTAAAACATGAGAACATGCTCAACTTCAAACGAATACTCTCCAACGTTGAAGCGTATTCGATTTAAGTTCACATGGATTTCGTGCGATTTGAGCATGATGCTCAGATTTGAGCATGAGAACGTACTTAGGTTTTTTAGAGAAACCGGGGCCTGGTAAAAAATTCAAAACATTTTAATTTGAATATAGGATGAAACTAGTAAAGTGAATTATGACTATAAACTGACTGAATTTAAGATATTGTGTTTTGTGAATTTAACTATCGTGAATTCTGGTATAGACTTGTCAAAAACCTGGTGTTTCTGTTGTTGAAAAAAACAACAATTTAAAATAAATTCTGACAGTGTTGTGAAAAAGTTGTAAAGTTTCGAAGAAGGAAAAGAAATAAACTAAAGTTGTTCCATGACTTGTGAAAAAGGTAATGTTTTGTCTTTATTATCCCCTGCATGGAATCATGTGACCCAACAATTTCAGAAAAAAAAACTTCTTGAACTTTCTGCTATGAATTTGTACCTTTCTTATAGTTCAAAAAACAAAAATAATGACCGGTAAACCTCAAGATTAATTGTCGATGAGAGTGTGCCAGAGCAGTTCTTGTGAAACTAATTAACAGAGCTTTAACGCTTTCCCAAACGACAAAATCTTAGGGTCTTTCCATTTGAAAGATGCACCAGACGACAAAGTAGATGTTGATAATGATAAGATATGTCTACATTCAAGCAGAGAAAATATTGAGATAAAAGGAGAAAATGCTGATTATCAGCATTTTCTCCTTTTGTCTCAATGTTTTCCCAAGTCTTATCTATTAGGGATGTTAAAACCCGGTCTTGTTTGGGTAAGGGTTAATGCTTTACACATCTGTGCTTCAACTCTGCCAGTTGCGTGCTTATGATGGATGGCAACATATGCATTCCTTAAGCGATTTTATTTCAAAATTTTGTAATAACTTAATGCCTTGGTAATATTGATATACATCTTTTTATAAACTTTAACAATCCCTGATTTGATGTCTGGATGCATGAAAAATTAAAGATGATCTTTCTGATAACCTCTTTTTGGCCTAAATGGTGCTATGGTTCCATGCATGTAAACATATGTACTGTATACTGATATGGATAGTCTCGAGGCTGTGACCATAGCACAGTTGTAGCAGACTTTCACTCATGAGGTCCCAGTTTCGATCCTCAGCTGCGGCAAGCTTCCTTTCAAACCTTTGTCTCCCACTAATGATTGGATAATAATAAACCTATGAGGGCGAGCAGCTGGAAGCATGGAAAGGATGTTGTGTTAGCACTGGTGAAAGAAATGACTGGAATCCATGGTTAGGTGGTTCAGATGCTGTGAAATGACCATAGTAAGAGGCGTAAAGCCCCATTCATTCAATCAATTAGTTTCTCTGGGATGGCATAATGATCAGTTAATTATTATACCCCCCACCTACGAAGTAGAGGGGGGTATATTGGTATAACTATGTCTGTCCGTCCGTCCGTAGACTTTTTTGTTTCGATACTCTAAATCTTTGACCTAGGATCATGAAACTTTACACAGCTGTTGCCCATTACCCAAGGAGGTGCCCTATTGTTTTGGGATCACAAAGGTCAAAGGTCAAGGTCACAATCGGACTTTGTTTATAATCCGTTTCTGTGCTCTAGATAAGTCAAGAACCGGTTGACCTAGGATCATGAAACTTTACACAGTTGTTGCCCATGACCCAAGGAGGTGCCCTATTGTTTTTTGGTCACGAAGGTCAAGGTTACAATCAGACTTTGTTTTTAATCTGTTTCTGTGCTCTAAGTCAAGAACCGGTTGACCTATAGCACTTTTTCAGTGACAAGGCGCTAGTGGGGGTATTTGTCCGCTTTGCGACAGTTCTAGTAAAATTCTGTTTTAACTTTCTTTAGATTTTACCTAGCTCTGCAGTTCATTTGGAATAAAGAATGTTCTAAACTTCTAATAAAACTTAAATACTTGTTTCCTGGAATTGCATAGTCTCTATGGTTTAAGGTAGTCAACCCCTAATAAGATTCGCGCAACCTTTGTATTCTACATTATTGATAAGAGTCCTGCTTCTCGTACATGGTTTTTGTTCAGGTAAATGGTTTAAGCCCCATCGTTTAAAAAATAGAATATTTGAATGTTCTTATTCAAAGACTTGGACACTATAAGTATTCTTGTTTCCTGGAATTGGCTGTTGGATATTGAGGGGGTAAATGGTTTAATGATAAGAGTGGTTTCTTGTACCTGGTTTTTGTTCAGGTAAATGGTTTACAGAACAAGCTCCTAGCTTGTGTTATTGTCATTCAGCCTGGCCACTTAACCCTTTCCCAAACAACACTAAGTCTTGGCTTTAGTGTTCCTAATGTAAAGCATTTGGGAAAAATTGAGACAAAAGGAGAAAATGCTGATAATCAGCATTTTCTCCTTTTACCTCAATTTTCTTAGTCAAACCTTTTCTTTATCAACTATTACGTTTTTTTTTCTGCAGTAGTTTCCAAAATGGAACAGGCTAAAATTCCCTTTCCCAAATGGCAAAATAGTAGACTGTTTCAATTGGAAATTTTCTGCAGACAGCAAAATGATTGTTAAATTGAAAGAGATTAAACTTGTGTAAAATGAACCCCGAGAAAATATATAGGCAAAAGGACTACATGCTGATCTACTCTCTTAAGAACAGAACACATTCTCTCTTCATTCCATTATGATTTAATGATGCTCTGTTCCCGCGGGGTCATTTCACGTCTAATCTCGGGGCCTTGGCGGGATTTCGGTATCCAATCGTTGGCTTTACACAACAAAACAATTTAAAAAGCTGATACAAACTTTCATTGGCTGACGCTTCAAATTACCGGCTTCAGCCAAAAATAGAAGCGACGTAATGTATACGTAATCAAACAAGATAAAACTGAATGATTTTGATTCGATAATTCAAATGTTACCGGCTTCAGCCAAAAATAGAAGCGACGTAATGTATACGTAATGACCATGCAAGATAAAACTGAATGATTTTGATTCGATAATTCAAATGATGTGCTATAATTAGATTATGACGACCAAATAAGCTGTTTGTGTACCAAAAACGGCAGAGGTCACATTTGATGGTTCAATAGACCTCGGCTTTGGATAGTAATGCTGATCATTTCATAGTGATCTTGAAATAAGGTCTTGTTTAGGAAATCATATTAACTCTCTCCCAAATGGCAAAATATTAGACGGTTCCAATTGGTAAGATTCTGCAAGGAACAAAATGGATGTTTAAAGATTTTATTTGTGAAGTGTACAGTACAGTGTAAAATATAAATATAAAACATTGAGGCAAAAGAAGAAAATACTATTTTCTTCTTCTGTGTCAATGTTTTCCCATAGACATCGAAGGGCTTGCTTGGGAAAGGTTTTAAATATGACACACTTTACAGAAAACTGTATTTGTAAACTACCCTAGTTTTATCCAGAAAATTGGTAATCTTTCATATTAAGAGGTATTTTTGTGGCTCACAATCTACAATAATTTTGCATGTGATGGTTTGTCTCACACCTGCAAGATTCAAACCAATACATGCAAAATTGTAACATGCGCCATATCATGACTGAATTATTATACCCCCCAAATTCAATTTGGGGGGTATATAGGAGTCAGGTTCAGAGCTTCAGATTGACGGTGCGCCCGCGCCAATCCCGCATATTTTCAAAATATGACGCACGAAATTATGTAGTGGTGCGCCAGCCGGGCGCACGAATTTCAGTAAAAGTATGATCATGAAATAGTGGATTGACCTTCGCATAAAGCACCCGTAATCTGCTATACATTTACATCGACAAGCTAAGTGAACTATTTGATAAACTTATTTTTAGATTATTATAATGACCTTACTTGATCGACCAATCATATCCCATATTTCAAACAGTAAACAAGCAGTCGACCAATCTCGGGCATTCTCCGTAGCCTTCACCTTCGATTCGTTAACCTTCAACACTTACTTATTTATTTAATTCTAAAGATAGATTGGCTGTCTAAATGGTCGAGTAAGCACACCAGTTCAATATGTACAAATAACTGTTACAGAATCCTTTGTGTAATCGCGAGTCGGCATAACAGAAAGAGACAACGCGTCAGTGTTAAAACCACCTAACGTCAGGGTATTTACTTCGCAGATAGCGTTTTGTTTTCATTGCTTCATCCAATTTTCCCGCGCTTGTAAACCGGCACGCGCGACTTTTATAAACAAATCGTAGTAAAACGTAACCTTATTTGGCAGCGGAAACATCACGTGATTATATTGAAACTGGAATGACTACGTCATCAGTTGACTGTGTTTGCGGCGTCTTTGATCTCGCTTTACTCATTGCATATGAGTAACACAGATTTACTCTAGTTTCTTTGTTTAGTTTCACTTTCGGGATTGTTGATATAGATCTAATAATTACTGGCATCTGCGATCAACATTCAGAAAAATAAAAGTTAATTCTGCCGTTTGTTGAGAAATGAATGTTACTAGCGAGTGTGAATTTAGATCTAGTACAAAGCAGACAGCATGCACGTTTCTTTTATCAAAAAGATAAAATTCGAGTGTTCCAATTCGCTACCATAAATGCTCTAAAATAGGTTGACGGAATTCCCTATCGCAAGAAATATCTGTTTTGGTTGTAAAAATATTGCTTACACCTGAAGATGCTGATCAAAATTTTTGTGCGTGAAATCACCTACGGGACCGTAATTTTGTACGTTATTTCTTTCAATTTGGCGTGAATGGAAACTCTGATTTCTGTTTTTTTTTTTTTTTTTTTTTTTTTTTTAATTTTTTAAAAATTGGGTTTTTTTTTTTCAATCAAAAAGTAGACGGGGCAAACCGGCAGCATAGACGGCGATATCGCCGGCCGCCGGCTGATTTTGAGAACGCTTGAAAATTAAATGAAGTAGTGAAATATTCTTAATTTTAACAATGTTTATATGCATCCACTCAAATAACAAAAATACAATGATGAATTCACAGCAAATATCAATAAGTCATTTACTCCAATCCCAAGTTTGGATATGAACACTTAACTGTGGCCCATTGTTTTGGAAAATGACCCCTCAAAATCCTGTGTGGTGGGCCCTGTGACCCACAGGTCTCTGAAACAATCTGAAGATCTGCAGGTTGTCGGTCTGTCTGTCTGTCTGTTGGTCTGTTGGTCTGTTGGTCCGTCTGTTGGTTTTTTCTTTAAAAATCTTCTTCTCCTCAACCACTCAGCCGATTCTTACCAAACTTGGCAGGAATGTTCCTTGGATGACCCTTTTCAAAACTTGTTCGTGAATTTTTGATTCGTCAAAAATTGTGGGCGTGGCAGGGCGGGGCTTATCGGACTTAGAGAAATCATATGAACAATCTTTAAAAATCAGTTATCTGGCCAATTTAAAGCAAACTTGGCAGGAATGTCCCTTGAGTGACTGTATTCAACACATGTTCATGAATTTTTGATTGGGTGAAAAATGTGGGCGTGGCAGGGCGGGGCTTATCAGACTTCGCGAAATTATTCAATAATTCTTCAAAAATCTTCTCCTCCTCAACCACTCAGCCGATTCTTACCAAACTTGGCAGGAATGTTCCTTGGGTGACCCTTTTCAAAACTTGTTCGTGAATTTTTGATTCGTCAAAAATTGTGGGCGTGGCAGGGCGGGGCTTATCGGACTTAGAGAAATGATTATAAAAATCTTTAAAAATCAATTATCTGGCCAATTTGAACCATACTTGGCAGGATTGACCCTTGAGTGATTGTATTCAATGTATGTTCATGAATTTTTCATTCGTCAATATATGTGGGCGTGGCAGGGCGGGGCTTATCAGACTTCGCGAAATCATTCAATAATTCTTCAAAAATCTTCTCCTCCTCAACCGCTCTGCCGATTCTTACCAAACTTGGCAGGAATGTTCCTTGGGTGACCCTTTTCAAAACTTGTTCGTGAATTTTTGATTCGTCAAAAATTGTGGGCGTGGCAGGGCGGGGCTTATCGGACTTAGAGAAATCATATGAAAAATCTTTAAAAATCAATTATCTGGCCAATTTAAAGCAAACTTGGCAGGAATGTCCCTTGAGTGACTGTATTCAACACATGTTCATGAATTTTTGATTGGGTGAAAAATGTGGGCGTGGCAGGGCGGGGCTTATCAGACTTCGCGAAATTATTCAATAATTCTTCAAAAATCTTCTCCTCCTCAACCACTCAGCCGATTCTTACCAAACTTGGCAGGAATGTTCCTTGGGTGACCCTTTTCAAAACTTGTTCGTGAATTTTTGATTCGTCAAAAATTGTGGGCGTGGCAGGGCAGGGCTTATCGGACTTAGAGAAATAATTATAAAAATCTTTAAAAATCAATTATCAGGCCAATTTGAACCATACTTGGCAGGATTGGCCCTTGAGTGATTGTATTCAATGTATGTTCATGAATTTTTCATTCGTCAAAAAATGTGGGCGTGGCAGGGCGGGGCTTATCCGACTTCGCGAAATCATTCAATAATTCTTCAAAAATCTTCTCCTCCTCAACCACTCAGCCGATTCTTACCAAACTTGGCAGGAATGTTCCTTGGGTGACCCTTTTCAAACCTTGTTCGTGAATTTTTGATTCGTCAAAAATTATGGGCGTGGCAGGGCGGGGCTTATCGGACTTAGAGAAATCATATGAAAAATCTTTAAAAATCAATTATCTGGCCAATTTGAAGCAAACTTGGCAGGAATGTCCCTTGAGTGACTGTATTCAACACATGTTCATGAATTTTTGATTGGGTGAAAAATGTGGGCGTGGCAGGGCGGGGCTTATCAGACTTCGCGAAATCATTCAATAATTCTTCAAAAATCTTCTCCTCCTCAACCACTCAGCCGATTCTTACCAAACTTGGCAGGAGTGTTCCTTTGGTGACCCTTTTCAAAACTTGTTCGTGAATTTTTGATTCGTCAAAAATTATGGGCGTGGCAGGGCGGGGCTTATCAGACTTAGAGAAATAATTATAAAAATCTTTAAAAATCAATTATCAGGCCAATTTGAACCATACTTGGCAGGATTGACCCTTGAGTGATTGTATTCAATGTATGTTCATGATTTTTTCATTCGTCAAAAAATGTGGGCGTGGCAGGGCGGGGCTTATCAGACTTCGCGAAATCATTCAATAATTCTTCAAAAATCTTCTCCTCCTCAACCACTCAGCCGATTCTTACCAAACTTGGCAGGAATGTTCCTTGGGTAACCCTTTTCAAAACTTGTTCGTGAATTTTTGATTTGTCAAAAATTGTGGGCGTGGCAGGGCGGGGCTTATCGGACTTAGAGAAATAATTATAAAAATCTTTAAAAATCAATTATCAGGCCAATTTGAACCATACTTGGCAGGATTGACCCTTGAGTGATTGTATTCAATGTATGTTCATGAATTTTTCATTCGTCAAAAAATGAGGGTGTGGCAGGGCGGGGCTTATCCGACTTCAAGAAATTGTTAAATAATTCTTCAAAAATCTTCTCCTCCTGAACCACGGAGCCAATTCTTACTAAACTTTGCAGGATTGTTCCTTTGGTGACTCTTTTCAAAATTTGTTCGTGAATTTTCGATTCGTCTAAAATTGTGGGCGTGGCAGGGCGGGGCTTATCGGACTTGGAGAAATCATATGAAAAATCATCAAAATCAATGCTTTGACCATTTTGAACTTAAGTTGGCACCAATGTCCCTTGAGTGATTGTATTCAATGCATGTTCATGAATATTTGATTCGTCAAAAATTGTGGGCGCGGCAGGGCGGGGCTTATCCGATTTTGAGAAATCGTCAGATAATTCTTCAAAAATTTTCTCCTCCTTAACCACTGAGCCAATTCTTACCAAACTTGGCAGGAAAGTTCCTTGGGTGACTCTTTTCGAAACTTGTTCGTGAATTTTTTATTCGGGGATTTTTTTATCAAAATTGGCAGGAATGTTCATTGTTGGACTTATTTCAAAATTTTTTCGTGAATTTTTGATTTGCAAAGAATGTGGTAATGGCAAGGCAGGGCTTATCAGACTTAACGAAATCATGAGAAAAAAGCAATTAAACAGTAAATTTGAACCAAATCCTACAGGAATGTTCCTTGATTGACTGTCTTCAATGCATGGTTATGAGTTTTAGGTTTATTGAAAAATATGGGCATGGCAGGGTGGGGCTTGGGGATTGTTAAATGTGTTGTTTGGTCTGTTGATTTTTTGTTCGCTCTATTTCCCAGTTGATCAGCTCACAGTTCAAATGAAATCAATTTCTCAAAATGCACAAAAACTGCGCTTTTGGGGGGTATGATCACTTTCAGTGATATTCTAGTTAAATCTGATATGACCAGGGTGTATAGAAGATATAACATGGTGGATAATCACGTGACTCAGAATTTCCGATAATCTTCAATATCTTTTTTAATACTTGACCAATTTGAATTTCGGTTTGAAGCAGAGAAGTGGGAAGATGCCAGGAATAAGCTGGACGTGTTGGATTTTTGGAAAATCAACAGATAAAAAAGTTATTGAAGATAAACCAAAATTTTGGTTTATCTTCAATAACTTTTTTATCAGTTGATATTACAAAAATCAACCACGTCCATCTAATGCGTGATGTCTGTCTACATTCTCTGCTTCAAACCGAATTCAAATCAGTCCAGTATTTACAAAATTATTGAAGATTTTCTGAAAATATTGTATCACATGATTATCCATCATGTATAAGTTGGACAAGAGTGAAATAACTTCACAGCAGGAAGGTTATAAGTTACATTTTAATATTCATTTCTCATTGAAACTTATACATAGACGGATTTAACTTCTTTCAGGTAAAAAATTACTTTCAACCACCCTTATTTTTAGCTTCAATGATTTCATGAAAGTATGGAGATGATTTCATGAAAATATGGAGGTTATATCATGAAAATATGAAGATGATTTCATGAAAATATGGAGATAAAGTCTGTTATAGTTTTGTAGTCATTTCTAGGGGGTCAAGCAGGGAAAGCTCAATGGCAAAGAATTTTGTGCTAACAATAGACTAGGTTTACCATTATGTTTTGATAAACCGTCGTTGTTGTTAAAAAATCTCGTAACTACGGCTTGATATAAGCCGTAGTTACAAGATTTTATAACAACACCTACGAAATACTATTTTCTTTGTCCGAATTTACGTCACGATTAACTTGATAAAATCGTGCCCTATTGGATTATTTGTAACATCATTCCAAGTCTGTGGGGATGAATCCATGTTTGGTCAATATCCTTTCTGATAAGTGGGGCCATGGCCTTGGCGTAGTTGGTAGCGCATCACTGCCTCTCGTTCGAGAGGACCCGGGTTCGATACCCGGCCGCGGCAAATTCCCTTTCTGATAAAAATGTCACCCATCAATGGTTTGTTATCGTGAACCTATGTGGGGGAGCAGCTGGAGGCTCAGAAAGGGTGTTGTGTTAGTACTTGTGAGAGAAACGGCAGGAATCCATGGATAGGTGCTCCAGCCACTGCAATATGACCTTAGTAGTCGAAAATGTTGCTGGTTATCAGCAGTTTCTTCTTTTGCCTCAATATTTTCCCAAGCCTTTTCTATGAGGGACATCAAAACCAGGTCTTGCTTGGGTATGGGTTGATTAACTTAAAAATATCCAAGGTAAGGCAATTCTGCACAGTCTGAGACAAGAGTAATGTAATGAATTCTTGCAAAACTAATGTAAGTGCAAATCGACTTAGCATTAGTCTTGCAGTAAGCTCTGGCACAAAACTAGGGTTGGATCCCTGGCCACGGCAAACATCCTTTTAGTTTTCCGCCATTATGGCGCGTTCCCATTGCCGACCAAATGGACTCGATCAAGCTTGATCAAGCGATCGAGTACTGATCAAGCTTGGTCGGCAAGAGTGATCGGGACGATCAAGCGTGGTCGGCATAATTGATCGGGAATTAAACGACAAGAAATAAAGAAGAAGTCGTGTAAATACATTTGATCGAGTTTAATCGGGTTTGATCGAGGAATTTAGGCTATTGAGTTGATCGAGTTGATTTGGTCGGCAATGGGAACGCGGATTTAGTGGGATAATCATAAATCTATGTGGGCAAGCAGCTGGAGGCTTGCCAAGGATATTGTTATAAATAGTACTGGTGATAGAAATGACAGTAATCCATGGTAAGGTGCTCGAGCCGCTGCCATATTACCAAAGCAGTAGAAAAATGCGATAAACAATTATTCAATCTGGAACAAAACTTATTCATAATGCAGACAGTTTTAACTTCCTTATTATTTTGTATAGATGTTATGCCTGAATGATGTCAGATTATGTGAAATATGCAGATCAGGTTGATGATAATGATGTTGACACTTTGAATGTTATGTACCATATCAGTATTTATAGACAAGAATTAGGATGGGAGCTTAACCCTTTCCTAAACAGCAAGATGTAAGTTAACTGTTTCTCTAACAGCAACAATTTTGGTGGCCCAACTTCAAAGCCACTTGATACAACAAAAATGATGTAAGTGATAATTATTCTGCATGGTATAGCTTAGAAAATATTGAGACAAAAGGAGAAAATGCTCGTCATCATCAAATTCTTCTTTTGCCTTACTGTTTTCCCAATCCTTTTGTATGAGGGTTGGTCCAAATCTGGCCCCGGTTTCTCGAAAAAACTTAAGTATATTCTCATGAGTTCATGCTCAACTTCTATTCAATACCAATCAACGTTGATTGGTATTCAATTGAAGTTCACATGGATTTCGTGCGATTTGAGCACGATGCTCAGATTTGAGCATGAGAAGATACTTAAGTTTTTTCGAGAAACCGGGGCCTGGTCTTATTTGGATTCTTGAAAGGGTTAAGATTGGATTTATGCGCACTAAAGCATAGAATATTGAGGCAAAAAGAGGAAAATATGATAAACACTCTAAAACTCATTAGAACATGTACAGTACAATATTTTGCACTCTTGCACAAGAGAAGATCAGATTACCTAGGCAGGCTTATATTTTAATCCTTTCCCCAAAAGACAAAATCTTTGCTCCCTAAATTCTAAACTGTTGTTGAAAACCAAATTCATCCGAATGTCAGCAAGTAAATTTTCTTTGACAGGACAGAAAATATTGAAGAAAAGGCTCTAATCAGCATTTTCTTCCTTTTCTTCAGTATTTTCCAAAGCTTTTTAACTCATTTGTGCATCATAAAAAGCACCATTATGAGGGAATTGGTTAATGGTTGTATATGATAATGCTTGGTATTGTTTACAGTGTATATAAACATGAGTTATTGATGAGGGAAGATTTCCCTGATAAATGGCAGGCTTCTTAACCCTTTCCCAAACGACAAAATTTTAGGGTGGCCCAATTCCAAAGATGTCCCAGACAGCACTTTCAAGTATAAAAGATTTAAATTTTGTTGGTCTCTTTGGGTAGAAAACATTGTGGGAAATGAATAAATTGCTTGTCACAAGCAATTTCTTTATTTTCCACAATGTTTTCCACAGCCGTTCTCCCTTGGGGAGTCAAATATGTGGGAATGGTTAAATCCTCTCCCAAACAGCTCGATTTCATACTGCTCCCATTTCTAAATGTGTATCTTATAGCTAGAGTGAAAAGGAGAAAATACTGATTTGATTATCAACAATTTCTTCTTTTCTCTCAATGTTTGCCATACTATTTCTCCTACATACATCAAAAGGTGTTGTTTTGGAAAAGGTGTAACCCCCCCCCCCCCCCCCCAAAAAAAAAAAAAAAATCATCAATTCCTATGTTGTGGACACTCATAGAATCATCTTATAATTACAGAGATGCAGAAAAACAATATGCCAAACATTCTGAAGACAAATTGCTGAGTATGCATGTCTGGACAGCATATTCTAAATATACCACACACATAATGTAATTGACCAAACGCCAATCGATCTATCGCTCCGCCCAACATAGAATTTAAGGCAAACAATGTGCATGTGGTCGTTAATAGGGAACGATTTTATCCAGTTAATCGTGACGTAAATTCGGACAAACAGAGTAGTATTTCGTAGTTGTTGTTATAAAATCTCGTAACTACGGCTTGATTTAAGCCGTAGTTACGAGATTTTATAACAACACCAACGCGGTTTATCAAAACATAACGTTGAACCTAGTCTATTGTTAGCACAAAATTCTTTGCCATTGGTATGTCGATTGTTTTGATTGTCAGTCGATAAATCGATACAAAACCACGTGCAGCGATGAATAATTGGGGCATGACATTTTTGTGATCGTCCATTGGTTAATCGATGTTTTTGATTGACAGTCGGCGTTTGGTCAATATAATGACCCACTGCAGAAACATATTAAATCCTTCAGTGTGTGTGTGGGTTGGGGGGGGAGGGTGGTATAGGGGGGTGTTGCAGCTATAGCGCTGTTGGTTGTGCATCAGACTCTCACTCATGTGAGCCTAGGCCTTAGCGCAGTTGGTATCACATCTGTCTCTCACTCTAGAGGCCTCCGGTTCGATACCCTGCTGTGGTATCCTTTCTGACAAATTGTCACCCACGACAGGAACCCATAAGGGCTCAAGCTGAGTGATATGACCAAAGCAGTTCAAAGAAGATTTGAACCCAATCAATCAATTTGCAGGCAGAAAAGAATGGTAAAAAAATCAATTTGTGATGATTGCCAAAAAATATTTATTACTTCTTAGTCAAGATACATGGGTCAAGATACGCTTAACCATGAGAAAGTGTACAAAAAAGAGACTATGACAAGGTCATATTGGAGACCTATAAATCTGGTCAATTGTCTTTAATCCTTTCCCAAGTAGCATATCGCTGCTTTTCAACGAAAACCTCGTAGCTGCAGCTTAAAACAAGCTGAAGTTACGAGGTTTTCGTTGAAAACAACAATATTCATAGACTGCTCCAATTTGAATAGATTTGCAGAAGAAAAAATAATGTAGTGTTCGCAGCTTAGGATCAGCCTTTACAGAATATCCTTGCACCGCATCAGTATTTGTAGGTTATTAAACATTTAGATATGTCGAACTGATATTGAGTAAATAACACCTCTTTTCTTTGAAAACCTCGATACTACAGCTTCAAACAATGTTAAGATGAAACAAAAGTAAATCTAACTCAATTTTGCAGCTATAAATAGCTTCCTTATTTTAGTGAGGAAAAAAAATCAACTTAATTACAAATGGTGTTGAAGCATGCTGGTTTTATGCAGGTATTTTGACTAGGTGAATTAGGTACACAGAACAATTCTATCAATTTTGAACTTGTTTCTCCAAGGAAAGTCTGCCAAGATACTGTCAAATATTGAAGGGGCAAGCCGCAAGTGCAAAACTATTGTAAGTTGATATAAATGGCAATAGAGACTTACTTACTGTTACCAAACAACAAAATTTCAGACTGGTCTGAATTCACATACACAATTCTATGTCCACATCATTGCTGGAGCAATTCCAAAAAAATGGATAGAAAACATGTGGGAAATGACTGGCAATTCCTTCATTTTCCACAATGTTTTAAAGCCTTTACCTTGTGGGTGTGTCAAATAGTGTCATAGTGTTGGAATGGGTTGAAAGTAAATTTGTATCTGTAATAAATCATATTTCTTTGACAAGCATTTTGGACAGAATATTGTCCATCTGTCCGTCCATTAAAAGTTTCTTGAGCAATCAACTCCTACTACAGTTTCAGTGTCAGAATTTGATCAAACTTGCTACAAAGAATCTTTATGGTGATAAGTTGAATGTGCTGCTTTAAAGAAAGTCATGCTTGTTTGTTGTAGTTAAGAAAATAAATTAGTTATTCATTGATGTGTGCAATGCCTGCAGCTTATATTTGTTTCAACTCCAAACATGTTTACCACCTGCACAAAAACAAGATTGAACCTTTCCCAAACGACAACATTTTGTGCTAAGAATTTTAAAAAGATGTTGAAAATGTTGATAAAACTTCCTATTATGTGTCAGTAATAAGAAGAACACTTGATGCCATTGACCTGTAAGAATGACCTGAAATCATTGTGGAAAACTGACACCAAGGAGATGAGAAAAAATAATGAACGTAGTGGTAAAGTGTCAATGGTAATGAGATATATATCATGCACCAAATTTAGCCCATTTATAAATAGATGCAAAACTACGGACAAGATAGGTTAATGACATTTCAAAGTGTAGAATATCATGAATGCTACACCTAAACCCTATGTTGTGGGTACTCATTGCAATCGTCTCTTCAAGACGATTGCATTGAGTACCCACAACAATATGTTTGGATTTGAAATGACAAATTTAGAATGCCTTAACCCGTTTTATCAGATGTTCAGTATATGTGTAAAACTTTTGGCGATCATTTTGTGTTATTACCTGTATTAAATTATCATCTTTGTTATCTTGTGGAAAAGTTAGTTATAATAATATATTAGTCACTGGATATTGTGTTAATTTGTTTGTCTTGTGACATTTAACTTGGCATTTGGCTTTCGTTTTTGTGCATTTTTGGGATCTATTTGAGGTAATTTCATTCTTTGTTTTTTTGCAAGCAGACTTGTTATTCAAGCTTTGCGTGACTAATAAGGAAGTTTTGCTTATTTCTCTCCTTCATGACAGTAGCGTAGGAAGGTTTATAATATTGAGGGGGGGGGGGGGGGGGGGGGGGGGGCAAACGTTCAAGTAAATGAAAATATGGGTGTATTATAGGGGGGCCAGGCCCCTTTTCCAAATTATTGAGGGGGCCAGCGCCCCCCCCCCCCCCCCGACCCCCCCTCTTCCTACGCCTATGCATGATTGTAAACAATTATAATATCTAACAAGTTAAATGATCAAGTTATTGCTGTAGATCAATAAGGTATGATGAGCGTCTTATCATTTAGTAAAAAAAATGTAAAGTAATAACTGCCAAAGGAAAAAAGTTTTCAAAACCTTTGATTGAGAAGGAGACATTGTTGATTATATAGGAGACCGTAATCAGCATTATGTGGATTCTACTCCTTTTGTCCTGGGCCAGGGCCGTAGTGCAGTTGGCATTGCATCAGACTCACACTCTAAAGGTCCTAGATTCGATCCCCTGCTGTGGCAAATATCCTTTCTGACAAAATTGTCTCCTTTCATGGTTTGATAATGGTAAACCTATGTAGGCGAGCAACTGGAGGCTCAGATAGGATGTTGTAGTAGCAATGATAAGAGAAACAGTACAAATCCATGGTAAGGAGCTCCAGCCCCTGCAATATGACCATTGCAGTTGAAAGAGACATTAAACCCCAATCAGTCAATCATACTCTACCTATTTTTGTCATCCCAGGATGACACATTGACTCTAAGCTTATTTAATCCGCAGTTAACCCTTTCCCAAACGGCAAAATTTTAGGGTGATCCAATTCAAAAACTGCCACAAATGACAAAATGGAATTTAATGAAGACATAATTTGTGTAAATTAAGGGATAGAAAATATTTAGACAAAAGGAGAAACTGCTGGTTATCAGCAGTTTCTTCTTTTGTTTCAATGTTTTCCAAAGCCTTTTCTATCAGGGACGTCAAAACCAGGTCTTGTTTGGGAAAGGGTTAAAATGTATATAACCTAAAAAGCCAGGGGAGAAGCTGTGTGATTGATGTATTCAGTTATGTTAAACAGTTAGACTTCTTTATATAGGTGAATAAATTAAAGTTTTTGCATAACTGAACACAGATAAATGCAGGTACGGTTTTCACACCTTTACTGTGGGTTATAATGTTGATTAGTGTTGATGTTGCTTTTCCATTATACTTTCTAGTACACTTGACCTGACTAATAGGGTTAAAATGAAATGGAAAAAGAAGAAAGTAATAATTGTTTGCATTCTTACACGCCCAAATAGCCCCCCTGGTTGTCTGTCTGTTCATCTGTATATCAATTTACTAGCAATATTTTGTCGGATCAACCCTCTTCAGTTTCAATCGATAATGCACACACCAAATTGTACCTCTAATATGTCAAGATTATGCATCTGACCATTCATTTGGAGATCTGTCATGTGCTTGTGAATTTAACTTAAAATAAGTTTGATTCTTTTTTATGCCCCCGTATCGAGAGATCGAGGGCATATTGTTTTACTCATGTCTGTCTGTCCGTCCGTCTGTCTGTCCGTCCGTCCATCCGTCTGTCCGAAAACTTAACCTGAAAACTTAACCTTTGCCTTTTCTCCAAAACTATTTGACATACAAAGCTCAAATTTGGTATGCAACTTCCTTTCAATGATATCTATTTGTTCCAAGCAATTTGACGGCCTTAGCGCAGTTGGTAGCGCATCTGCTTCTCATTCGAGAGGTCCCGGGTTCGATACCCGGCCGCGGCTAATACCCTTTCTGACAAAATTGTCACCCACCAATGGGTTTGAAATCGTTAATCTAAGTGGGCGAGCGGCTGGAGGCTCGGTAAGGGTGTTGTGGTAGTACTGGTTTGAGAAACAACAGGAGTCCATGAGTAGGTGCTCCAGCCGCGGCGATATGACCCTGGTAGTTGAAAACGGCTTAAAACCCCAATAAACTCAAACTCCAAGCAATTTGACCTTCCTCAAGGTCATCCGTTAACCCTTATCAACCCTTTACTCTACGAAAACTTAACATTTTAGAAAAATGGCCATTTCGGGGGCATTTGTGTTTCACAAACACATCTTGTTTTTTTTGCTGACAAGTCTGTGAGGGCATAAATTTTGTGGAGCATAACAAAGCTCTGTTTTGTGATGTTTCCTGTACATGTTAGCAGGGAGGGGGTGGATATTTCCTACAAGGTCATCATAATCATAAAACATGAGATCTACAAGATAGCATCTTGTCAGTCACTGTCAAAAATGTCGTAACTACAGCTAATTCAAGCTGTAGTTACGACAGTTTTGAATTTGAAAATGAAATGAAATCTCCAATGGCCATATCATTAAAGATAGGGTTCTTCTTGGCCATCAATATTTAAAGAAGGGGTCATATCTTTGGAAGAGATCTAATGGTCAGGGTAGTGCCTCAAATTTTACCCATTATTAGATCAGATGGCAAAATTTTACACTGGTCTGAATTCAAAGGTGTTGCAGCTAGATGACAACTTCTGGTGAATGTCTTTCACAATAAATTTCAAAACAGTCATGTTTTGGGTATACAAAAATTGTCATTATGTGTGTATGGGTTATAGTCCGTGGGCTGGCTACACCCTAGGTCCCCCCCTACCGGGATTTTATGACACCTATATCATTGTAAAGCTTGATGAATTCCCTTTCAAATGCAACTTGTTGTTTGATATATAAGTGCTGGATAAGCATATGCGGAACGATTGATTATGTCCCCTTGAATTACAAAAAAAAATTGTTTATAACTCACCTTATACACATTCATGGGATCCAAAATAACCCAAATTTAAGCGCAAATGACCAAAATGCTTATAGATTTTATCAATTCATATCGTTAAATAGTAAAAGACAATTTCACACCAAAATTAGCACGAATTATGCCCCTTGAATATGTAAAACAAGAGAAAAACAGTATAGATATTGCCTTTGTTTACATTTTCTTTGCATTTGGAAATCATTTCCACAGCGAATAATTGCTACAATTTGTTTTAAAGTGTTTATTAGATGCCTTGTAATAAAAGTCAAAGTGTTGACTATCGACATTTTAGGATATATTCGACATTTCAAATGATTTTGCAAGATGGCCGCCGCAAAATGACCACTTGACTAAATATCGAAATATCACTGCCCTATAATTTGTAATCATGTTCTGTATGTAAATGAGATCATTTCTTAGGAAAATTGAGTATATTAAATCTAAAAGTGTTGCCATGCTTATAATAGGCTTTTTTGTCATTTTTTTTTAATTTTCAAAATGGCCGCCAAAATCTCAAATATGCAAAAATGATGTAAATGTTTTTCATTTCTGCAAATCTTCTGCACTTAATATTGTATTTTCAAATGTATTCCAACTTCTTATTAAAACTACATGATTCAACAAGAAAATAAATGACATAACCTTGAAAATATATATTTCCAAAACGGTCCTAATTACTGTATAAATGGTAATAAATCCCCAATCCCATAAATTAAGTACTGAAGAAAATCCATATTGATTATTTTCTAGGAGAGATAAGCGTTTTCCCTCTTTGATAGAAACCATGTACCCGATTCTTTGATAATGAGTCCACATTGGAGTACATCATTGGTATCTTTTTGCATGAAGGTTTTAAGTCTTACATGGACAAGGGACGCTTTGGATAATAGGTGTTAAAGAGGGTATAAAGACATTAAGGCTTAATTTGGTCATAAAGCGTTTAAGCTTTTTTTGAGGGGTGGATATGTTTAATACAAAACACCAATATCAACACTTTTGATACGCTAAAAATGGCTTCTTCACTGTTAATTTACATGACATATAATACAATACAACAATATGTATTTTATGTAATCTGCCTAAATGCTCAAATACGAGCATGGATCAATGAATAACTGACCTAACTTTTTATGTTTAGATCGACATCTTTTCTCTTGAAATACTTTCCACCCAGGCCTATGCGCTTTGACCAAATGTAACCAGTTTTTAAGTTTTTTTTTTTAAGTTGAAAAAGAAGTTAAACTCAAATTAATCAACGTTAAAGGTGGTGGTCAAGTGACATCAGTCCAGAAGTAAAGGAGTCCGAGAACTTTCCAAAGAACCACACCTAAACTGCATCAATAACTTCTTTCATGAGACTTAAAATTGCAACCATTCATGTCCTTTTTAGGAAAGAAGTCGATAGCAGCGAGGTCATGTGGATAGGAAGGGTGTGATCTAAATTGATACCAATTTTTCTCGACAGCATCCATTGTACTTTGGCAATTGTGTACTAATGTAATGTTGCAAGCAGCGGTCACATTTTGAGCGTTTGCCGCTACGTTTCTCACGTATGGTCTGCTTCCGATTGTCTAGCAACTTGGCATAGTATGCTTCGTTAATTGTACCTTTCTTGGGTAATATGTCCAACAAAATATTTTATTGCAACCCCCAATTGTCCCAAAACATTGAATACTGAACCTTGTCTGTAAAACATTGAATAATTTTCTTGGCCCTTGGGATTCCATACCAATGTACCTAGGACTCTGGGGCATGTTTCATCAAAACATTTAAGTCGTATTTTTGACTTACCAATGTCTTAAAACTCGCTTAAAACAACAGTCGCATAACCCAGCTTTTGATAGAATGGCGATACACTTTTCTTACCCTAAACTTGTCGTAAGTCGTCGGTAAGTCAAAAATACGACTTAAATGTTTTGATGAAACAGGCCCCTGGACCTTTTTTTCGTTCATGAGAATGCAACATGTACTCTTTGGGATTTTAGACCCAACAGTCTGTAAGTGTGTGCATCCTTTTGCGACCAAGCAATATCTTGAAAAAGATAATGCATGGACAATTTCTTACTTTAATTCGCTCAGCAAGTATATCAGATCTGTGAATTTATGACACATACCATCGACAGTGGTTGCAACTTTGCCTTCAGACCGAGCATCATCTTCTTAAGTTTCTCTGTCGCGTTATAACCCCGCTCCCCCTTTCCCAACCACGATATTTTACTTGAAAATAAGATGGTACAGAAGACCAGTAAACTCATCATGCATGTTTTACCCTCAGTCCCTTTTCAATACAAGTGTCGAACCATAGCAGGCTCTCCCTTTTTTGTGAAAAGGCTTTCTAATAACCGTATATTTAGACAAGTTTGTGCACATATAATGACATAATAAATTATATAAATCGCGGATTCCTTGGTTGATTGGAAATTGCTTAAATATGTGTTATTCATAGCTAGCCCTTATGTTTTATGGATTTCACCTCATCCTGAGGTTAGCTTGTTGTCTTCCACAAAAGTCAGAATTCCAAAACTAATTTGTGGTGGAGATGTTTGAAATGAATGAAGAAATGCACGAGCATATCTAAAAACTGACAACAAAACGAAGGATTTCAAATCTTCGGCAAGCGACATATTACAACGCTACAACACTCTCATCATAATCAACAGAAATTGTGTTTGCTATTTAAACTAAATCTTTCAAAACAACATTGTGTTACACGAATACGATGATTCCTCACAAATCAAGTGTCTTCGAAGTACTGGCATCCAACCAATAAGGTACATATGTACAATTTATAACTATTTATATTATCATATATAAGTGTACTGAATTATGAAGGTGTAAAACGATGTCACTCGAATGCAATTTGATAAAGAAATGAATAATTCAGTTGCTATTATAGGCAATTTAAATCATCAATTAATGCACATGACAGTGCAAATATGAAATTGACCAGTTTCAACTATCGCTTATTAGAATATATTTGGTAAACTGTGTTCCTGTAACATAGTATTTCAATCAATAGAAGTGGTTGGGAAGATGTCTCTACTGCACAGTATGTTTAAACTTGGAGCAACATGTAAAAAAGCATGCATTAGCCTACAAGGCAAAAATGGTACAAATCAAAGGTGACCATACATGTACTCCAATGGGAATTCATTATCAAAGCGCTTTTTAGTACTTTTAAACTTTTACAAAATAAAGTTTCTTGTGTAAAAGAAAACTGTATTTCACATAGAAAAAAATCAAAGAAAGCAGGTTAAAGTTTTCAGCATGTCATTTGCGCTAAATGGAATTTTGTTGCCATTTATACGGTAATTTTTCAGAGCATATATTGTTAAGATTCTCCCTTTTAATGGATAAATCATGAAATTTTAGTTTTCAAACACAACAAGTAAACAATTTAGGGAAAAAGATGCAAAAATGAAAGTCATTAACATTATCAGAGAATATTTGAGAATTCATTTGCCATTTAGAGAAAAGTATGCAAATAATTGTGAATGCAAATAAGCCCGTATTTGCTTGTTCTGTGTAGCTGATGGATGGTTTATGAACTTATTATTGATCTATTAGTGTTCTTATTCATTTGAAACATTAAGCATTATACAAACGTATCGCCTCAGCATATTTATTCCATAGAAAAGCCTTGTTTTAGCTAATTAAACACATATTTCTACTTTCTCATTAATATTCATGAATATGCAAATTAGCTAAATAAAAATGATTTCAAGAAAAATGTCTATTTGAAATTTTAAAATTAGTCTCATGTTTTATTACCAAACTAAGTATATATCTTAAATAAGCATTTTAAAATATTTTATTGCAATTAATTGATCCAAGTACTGAAACGTAGGAAAATGAGCAGTTGCCATGGTAACAGGCCTATCATTTTCTTATCCAGCACTTTGAAATCAAACAAGAACCTGAATTCATTAATATGTTTCCTGCGCTTCAAGAAAATATAGGTTTTAAAAATCCCACATGGTGGGAAGGGTTTCTATTCACTAGTAAACTAGTAAAGTCGTCTTTTTGCAAATTAAACACATATTTTCCACAATCTCATTAATATTCATGAATATGCAAATTAGCAAAATTTCTGAAAAATCTTTTGCTTGTGAGAGAAATGTAATGACAACATTTTAAAACTAGCGTCAATGTTTTCTGACCAAAATAAGTAATTTTATTGCAATTAATTGATCCAAGCGCCGGAACGGATGAAAATGGGTGGTTACCATGGTAACAAGCCAACTACTTGCTTATCCAGCATTTTTAAATCAAATAACAAAGTGAATGTATTGAAATACATTATAAGCTTCAAGAAAATATAGATCTTCAAAAATCCTACCTGGTAGGGAGGTTTAAATTCACTAGTAAAGTCTTGTTTTTAGCAAATTAAACACATTTTCTTACTTTCTCATTAATATTCATGAATATGCAAATTAGCAAATTTTCTAAAAAATATCTATATTGTGAGAGAAATATCTTGGTAATAATTTAAAACTATTTTGAAAGATTTATGACAAAAATAAGTAATTCTATTGCAATTAATTGATCCAAGCGCTGGATTGTAGAAAAATGGACGGTTGCCATGGTAACGAGCCCGCCATTTGCTTATCCAGCACTTTTAAATTGAACAACAACCTGAATTCATTACTATACATCATAAGCTTCAAGAAAATATAGGTCTTCAAAAATCCCACTAGGGGGGGAGGGTTTCGGTTATGGGCCCATGGACTATTAACAAGGATTACATTTATTGTGCTGATTGTACCAATCTGTTCTTGGTTTGAATTAAAATTGGGCGAAAAGAATCGTTTTAGAAAGGCTTATCTCTTTCCCAAACAAGACCTGGTTTTGACAGATTTGATAGAAAGGGCCGTGAAAAACTTTGGGGCAAAAGAAGAATATGCTGATGGTCAGCAATTTCTCATTTTGCTTCAATATTTTTATGCCCTCGTATGGAAAGATCGGGGGCATATTGTTTTACCCATGTCCGTCTGTCTGTCCGTCTGTCCGAAAACTTAACCGAAAATTAACCTTTGCCGTTTCTCCAAAAGTATTTGATATAGATGGCTCAAATTTGGTATGTAACATCCTTTCAATGATACCTATCTGTTCCATGCAATTTGACCTTCCTCAAGGTCATCTGTTAACCCTTATCAACCCTTTACTCTACGAAAACTTAACATCCTACAAAAACACATCTTGTCTTTGCTACATTTTATACAAATCCAATCTTTATCAATACATTGGATTCAAAAGCTTTGCTGGCAGTCAGGCCAGGGGGCTATTGTCATTTTGTTGTCTGCAGTAGCTTTTGAATCCAACCAACCTGAAATTTGGCATCTAGTGATGGGTTGATACTGGATATACTTCCCACAGAAGAAGGGTTATGATGATTTCGATACAGATAGTTCCCCATTTCCAATTATCTAGGTTAATAGAAACAGGTGCTCCTAGTTATCACCGACAGTATGTTTTTCACCTTGTTTTATGGTGCTAGATTGATAGGAAGGAAGGTTTGCTTGATTGAACTGTATTTTCTCCTTTCCATTGATATTGTCTTTACCTTTTGAAAAAAAAAGTATTGTTTACTTACTAAAGCCCTTTGGGGCAGATATCACTGCTGCACGCAGATAACACTCCGCTCATCAGCTGTTCAATAATGACTCTCAATTAGAAGTATAGACAAATATTGTATTATGTTATATTATGTCTGATCTTTGCCTATACTTTTGTCTTGTCCTCACAGAAGATAAACAAGAAATCACATGATGTAGGAATTGATGTTTAACACTATCCATAAAATACATGATACATGGGCAAGGTTATGGTAAAAGGACCCATATGGCATTTGAGAATGACATGGAGACTTTATTGATGGTATAGCTCTCGATAAATGACCTGGCAGAGCATCTCTAGCTAATAGCTAGAGATGCTCTGTCAGGTCATTTATCATGAGCTATACTTCAATTGCAGGGGTAGATTTGTAAATATTTTGAAAATTGTCAAGGTTATAGCACTATCTGAGCATGATATTGCATTTGATAGCGCAGGTCATTGTAGGGTTATAGCCTCACTTAATCATTGTCAAACTATGTGTCTTGTGTTGATCAATGTATATCAATATCAGCCTAGATACATGCATGTTTCCTCCATATTCCTAACGATCCTATATATTGTTGGTACTACAATGATTGGGTTAGATTTGTAAATATTTTGAAAATGTTCAAGGTCGTATAGCACTATCTGAGCATGATATTGCATTTGATAGCGCAGGTCATTGTAGGGTTATAGCCTCACTTAATCATTGTCAAACTATGTGTCTTGTGTTGATCAATGCATATCAATATATCAGTCTAGATAATGTATGCATGTTTCCTTCATACTCCGAAAAAGGTCTTGTTGTTGCAGATCATCAGGCATAAATATTTATACAGAATGAACTTATTTGACCAATCAAAATGAGTACATCAATCAATGTTGATATTCCCTATTCAGTCTATATAAAACCATGGACAAAAGCATGGATTGCTTCCTGAAAGTTTGAAATTTTCTAATCAACCGTTTCCTGCATGCATATTAACGCTTTTTGACACCCCGAAAGATAAAGGCTTTGGAAGACTTTGTGGGAAATGATGAAATTGCTTGTAACAAGCAATTTCTTCCTTTCCCACAATGTTTTCTACCCAAAAAGACCATAAAATATAAGATTATATTCACTCAAAATTGTCGTCTGCATCATCTCTGAATTTGGATCATTCCAAAATTTTGTAAATCTGGTAACTTGTTATTAAAACATTAACTTTTATTTCTCTTCTCATTACAGCTGGTTCCTATGTAGCGTTGACGCTACTGGGTAAACCACCAAGTGCTGGGAACCACACAAACAGGGAACCAACGATAGACGAGAGCTCCGTACCTCCGCGAAACTCCATCACCGCACCCCTACCTGTAGATGTAAGTGACATTTGGCATTAATATTATTAAGGTAGTCCACCCATTATGAGATTCATTTGATGTCGGAATTATTCGTGCGCTGTCGAAAACATTCCACGGTGGAACGTTCTACCACCGAATGTTATGACGTAGCTTGAATAGGTCGGATATGCAATGAATGTTTTAACGTCGCATGAAAAATTCCGAAGTCGTGTTAATTTCATTAGGGAAAGACTACCTTAAGCGCAATTGTTAATTCACTACCAAATGATGTAGGTCAATTGAATTTATGGTTATAGATGGGAAAATGAATGAAATTCAGCCTACTCCCACATAATGAGACTTTTTCAGTGCCATCAAGATAAAAGTTTATGAAAGCATTATGGAAAATAATAAAAAAAATTGCTTGTGACAAGCAATTTCTTCTTCTTCTACAAGGCCGCAGCCTTAGCGCAGTTGGTAGCACATCTGACCCTCATACGAGAGGTCCCGGGTTCGATACCCGGCCGCGGCTAATACCCTTTCTGACAAAATTGTCACCCACCAATGGGTTTGAAATCATTAACCTAAGTGGGCGAGCAGCTGGAGGCTCGGTAAGGGTGTTGTGGTAGTACTGGTTTGAGAAACAACAGGAATCCATGGGTAGGTGCTCCAGCCGCCGCGATATGACCCTGGTAGTTGAAAACGGCGTAAAACCCCAATAAACTCAATCTCTTCTTCTACAATGTTTTCTATCTGGAAAGACAAAAATGTAAAATATCCTTCACTTGAAATTGTTGTGTGCAACATCTTTCTTCAATTTCTACAATGTTTTCTAAAGCCTTTTATCTTGTTGGGCATTAAAATGTGTTATTATGTGGAATTTGGTTAAGATAATAGAATGATCAAAATATTCGACCAATAGAGAATCCTGTCAAAATTTGCAATTTAGCTTTGAGACTTGGCACACTATGCATGCTGACTATCCCAGACTAGGGTTGGTACTTTTTGGACCCGAAATAAGCTGTTATCAAATTTCACAACACAATTCATGCACATAATTAACTTCAACAAAGTTGATATGTTTTCTGAGGAAATGCTACCATCGAAAACAGACATAGGATTTTATAGTTAACATAGCTCAGTATATTGATGCTTTTCAATAAAAACCTAGTAACTACAGCTTGTTTAAAGCTGTAGTTACGAGGTTTTTGTTGAAAAGTAAGGATATAGATAGATGAATGCAAAACCATGGCAGTATGAATTCAGTATCGACTGTCTTTACCAATCATGTTTTGTTTACACAGGAGATTGATGGCAAACTAGTATTTGCTTGCCCTTCCACAAATATTCATTCTGAAGTTGACTTTGTCGTTATAGTGCAGAGCTCTGGAACAGGGCGTCAGAAGTGTGGTTTGAAGTTATTTGCTCACCAAAAATCTATGTTTGCTCTTCAAAACCTATGTATTTGGTACTAAATTTGAATCAACTTCTGCTAGGTACTGACAGGATAGGACTTGATCACATCTAAATACATCTAAACACCTGCCTTAACCCATTACCAAACGACAAATTTTGGACTCTTTTAATTTGAAATGTGTTGCAGACGACAATTTCAAAATTATGAAATTTTGAAAATAGTTTCATTTTGGGTTAGAAAACATTGTGGAAAATGAAGAAATTGCTTGTCACAAGCAATTTCTTCATTTTCCACAATGTTTTCCCAAGCATTTTCTTTTGAAGGAGTCCAAATGTGTCACTGTGCAGTAATGGGTTAATCTTTAAAAAATGCACAAAGTAAGAGTTCCAAACTATACAAAGATGTTTAACCCATTACCACATAGTGACTCCTTATGACGCCCAACAAGATAAAAGCTTAGGAAAACATCGTGGAAAATCAAGAAATTGCTTGTGACAAGCAATTTCTTCATTTCCCACAATGTTTTCTACCCCAAATGTCGTTAAATTTTGAAATTTCAACACATTGAAATAGTCGTCTGCACCATTTTTAGTCCCCTACCGGTGTTTACACCGGAGGGGACTATAGGTTTGCCCTCCGTCTGTCCGTCCGTCCGTCTGTCCGTCCGTCTGTCCGCTCAAATCTGGATCCCGCGATAACTTAATAACTAAGCAAGCGTTTTTGATGAAAGTTGGTATATGACTAGATGGCAATGTGTAGATTATGCACATCATTTTATTTTTGTTTTTCGACTTAAATTGAGGTTGCTATGGTTACAGAAATAGTGAAAATATGGCCAAAAATGGGATCCTGCGATAAGATAATAACTAAGCAAGCTAGTTTGATGAGACTTGGTATATGACTATATGGCAATGTGTAGATTATGCACATCATTTTATTTTTGTTTTTAGACTAAAATTGTTGTTGCTATGGTTACGGAAATAGTGAAAATATGGCAAAAAATATTGGATCCTGCGATAAGTTAATAAGTAAGCAAGCTAATTTGATGAGACTTGGTATATGACTAGAGGGCAATGTGTAGATTATGCACATCATTTTATCTTTGTTCTTTGACGAAAAGTGCGGTTGCTATGGTAACGGAAATAGTGAAAATATGGCAAAAAATGGATCCTGCAATAACTTCATCTTAATCTATTATTGATTACCATATTGAGTCAATGTGAAGCCGGTAGGGGACTTTATGTGTTGCATACAACACCAGATACTTGTTGAATTTGGACCAGCCTAAAATTTTGCCGTTTGGTAATGGGTTAACCATCATGAAATCTTGGTCTGATTTTATAAACTTTGGTTAGTGTTAATCAAATGGTTTTGGCTAAATCTTCTGACAACTACAGAGGAAAGTTTAACCAAAAAAGGTATTTTAACCATTTGGTCAATGCTAACCAAATATACAATTTGGCTCTTGGAGATATTCATGTATGTTGCGAAATTCCTGATCAACAATTTCACTATTTCATGAATTACTTTATAAAAACTGATTTCTGTCTAATAATAATTTGTGATTAATTTCAGGAGAAAAGTGTAAGTGATGCTACTTGTAAATCACCATGACATGTCCTCTCTTGTATATATGTCTTGGCTAAGCTAGTCTAATTTGCAATGACATCTGAGACATTTCTACTGGGCCAATTTCTTTTCCCCCTCCGAAGACTCTCAACAAAGCTTGTGTAATAAAGGGCTGAGTATTTCACTTAAGGAACTGGTTCTCGCTATTATATCTATCCTAAACCTATCTACCAATCGTAACGAAAAAAAAAAATGTTTCAAGGATATAAAGCACTAATGCTTGAGCATCTCTTATAACCTGCTTCTCTTGCAACCTGTCGTATGTCCACATAAACTTTGCATCTTTGGAGATCTCTGAAGACGCATGAATTATAAGGACGCACAATGGGTTGTAAAAGAGGCTCTTGCTTGCTCCTTACGTTCTAAAAGACGCAGAGTGGTCCTAACAAAGAACTGTATGGCCAATTCTTTGCTATGTCCATTCTGTGTGGTTTGTGCACCTACCAAAGAAGTACTTCACACTTGCGTTACACATGCATGCAACATACTTCTGGGCCTTAATTTTAGACGCAGACCGCTAAGCGCAGGAGCATGCTCGATCGATGGGTTGTAAGAGAGGCTTAACATATTTGTCTGGGAATCTGGAGAAAGGGCTTTGCGACAGTTCTTGTTACCTCCAGTTTGTGATGTATGTTCATAGATAATTATGTGCTGACTGCCTAATCTTGCTGTTGCTGACAATGTCTCTGTCTTGTTAATCAACCTAAGTGTGACATTAATGTACATTTTCTGTCAGTTTGTCTATCTGTCTTTATCTTATAAAAAAGGATGGCTAATCAATGGCTATTTCCCATGTAAAATGATATATACTCTGCTATCAATTCATGTGCTTATTCTGATATTCCAATGATGACCAATAGTTATATTGCAAATGAATCTGCAAGTAAGAAGATGCAAACAACCTGCAGAACAGTGCAGTTAGAATAGCAAATATCTAGCATGAGTCTTTCTCATAAATTTCTGAATTTGCATACTGCTAAATTCAAGAATTTATAGAAGTTTGGTACATTTTATGCACCGCTTGACTATTCTGAATGCAGCCCTATAGTCATATTATTGTATAGGTAGACACTTTACCCATTACCAAAAGCAAAATTTTAGATTGATCCGAATTTAAAGATGTTGCAGACGACAATTTCAAGTCATGGGCGGATCTAGAGGGGGTCCTGCCCCCCGGCATTTGCCGAAAATTAAATTTTGACTATATAAATTTAGTGTAACGTTACATATTTATTACATATTGGGCTTTGACGACCCCCACCCCCCCCACCCCCCCACCCCCAGGAAAAAAATCCTGGATCTGCCCTTGCAAGTGAATGAAATTTTACAAATTTTGGTCGTTCTGAGTAGAAAACATTGTGGGAAATGAAGAAATCGCTAGTCTAGGATGTAATGGTTATACTGGTTGAACAAATTAAGGCCAGGAAGAAATGGTTAAGTGCCAGTATTAGAGAAAAAATATGATTGAGTCATTTAATCCATTTCAATCATTTGTGTCTTGTTGAAAATGACTATCTGATATTTTGATTGACAGACACATTCTGTTCCTTCGCTTGCAAACAGTTCATTTAAGTTCAAGAACTGTTCTAGAACTGTTCTAGAAAGTTAAATGCCACTTCTAGAACTGTTCTAGAACAGTTCTAGAAGTGCCATTTAATATTCTAGAACAGTTCTAGAAATAGTAAATGCGTTCTTAAACTTTTTTCGCAGGAGTCAGACTTTATTGACACGGGAGCATATTTGGTGCAGTTATAATGCACCGGACTTGCAACATAGGGGTTATTGTTAAAATATTATTTGTTGTTTAAATTTCAGGCTGAGAAAGAGAAAGACTTCAAACAACAAAAAGTGAACACTATACGTGTTATGTATGAAGCTGCTCACGAGGAATATGATGTAGGTATCTTTTGTAGCTAGTGTACTTGATAAATACCAAGAAAACTTTTTTAGATGCACCACCTGCAAAAAAAAACTGCAAATATACATTATACTGCAGAGACACATGGCTGATCACTTGTTGCACTTTCTTTAGGCCTGAAACGGAGCGCCAATATCTCAGTGGGTAACGTCAGTGTCTGTCAATCCAGGGCTTGACCAGTATCCGTCCTGACATTTAACGAAAGTCGTTTGCCTCTCACCAACAACAGGTGTGAATTATCTATGTGAGCGAGCATCTGGAAGCTCGGTTTGGATATTGTGGAGGTATTGGTGAGAGAAATCCTAGGAATCCATGGTTAGTTGCTCCAGCTGCCACAATATGACCAAAGCATTAACAGTTTTCTGTTGAAAACAGCAGTAATCCCAAATAAATCAAATATGTAGGCCTTAAAGTCTTTCCTAAACAAGACCTGACTTTGATGTCCCTAATTAAAAAGGCTTGAGAAAAAATTGAGACAAGAAAATGCTGATAATCAGCAGTGTATCCTTATGCCTCTATTCTCTTTAATTCAAAGAATTACCAGCACTTAGTTATTTTGAAGAAAAATCGTGGATATTAATTCCTTGTGAATAGTTGGACTTTAAGCTAGATTAGTTTACATGAAATTAGATAAAATCTTTGACCAAGAAATTTAAGTTCTAGGAAATGGAAATTATTCACACTTTTCCTAACAATTTCTTATTCATGCTAGATGCTTTGATAGCTCTCGCAGCCTTTGTCAATGCATTTCTGGTAAAGAACAGTAGATGAGTTTCTCTTAAAATTGTTATGTTGAAAATTAATTCTATTTCCATCATTCTTCTTTCTATAAATTTTTATTGGTTGGAAAGTTTACTAGTTTCAAACATATGTTTATTTGGACTAAAATCTGAAAGGTGCTTTTGTGATTGTAAGAAGAATGTTTTCCCGCAAAGTTTTTATAGCATCATGTGTTGAGGTTGTCAGTACTTTAGGATTGGTTAGGAAAGATGATTTTATTTCAGAAATTGAAGAAAGCATACAAACAGAATCCGTCAGACAAATTACAGTCACAGATTATTGACCAGGGCAAAACATTGAAGATATTAGAGGCACAGTTAGTTGGAGGTCATCACAACTCAATTAGAGATTCACAGGTAAAATATGCTACAATTTGTATTCTTTTATTACAAAGTTTTGTATATGTGCATAAACTTATTAAATTAAAAAATGTTACTTTCTGTAATCTCTGTCAAAGTTTACTATGTAAATGATTTCTCTCTGCTATCTTGAGCTGCAATATCTCCGAATCATATGGCCTCTTTGAGAACTTGTCATTCATCATGTGACACTGTTAATCAAAGTACTGAAAGTACTGTTGGAAAGCAAATTTGCTGGTTATGTCTAAAGGCCTTTCTAGTTGTTAGCAACATGAATTACACGGAGTTGGATAAAAGCTATTAATTGAATTTGATTCTTTAGAAAGTTACAATATACAAATTATGGAAGGATAATGTCTGTTCCATATCAGCACAATATACTGAACAAAAGAGAAAACTTTACGCTGCAAGATTTCTTGTTTCTGAAAAAGTATCGAACTAAAAGCCTGATTTTATTTTTACAATATTTCCATGGCATTCGGCAATCGTTTTGTCGAAGTTTCATTGCCTTGTCTCCTTTAATGTCAGAGTTACGGCCCTTAATGCATTTACAGCTAATTTCATCTGATGCCACATACGCGCGATAAACGATTCATTATTTTTACGGAATTGATCATATCCGGGTTGCCAAAAAACCCACAAAACATCTCTCTTATCACTTGTAGCAAGCTCTGAAATAAAGGTCTAATTTGTCAATTTTGTGAATTACCCCCCTTTGACATAAACAAATAGGGAATTTAAAATGTTTGATATTCATAAATTGCACACATGAAAAACGGACCCCTGTCACACTTAAAGGGTCCGTTTTTCATCCCCATAATTAAGATCAACAAAACGTTTAGTGTTTGGCACAACCAAGTCAATGAACGATGCGAAGCACATTCATTTGATTTCTTTACTTGTTGAATTTAGAAGAAATATGACAAACAATGTATGTGTAAAGTTTTAACTTTTGTTCAGTATACTATGGTAGGTTCTATAAAGTTTCTATGGAAAATCCAATTGCCGAAAACATAGTGCTGTTTTAATTCATTTCGGGCACTAATTTTCAATAAAATGTTATAAGGAAATGATGTAGAAAGCAAGAAATTGGAAGGCATGTGGTCTTGGGTCCTCTCCAAACAGGGACTGGGAGAGCAGAGCCTCCTATCCGGGGGCCGAATTCTCCCAGCCGAAAACGACTATAAGGCATTCTAGCACTCTATATGTTCTCCTATACCCAATGTCATGTTCTGAAGTAGGTTTTCTTGTATAATAGACTAGTGCGACAGGTCACGGTTCATAAATCTATTTGATGTATGACGTGAACTTTTGCAAAATTCGGTACAATGGACAAGTTTCCACTAAGACCCCCCCCCCACACACACACACAACAGCCTCCGGAAGTCATCCTTACAGGCAAAAGGCGAAATTTTTAAACTGGGAACGGTTGACTGTAAATCAAATAAAATAACCGGCTATCCGGCTATCAACGAATTCATTCAATTTCATAGTTTTTGTTCCACTTAAAACTTCTCTTTATCACTGTATATTGAATGCACGTGCGCTTAATCGCTGTATATTAAATGCACGTGC
Organism: Fragum sueziense; assembly: GCA_963680895.1. Classification (NCBI taxonomy): domain Eukaryota; kingdom Metazoa; phylum Mollusca; class Bivalvia; order Cardiida; family Cardiidae; genus Fragum; species Fragum sueziense. The sequence continues at coordinate 5,938,540 of OY804600.1, read as the reverse complement.
GTCGTCATCGATTTCTCCGCATTTTTTGGGAGCCTCGTTTTGAAAATGTCGATTTGTTACTATTTTTAGTAACAATTCACATGTATACAATGTTAATTTCCCATAAACCCATTGTTTGCCTCCGGAAGTTAATGAGAGTCTTCTCTGATGAAAATTGGCTCTTCGATTTTTGGATGTCGCTATTTACGTCAGAGCGCTGTCCAATTCAAAAACAAAAGAAAATTCCGACACAAGTTATGTCGCTGTGTCGGAATTTTCTTTTGTGTTTGACTGGGACAGCGTTCCGTTGTAAATAGCGACATCCAAGTATCATCGAGCGAATTTTCATCAGAGAAGTCTCGGATTACCGGAAGTGTTCTGCGGGTACGGACTAAAACATAAATGAAAGGAGTCTATACCCTAATTAGAATGCATTTGATCTCTGAAAACTACATGTCTTACTTGCTAAAACATGTGTTCCGTAACTACTTTATCCCTTTCCCAAATAAGACCGGGCTGTCAAAGCCCGTAAAGAAAATGTTCGGGGGAATATTGGGATGAAAGAAGAAACTGCTGATAATCAGAATTTTCTACTTTAACCTCGATATTGTCTTTGGTATTATCTACAAATAGTTCTAATTTTATCTAGGTATATACCAATTTTGTCGTCTGCTACGGCTTTTTTAGCTCACCTGAGCACGAAGTGCTCGGTGAGCTATTGTGGTCACTCACTGTCCGTCGTCCGTCTCTCCGTCTGTCCGTCTGTCCGTCTGTCCGTCTGTCCGTTCACAATTTCTTCAAACATCTTCTTCTCCGAAACCAACAGGCCAATTTTGACCAAACTTTGCAGGAATGTTCCTTGAGTGACCCTTCTCAAAACTTGTTCGCGGATTTTTGATTCGTCAAAAAATGTGGGCGTGGCAGGGCGGGGCTTATCGGACTAAAAGAAATCCTAAGAAAATTCTTTAAAAATCAACCATTAGGCCAATTTGATCCAAACTTGGCAGAATTGTTCCTTGAGTGACCCTTTTCAAAACTTGTTCGCAGATTTTTGATTCGTCAAAAAACGTGGCCGTGGCAGGGAGAAAGGGGCTTATCAGACTTCGATAAATCATAAGAAAATTCTTTAAAAATCAACCATTGGGCCAATTTGAACCAAACTTGGCAGAATTGTTCCTTGAGTGACCCTTCTCAAAACTTGTTCGCAGATTTTTGATTCGTCAAAAAACTTGGCCGTGGCAGGGAGAAAGGGGCTTATCAGACTTGGAGAAATCATAAGAAAATTCTTTAAAAATCAACCATTGGGCCAATTTGAGCCAAACTTGGCAGAATTGTTCCTTGAGTGACCCTTCTCAAAACTTGTTTGCAGATTTTTGAATCGTCAAAAAACGTGGCCGTGGCAGGGAGAAAGGGGCTTATCAGACTTCGATAAATCATAAGAAAATTCTTTAAAAATCAACCATTGGGCCAATTTGAACCAAACTTGGCAGAATTGTTCCTTGAGTGACCCTTCTCAAAACTTGTTTGCAGATTTTTGATTCGTCAAAAAACGTGGCCGTGGCAGGGAGAAATGGGCTTATCAGACTTCGATAAATCATAAGAAAATTCTTTAAAAATCAACCATTGGGCCAATTTGAACCAGACTTTGTAGGGATGTGCCTTAAGCCTTTCTTTTTAAAATTTGTTCACAAATATTTTCATTTGTAAAAAGTTGTGGCCGTGGCAGGGAGAAAGGGGCTTATCAGACTTAAAGAAATCATAGGAAAATTCTTTAAAAATTAATCATTGGGCCAATTTGAAGCAGACTTTGCAGGAATGTTCTTTGAGTCTCTCTTTTCAAAATTGATTCACAAATTTTTACATTTGTCAAAAAATGAGGGCGTGGCAGGGAGGAAGGGGCTTTTCGGCCATAAAGAAATCCTAAGAAAATTCTTTAAAAATCAACCAATGGGCCAATTTGAACCAAACTTTGTTCATAAATTAATAGTTTCCTAAAAAATGTGGGTGTGGCAGGGCGGGGCTTATCTAACCAAGAGAAGTTGTTAAAAAATTCTTCATAAATCTTCTTCTCCTTAACCATAGGGCCAATTAGAACCAAATTTGGCAGGAATGTTCCTTAGGTGACCCTTCTTAAGATTTGTTCGCGGATTTTTTATTCATCCAAAATTGTGGGCATGGCAGGTCAGCACTTATCAGACTTGCAGAAATCATAAGAAAATTCTTTAAAAATCAATCATTGGCCCAATTTGAACCAAACTTGGCAGAAATGTTCCTTTGGTGACTCTTTAAAAAATAAATGTGAATTTTTGTTTCGTCTGAAAAAGTGGGTGTGGCAGGGCGTGACTTATTGGACTTAGAAAAATTCTAAGAAAATTCTTTAAAAATCAACCATTGGCCCAATTTGAACCACACTTGGCAGAAATGTTCCTTGGGTGACTCTTTGTCTTAAACTTCTTTCAGGTGAGCGATATAGGGCCATTCTGGCCCTCTTGTTTTTTTATTTTGACCAATCTGAAATGTTTCTATTTGGGAAATGGTTAACATACCAACAATGTAAATTGATTTGATTCTATGTATGCCTATTCATCTAGATCTATATCTATAGATTAAAAAGTTAACACCGTTTTTTAAACCAAGTGGTGAAAGGATTGCTAGTCTGATTTCTATGCATTTTGAGCATATCATCACATATTCTGGTTTCCCAGATTTCTACTTTCGCTTTTAAATGCCTAGCTACACGGGAATACTAGCAAGGCCTATTAGACAAGATGTCTATGTCATTAACCTTAAAATACCCACTTAGTTGATCAATCAATTATTGTGAACGCGATTAAATGCATGGCTTATCGAAAATCATTGTTTAGTTTCAGACATCAAAACGTGTAAGAATTTGGGCATAGAAAGATTCTAAAAATAGACGTGTCCTAGTTCCTATTTTTAGCGCTTGAAGTGGGTCGCATATTTCATAGTTCAGTAAACTTGACTGACCCATTTTCAACGAAAGATATTGGACTGGCTATTGAACCGTAATGAAAGCAAATTAGTACGTGATCGTTTCTCTTCTTTTAACACATGTTTAATTGAATGTTTTATCATCGGTCACACAATTGAATATCTTATGTACAACTATAGAATTCAGTATTGAATATTCGAAAGGTTGTTCTTGTCATTGATCTTTGCTTTTGATAGAACTATTTATAGTGAGGAGGACCGGGAGATGTTGTGTGGTATGCAGAGAATGTAAAAGTGCAGAGAATCACGACTGCAATGAAAAGCAAATTTTGCAAATTTGCTTTCCAAAAAACTAAAGCTATCTGTTTGAATGAACGTGCAAGCAAATTCGATTTGTTTGGGTAATTGTCATTGAATGGATTTGTGCTAGTGCATGATCCATTCGAATATTCTCGGATCTTATCGTTACTCAAGATCGGCTCGAACGTATTACAGTTGCCGACATGAGCCGATCCTGCACATATCACTCCGCAAGCATAACAACGGTAGTCTGGTCTATAACAACGGAAGCAGACCAAACAACTATTTAAATCTATGCCAGAAAAATATTTGAAACAAACAGCGTTCAAAAGTCGATTGCATCCTCATAAATGTGATAAAATTTTATCAGATAAGAAATAGATGTGATTTACCGATTATTGACAGTATATTTCACTTGAATTATAACGTTAGCAAAAGGATTGATTTGTTTTGATGACGTCATTTACGCATGTCTATTTTCACGTTCAATATGGCGGTCACTGTATTACGCTGGAGATCATGTTGCAACCACATTCCAAACGGCAAAAGGTTGAAAACAGTCTCGAGGGTCGCGATTGGTGCATGATCGATATAGGTGTAGACTTACTTTGGATAATGCCAACAAGACCTTGTATTGTTGTCCCTTACAAAAAAAAAGAATTGGAAAAACATTGAGACAACAGAAGAAAAATGCTGATAACCAGCATTTTCTCCTTTTATCTCAATTTTCTATGAACTACTTTATAAGCAACTCCTACCTTATTCAACATCCATTTGTCACCTGCAACAGCTTTCAAATGGATCTCCTTAAAATTTTGCAATTTGGGAAAGGGTTAAAGAGATTAACAAACAAATGAAATTCAATGTACTTGTATAATTACAGCCTATAGCAGTGAATGTAGATGAAGCTGGGACAGGAGATGGTTCATCTGTATCTTCCTGGGTAGGTATACTATATATATTGTTTATGGGCTTTTGTGTGCTGCATTATAAGACCGAGTCACAAATTAGTGAGAGATATCAAGTATTTTTAGCTCGACTTTTCGAAGAAAATGAGAGCTTATACTGTCACCTGGGCGTTGGCGTCGGCGTTGCAACAAAGGTTAAAGTTTTTTCAATCATCAATAACTTCCATACTATCAAAGGGATTCAACCCAAACTTGGTATACTTATTCACCATCACACCCTCTACCTTACTATCAGAGCCCATGACCCTGGGACCACTCTATTTGGAGTTATGCCCCCTTTTTACTAAGCAACTTAGAAAGTCGAGCGCGCTGTCTTCGGACAGCTCTTGTCTTAGGTAGGTTTTCTCTCTGTATATATCTATATAGGCTTTCTGTGTGTTGTATTGTAAGATCTTAACTCTTACCGAAACTGCCAAATTTTAGACCGCTGCGATTGTTGCATACATCAAAATAACTGACAACAAAAAGTGGAAAAAGAATATGTTATAGCATGAAAAATATATAGGCACAAGGAAAAAATGCTGTTTATCAATATTTTCTTCAACGGTCTGAATAGTTGCACAGGCCTTCCCTATTAGGCGTGTCAAACGCTGTCACCGTTTTTGAAATGGTTAAGTATCATGGCTGTAAATCAAAGTCTCAGTGAATTCAAATGATTACTCACAGCATAGGTTTTGGATTAGAGATAATAGATACAATGCACCCTCTAATCTAGTGCTTCCTAGATTTGTATATTGTAGAAAAGATGTTATTGCTTATATGCCTTGCAGAATAGGATCAGATGAAAATATTGCTGTTCTGGTATAGATAGATTCAGTGGCCTTTAGTTTATGCCCTTGTTAATCTTCAGAACTTAACAGATATGATGAAGTTTATTATCACATTATGTCATTCTACATTTTCATCTTCGATTATTTAGATGTTTGGATACAGGATATACAGAAAACGTGTAAATAGACAATTATTTCAGCCCTACCTTCTTGCATATTAACCATTTCCCAAAGGATAATATTTTAGGCTGGTCCAATTTGAAATGAGTTACAGAGGACATTTTGACAAATTTTGAAATTTTACAACTTTCTTGGTTAAAAACCATTGTAGCAAATTAGGAAATTGTTTGTCACAAGCAATTTCTTCATTTTCCATGTTTTTCAAGGCATTTATCTTGTGGGGCGTCAAATAGTGTCAAGGTTTTGGAATGGGTTATGATGGGCAATAAATTATGATTTTAGACAAAATATTTTCCATATTTATAAAATAACACTCGGGTATTTGGAGTCATTAGCTGGTCACAAGCAGTTGAGTTAGTTATCATTTGCCTTAATATGTTTTGTGCTTTGTCTTAAAGGGACCCATGCTAGGTTGTTAAACATACAATAAGATAAAAAATATATTCAAGAAATATTGTATGGATTGGTAAATCTGTATGGCTAGATCATTTCTGTCCAAGGACATTTCAAACAAAGTTAATTTTGTCCTTCTAAATCAAGTCTGTATCTAACTTTACCCACACTTACTATTTATAGTAACATATTTAGAAAATTGAACATTCTTAGAGAGTGAAAACATGGTAACAGCGCTAAAATTCCTTACTTTTTGGCTATAGATAATAAATGGCACCACACAACAATAATAATAATAATAATAATTACTTTATTTTATGAAGGTAAAACATTAAGATAATTACATAATAATTAACATTACAATGCAAAATCTTTTTTCCAATGTTGCCTTCAAACAAAATCTATTTGTTAAAATGAAATGGTATGTAGCCTAACCCTCTCCCAAAGCAGACCTAGTTGATAAGTTCACAAAGGAACAGTACATTTTTTTTATATTACGGCGAAGAATAAAAACTAAAATGTTGCTGTTTGGGAAAGGATTAAGAATGTGGTGAATATGAAAATCATGAATGATTGTACAAAAGCAAAACAACAATATGATGATAATAACAAAATATTTGTCCCAGTCCCAGATAATAGCTGGTTATTGTGTTTGCAGATTGACATGATTGAGCATTACATCTATTAGCATGGTTAAACTCAATCATGTCAATCTGCAAACACAATACATGATGTCCACTACGGTGAAAACTTTTGAAAGCGATAATTGTCATGACTTAATTACTAATATTCTACGTTTAAAATCAAACGAGAACAGCTCTAGTTGTTTCGATAATCCAACACAACTATAGCGACTCTCGTTTAATTTTGAACCCACAATAACGCTAGCTATAGCGGACGAGAATTGACCTGTCAGAGCATTCCATTCGATTAGCATGGGCCGCTCTGTCAGGTCATTTATCGTGAGGTATAGCATGTTATTATTTCTTGTTTTGGTTTACAGATTTGTTAATTTATTTTCAATGTGGACCAGTGTTAAAATTCAATTGTCCGGGAAAGACAATGCTAACTCTAAATGTACCCATGTTGGTCTGATCTGCGCAATATCTATCATGGGCCCCTTTAAGGGGGAATGCTCCAGTTTCCTAAATTTTTCCCCAATAATAGAATTTATTTATATTTTGTATATTGAAATTACACGTTATTACCAACTGAAAAATAAAATAAAAATGGATGGTCAGCGATCTTGTTTGAATTTTATAGGCATTCGTATCACATACCCCTACATCGAAAAAATGCACAATTTCTTGCACCTGTCCAAGGTCACTAAAATGCTAATAAAATGCTGTATATTCATCGTTTCGTCCTAAAATCGGATTTAAAATAATGTCTTACATTTAATTAGAACTGAAATCCCAAAATATGTGCCATTATAAACGCGTAAATGTATAAAACAGCATGTTCACGTGTTCGGTTAGATCAACGAAGCTGGAGTGTTTTATGTCAAAATTTGCATATTTTGGGAAATATTTCAAGTTCTACATAATAGAATTTGATAAAACTCCCTCATTGTATTAAGCAACATGTCCTGATAATAATTCCAAAAGAAAATGTATAGGTCAGCGCACTTATTAGTGAATTACAGCATTTTTTATCAGCTACACATGAATGAAATGACGCAAAACAGTGGTATCTGCATACATACTTACGACTGTCTTGCTCTAAATAATCGATTTCCATCTTGAGGAAATCAGTTTCGCATAATAAAATACACTTTGACCGTCGATAATGGTAAATTGTAATGATTTGTTATATTATTGAAAATATGGTAGCGAAACATATTGGTACGAAACATTTAATTTACTACAGTAATGACCGAGTGTTCCGAAAAACTGGAGCATTCCCCCTTAAAATAAAGTTATATGCAGGCCCCCTATTAATCTCTTTAATGTAGGGTAGATTCTGTTTGATGCATATTAGTGTCAAATGATCAAACTTTTGTATAGACATAATGTCTGCATTAGGTATGACTATTTATTAATTGTGTTATGCCTTTGAATATGATTATCTAATAAGGCAATGAATACATGTTTAATGTTGTTTGAAAAAGTTTCCTTTGCAGGGGTAAGATTGCTTTTGCATAAAAAATATTTTTTAAGTTCTATGATTGATATAAAAATAGTGTATCTATTATTGCATATGTTATTTCTTGTTTAAATAGACAATATAGTGTAACAGTTATCATAATTCCTATTTGTTTCTATAGCTACACAAGAAAGAACGTAAGCACGTGAAACACAGCTCATCCCCGGGGGCAATGTATCGGCCGTCAGAATCGCAAGCCAAGGCTAACATCAACGTTTGTAGGTCAAAATCTGATGTGTCATCCAGAAAAAATACGCTTTCTGAATATCCTCTTGGAGGCAGCCAAAGCTTTAAGCGTAATGATTCAAGTCCGGAGGTATATATTCAGTTGATATTGTTGGGAAGTTTTGACTTATTATTGTTTGATTTACCCTCTGTAGATTTTTGTGCACGAAACATCCTGTAATATGGACAGACACTGTAACATGGTTAAATTTGGTTTAATTTGAATGAAAAATAACTTGGGAAGATCAGGGAAATAGTGAACAATGTGCATCCTACGCTGCCCATTGCTATTAATAAGAATTAAGACTAGTCCAAATAAATTATTTGTGTAATATAGATTGTTTAGTTGGTGTCAATTTTAGTAAAAATTGGAACATTGTGGATTTAATAGAAAATGATGGTGACATCTTCTCTTTTATCCCACAGTGTTCTGTTAGAATGTCTTTGTAAACAACATTTTACTGAGCTATATTTTGTGGTAAGGGGCTTATTGACAGTTAGACATGGGTGCCTGAGTGATTATAATGTCATAATATTTGTATTCTTTTATTGGCTGCATGATCCAATTTGAATAAAATTAGAACTTTGAATGCTATAAAAAGGAAAATAGAAATATATCATTGTTTGAGATGATACCCATAATTAAAGACTCCATGGCCTGTAACATTTAACCCTTTCCCAAACGACAAAATTTTAGGGTATTCCGCTTCAAAAACTGCCACAAAAGACAAAATGGATGTTATTAAAGATAGGATTTGTGTAAAATATGGCACAGAAAATATTGAGACAAAAGGAGAAACTGCTGGTTATCAGCAGTTTCTTCTTTTGTTTCAATGTTTTCCCAAGCCTTTTTTATTAAGGACGTCAAAACCAGGTCTTGTTTGGGAAAGGGTTAAAGGGAGACAGGACTCTAAACCAGCGGCAGTATCAGCATTGTCTCATAAATAAATTCTTAATTATGATTGTACAAGAAAAGGTTCTTAATGATAATTGTTCTAGAAGGAATAGAAAATAGTAGAGACTACAATTTAAAAGGCAAACAAATAAAGGCATTGTTCACTAGCATTTCAAGGTGTTAGTGCAAGACTTAAAATTGCAAATGTTTGTACATTTACACGCATTTACATTGATCTTTCACTAGCCCTTGGGATGTATGTATGGGTGTGCATTCTGTTTACCTATTTTGTTTGTATGCTTTCTCCAACATCCCTTGTGACCCAGTATTGTGAATCATCTCACCATTTATCACAATCATTTCATCGCTTTTCAACGAAAACCTCATAACTACAGCTTGTTCTAAGCTGCAGTTTCGAGATTTTCACTGAAAGCAGCAATTTATTGTGTTGTGGTTGAATCATCTTGGCTATATTTCCATACATCTTACATTGAAACATCATCAAGCAAATCAAAGTTCCTAGGTCATAATGTTGCATCACTTTCACAGAAAGTCATATTGAAAGAAATAATTTAAGTATTTGAAGGAAGTGACTGTCTTGGCTAAATACTTTTAGTGTCTCTTTTATTAGAGATGGCTATATTACTTATTTCATAATTCATTTCAACACAGGTATCTGGCTATTATTTGTCAACCGGGAAGAAAGTAAAAAAGAGTTCCAGTTTTAAAGGTTTTCGAAACTACACTCGTAGAAAAACTGTAAGATTTTGTTTCAACAACAGTTATATTCGGGAGAAATTTCTCAATTTTGATGGCACATTTAACTTTTCACTTGTTCCTTTAATAATTATCACAAAATAATAACAGGTATTTGGTTTAATCAAGGGGAACGGATCGGAAATCTCAAATAATCCACGGAGAACACACAACAGAAAAAAATAATGATATACTATCGGAAAATGATTTCATTTCTAGCATGGTCAGACAAAAGTCTGTGGGAAAGATGTTGCCTGATTTGCATGAACTTGGTTTGGGATTGTTTTTTTCATACATGTAAAAATTATTTCTGTAATATTGGGAAGATTTATGAATCAGACATTTTGTCAAGTTGGTTGAATTTTTCACTTCAAATAGTTATTTGTCATTTAACCCTTTCCCAAACGACAAAATTTTAGGGTGATCCACTTCAAATACTGCCACAAATAGCAAAATTGATTTTATTAAAGATAGGATCTGTGTAAAATATGACTCAGAAAATATTGAGACAAAAGGAGAAACTGCTGGTTATCAGCAGTTTCTTCTTTTGTTTCAATGTTTTCCTAAGCATTTTCTATTAGGGACGTCAAAACCAGGTCTTGTTTGGGAAAGGGTTAAAGTAAAATACCCCTAATGAGATTCATGTGATGTCAGAATTATTTGGGCATCGTTGAAAACATTCGGCGGTGGAAGTTTCTGCCGCTGAATGTTTACAACAGCGCCCGAATAGGTTCAGATGCGTAACGACGATGCTCGAAAAAATCAGACGTTCTATTTATCTCAAAATGGCCACATTACTGGTATTCTACCTTAAGATTCTGAGTTTACAGCATGATCTTGGGTGAATGTTTTTCATATCTTTGCTCTTGTGCGGATAAAGATTTATTTGACCATGTATTTGGTATAAATTTCTGATATTGAGCTATGTATTGATGTACAGTTGACACTCATTATCTGGACAATGGTTAACCCTTTCTCAAACAAGATTCTTTATCAACATGAATTTTGTTGTCTGCAACTATTTTCAAATTGGAACAGTCTATAATTTTGTCATCTTGGAACTGGATAATGCGTCCTGTGACTTGGACAAAATGGGTTTCAACTGTGCATGTATATGGATACTCTGCTGAACTCGTATAAGGGATCCTGGCATGTTATGGAAATGCATGTAAAATGGTTAATTTGTGAAAATTGATTACTTTGTGAACTGTTTTAACTTATGAATTATGTTATATTTTACACTTAAAACTTTGTTTTAGAACATTCCAGTTTATGTTTGAAGAATTGTCTTTTTACTAGTTAATTATCTTTTCTTAACAATTTATATTATTATGATAGATGTTACTTTTTATGCCCCTGTATGGAAAGATCGGGGGCATATTTTTTTTACTCGTCTCTGTCGGTCTGTCTGTTGGTCCATTTGTCTGTCTGTCCTTCTCTCTGTCTGTCCGAAAACTTAAGATTTGCCTTTTCTCCAAAAGTATGCAACATGTAAATTTCAAGTTTGATATCGTCGGTGTAAATGCAAAACCTCGTTTGTCGGTTCTAGCGATTTTCAAAGTACAAACTTGTGTGTCCAATTTAGACAATTCTAGCAGGTTTTGAGATATTTTTACCAATCAGTATCAATGATACATTATTTATGAACAATATTTCCAAATTTCAAGTAAAACATTTCAGTTTGGGAAAAGTTATTATACTTTATTCCCTCCCCTTTAAAATTTTCCGAAAACGAGATACGAAGTTTTGCATTTACAACGACGATATGTAACTTTCTTTCAATGAAATCTATCTGTTCCATGCAATATGACCTTTCTCAGGGTCATTCCTTTACCCTCATCATCCCTTTACACGAAGACTTAACATTTTAGAAAAATAGCCATTCGGGGGGCATTTGTGTTTCACAAACACATCTTGTTGTGTCTTATTATTTTGAATTGATTACAGGTCTATGAAATTTTATGCTAAAAATAATACATTTTCAAATATGAATACAACTTGCCTCTTTGAATGATTGACTACTTGCAGCCATAATTGTTTCAGTAGAATAATTTGTGTTGTTTCACTTATTTTGTACTAACTTCTTGGAATTAATTGAAATATGGTTGTGTTATCTATCCCTTACAGTGCAAGACAGAAAGTTGTCAACAGGGACATAATTTCAGATTTAACCCTTTCCCAAACAAGACCGGGTTTTGACGTCCCTATTAGAAAAGGCTTGGGAAAACATTGAGACAAACGAAGAAAATGCTGATAATCAGCATTTTCTCCTTTTGCCTCAATGTTTCCTGTGCTATAGTATTCACACATTTTACATCAAGTAACATCCATTTTGTGGTCTGCAGCAGCTTTTAAATTAGACCACTCTACAATTTAGCTGTTTGGGAAAGGGATTAACAATTAGTAATGTCATAAGACATTTGTAAACAATATTGTCAATGGTGAACTATGGTTGTTATAATTTTGTTGTAGAAAACGGAACCATCTGGCCAAGACAATAACCCAAAAATGGTTTTAAGAAAGGTATTCTTTGTTAGGTTTTCTGCCTGAGTATGTAGATGATTGCATCTGTAGTTGAGGAGAGATTGTTGGATGGACTGATTTATTTTTTAGGATTTTATGCCATTTTAAACAGTGCTTAACCCCTGTGAAATGTTCATTTAAGTTCAAGAACTGTTCTAGAACATTAAATGGCACTTCTAGAACTGTTCTAGAACAGTACTAGAAGTACCATTTAACGTTCTATAACAGTTCTAGCACTAGAAATTTGTTCTTGAACTTTTTTCGCAGGGGAGGTCATATTGTTGTGGCTTGAGACGTGGCCGTCATGATTCCTGTTGTTTCTCTCACAAGTACTAATACAAAATCCTTTTTCGAGCCTCCAGCTGCTCATCCCATTGAGATTTACAATTATCTGTGCATTGGTGGGAGACATATAATAGAAAACATATTTCCTGAGGTCTAGGGGATGGATCATAGGACACATTGGTTCAGAGTCTGATGCGTTACCAATTCAGTTGATCCAGTTGAGGAGCCGAGCCCGGATAGCTCAGTCGGTTACGTCGGAGTCTGTCAATCCAGGGGTCTCGAGTTCGAACCCCGGCTCGGCCAGTATCCATTCTGACATTTGACAAAAGTCATTTGTCTCTCACCAATGGGTGTGAATCATCTATGTGAGAGAGCAGCTGGAGGCTCGGTTTGGATATTGTGGTTGTACTGGTGCGAGAAATACCAGGAACCCACGATTAGGTGCTCCAGCCGCCGCGATATGACCCTGGTAGTTGAAAACGGCGTAAAACCCCAATAAACTCAAACTCCAGTTGAGGAATTAATAAAACTCAACATAGCTTGATCTAAGCAAGGGAATTGGTATCGAAAAAATGTGACTTTAAGGATTTCTCATCAGTAAAATCGTGTACAGAAGCTTAGTTATGGTGTTGCTTTTTCCACAAAATGTTTCTTGTTACTTGCACTTTTTGCATGTTTCTTAGTTAACTTCATCACAAGAACACAAGTTTTAGAAGTACTAAATGAAATAATTTTCAGAATTAGGCTTTAGTATGAAACTTAACCACATGATAGCGCCTTTTGAGGCTCCACAAGATTAAGGCTTTTGAAAACATCAAGCATTTAAAAAGGAGTGTATGGGGTTAGAGAAATAGAAGGCAATCTAGAAACCTAACTTGTTTTGAATTTGAAAAGAAGTTCAAATAATTGGTTTATCAGGGGGGCTAACACATATGACCTTTTGGAAGCGTACAAATGTAAAATAATTATGATGTCCTTTAAAGGTGTGTAAGGTGCACTTGATGACTTAAAAATCCTTTGAGTATAAGTCCAGAAATAAGAAAAATCCTACCTTGCGGCGAGCAATTATTTACACGTGTACGCTTCCAAATGGTCACATGGGATAGCTGCTTTGTTTATTGTAGTCCCTACATTAGATTCTTAGAGATGCTAGTTACATTGAATGAAGTATTTGGTGTGATATTTTTTCAGCTTTTTGATATAGACTGAAGAATTGTCATAGACCTAATTCATTGCTGCTAATTTGTTAATCTCATAATTATGCACTTTGTATCCATGCTCTTTGATTGTTCTGTTAGAGAATTAATATAATTTGTATGAATTTACATTTAATTTGTCTATATGATTGTTCTTCCATGTGATTTTGAAACTGAAACATCAGTCGTGAAGTTTTTGTTATTCAATACATAAAAAATGATTATGTGTAATCTGTAGTTTATTTTGGTCCATGAATTGATGAAATGGTAACTTTTAACAAATATTAACCCATTACCACACAGAGACGCCTTTTGACTCCCCACAAGATAATGGCTTAAGAAAACATTGTGGAAACTGAAGAAATTGCTTGTGATAAGCGATTTCTTCATTTACCACAATGTTTTCTACCCAAAAGACCGACAAATTTTAAATTTCATTCACTTGAATTTGTCGTCTGCAACATCTTTGAATTTGGATCAGTCTAAATTTTTGCCGTCTGGTAAAGGTTAAGTAAACATTGTGTTTCTGTGTATTTTCAGACTGCTTCAGTGCCAACGACAGTGTCAGATTTAGGCTCAGACTCGCCACATACGAGTCCCAGCACGTCACCCACGCCCACACAAAATACAGACCCAGACGTGGTACCCACAGATTCTGGAGTAGAGGTAATGTCTATTTTGTAGAAATTTGTATGCATTTTCTCCTTTAACCTTCATATTTTGTGTGCTATATTGTCTCCACACAAAACACAGACACCATACCAACAGATTCGGGAGTAGCGGTAATATGTTTAGTGAGGCTTGGATATGAGAGACTGAATCCCTTTCAAAATGCAATATTTCACTTAATGTTCATCAAACCATATATTGTGGGTACTCATTTGAATCGTCTCCTCGAGATGATTCAAATGAGTACCCACAACATAGGGTTTGGATTTGATATAACAAGCTTGGAGTACCTTCCCTCCCTCTTATCTGTTGCTCTGAGTTTACCATGATTGTGTCAGATCTAGGCTCGGACTCGCCACATACGAGTCCCAGTACGTCACCCACGCCCAAACAAAACACAGACCCAGACGCCATACCCACAGATTCTGGAGTAGAGGTAATGATTATTCTGTAGAAATTTGTACGCATTTTCTCCTTTTCCTCCATATTTTGTGTGTTATATTGTCGCCCACACAAAATACAGACTCAGATGCCGTACCCACAGATTCTTGAGTAGAGGTTACATTAAATATCAAAACAGGTACAGATAAAGAGGGAGTGATGGTCTTTCAAAATGCAATATTTCACTTAATTTTCATCAAACCATATATTGTGGGTACTCATTTGAATCGTCTCGTTGAGACGATTCAAATGAGTACCCACAACATAGGGTTTTGATTTAGAATAACAAGCTTGGAGTGCATTAACTCCCTCTTAACTGTTGCTCTGTTTTCACCATAATAGTGTCAGATCTAGGCTCGGACTCGCCACATACGAGTCCCAGCACGTCACCCACGCCCAAACAAAACACAGACCCAGACACCGTACCCACTGATTCTGGAGTAGAGGTAATGTTTATTTTGTAGAAATTTGTTTGCATTTTCTCCTTTTACCTCCATATTTTGTGTGCTTTATTGTCTCAAACACAAAACACAGACCCCGACGCCGCACCCACAGATTCTGGAGTAGAGGTAACATTAAATTTTTAAAACAGAGCTTCAGCTAAGAGTGAGTGATGGCCTTTTAAAATTTAATATTTCACTTAATGTTCATCAAACCCTATGTTGTGGGTACTCATTAGAATCGTCTCGTCGAGACGATTCAAATGCGTACCCACAACATATGGTTTGGAATTAGAATAAGAAATTTGGATTGCCCTCTCTGTTATCTGTTGCTCTGATTTTACCATAATAGTGTCAGATTTAGGCTCAGACTCGCCACATACGAGTCCCAGCACATCACCCAAGCACACACAAAACACAGACCCCGACGCCGTACCCACTGATTCTGGAGTAGAGGTAACATTGAATTTTTATTAGAGATTCAGGTCAGAGGGAGTGATGGCCTTTCAAAATGCAATATTTCACTTAATGTTCATCAAACCATATGTTGTGGGTACTCATTAGAATCGTCTCATCGAGACGATTCAAATGAGTACCCACAACATAGGGTTTTGATTTCAAATAACAAATTTGGAGTGCATTAACTCCCTCTTATCTGTTGCTCTGATTTTACTGAACGGTGTCAGATCTAGGCTCGGACTCGCCACATACGAGTCCCAGCACGTCACCTACGCCCACACAAAACACAGACCCAGACGTGGTACCCACAGATTCTGGAGTAGAGGTAATGTTTATTTTGTAGAAATTTGTTTGCATTTTCTCCTTTTACCTCCATATTTTGTGTGCTTTATTGTCTCAAACACAAAACACAGACCCAGACGTGGTACCCACAGATTCTGGAGTAGAGGTAACATTAAATTTTTAAAACAGAGCTAAAGCTAAGAGTGAGTGATGGCCTTTTAAAATGCAATATTTCACTCAATGTCCATCTAACCCTATGTTGTGGGTACTCATTAGAATCGTCTCGTTGAGACGATTCAAATGAGTACCCACAACATAGGGTTTGGATTTAAAATAACAAATTTGGAGTGCCTTCACTCCCTCTCATCTGTTGCTCTGAGTTTACCATGATAGTGTCAGATCTAGGCTCGGACTCGCCACATACGAGTCCCAGCACGTCACCCACGCCCACACAAAACACAGACCCAGACGCGGTACCCACAGATTCTGGAGTAGAGGTAATGTTTATTTTGTAGAAATTTGTATGCATTTTCTCCTTTTACCTCCATATTTTGTGTGCTATATTGTCTCCCACACAAACACAGACCCTGACGCGGTACCCACTGATTCTGGAGTAGAGGTAATGTTTATTTTGTAGAAATTTGTATGCATTTTCTCCTTTTACCTCCATATTTTCTGTGTTTCATTGTCTCCCACACAAAACACAGACCCTGACGTAGTACCCACAGATTCTGGAGTAGAGGTAATGTTTATTTTGTAGAAATTTGTTTGCATTTTCTCCTTTTACCTCCATATTTTCTGTGCTTCATTGTCTCCCACACAAAACACAGACCCAGACGCCGTACCCACTGATTCTGGAGTAGAGGTAATGTTTATTTTGTAGAAATTTGTATGCATTTTCTCCTTTTACTTCAATATTTTCTGTGCTTCATTATCTCCCACACAAAACACAGACCCAGACGCCGCACCCACAGATTCTGGAGTAGAGGTAATGTTTATTTTGTAGAAATTTGTATGCATTTTCTCCTTTTACATCAATATTTTCTGTGCTTCATTGTCTCCCAAACAAAATACAGACCCAGACGCCGTACCCACAGATTCTGGAGTAGAGGTAATGTTTATTTTGTAGAAATTTGTTTGCATTTTCTCCTTTTACCTCAATATTTTCTGTGCTTCATTGTCTCCCAAACAAAATACAGACCCAGACGCCGTACCCACAGATTCTGGAGTAGAGGTAATGTTTATTTTGTAGAAATTTGTACGCATTTTCTCCTTTTACATCAATATTTTGTGTGCTATATTGTCTCCCACACAAACACAGACCCTGACGCGGTACCCACTGATTCTGGAGTAGAGGTAATGTTTATTTTGTAGAAATTTGTATGCATTTTCTCCTTTTACCTCCATATTTTCTGTGTTTCATTGTCTCCCACACAAAACACAGACCCTGACGTAGTACCCACAGATTCTGGAGTAGAGGTAATGTTTATTTTGTAGAAATTTGTTTGCATTTTCTCCTTTTACCTCCATATTTTCTGTGCTTCATTGTCTCCCACACAAAACACAGACCCAGACGCCGTACCCACTGATTCTGGAGTAGAGGTAATGTTTATTTTGTAGAAATTTGTATGCATTTTCTCCTTTTACTTCAATATTTTCTGTGCTTCATTATCTCCCACACAAAACACAGACCCAGACGCCGCACCCACAGATTCTGGAGTAGAGGTAATGTTTATTTTGTAGAAATTTGTATGCATTTTCTCCTTTTACATCAATATTTTCTGTGCTTCATTGTCTCCCAAACAAAATACAGACCCAGACGCCGTACCCACAGATTCTGGAGTAGAGGTAATGTTTATTTTGTAGAAATTTGTTTGCATTTTCTCCTTTTACCTCAATATTTTCTGTGCTTCATTGTCTCCCAAACAAAATACAGACCCAGACGCCGTACCCACAGATTCTGGAGTAGAGGTAATGTTTATTTTGTAGAAATTTGTACGCATTTTCTCCTTTTACATCAATATTTTCTGTGCTTCATTATCTCCCACACAAAACACAGACCCAGACGCCGTACCCACAGATTCTGGAGTAGAGGTAATGTTTATTTTGTAGAAATTTGTTTGCATTTTCTCCTTTTACCTCAATATTTTCTGTGCTTCATTGTCTCCCAAACAAAATACAGACCCAGACGCCGTACCCACAGATTCTGGAGTAGAGGTAATGTTTATTTTGTAGAAATTTGTACGCATTTTCTCCTTTTACATCAATATTTTCTGTGCTTCATTATCTCCCACACAAAACACAGACCCTGACGTAGTACCCACGGATTCTGGAGTAGAGGTAATGTTTATTTTGTAGAAATTTGTTTGCATTTTCTCCTTTTACCTCAATATTTTCTGTGCTTCATTGTCTCCCAAACAAAATACAGACCCAGACGCCGTACCCACAGATTCTGGAGTAGAGGTAATGTTTATTTTGTAGAAATTTGTATGCATTTTCTCCTTTTACCTCAATTTTTTCTGTGTTTTATTGTCAAAATGCACACAAAATGTAGACCCCAACGCAGTACCCACAGATTCTTGAGTAGAGGTAACATTAAATTTTTAAAACAGAGCTAAAGCTTAGAGCGAGTGATGGCCTTTTAAAATTAAATATTTCACTTAATGTTCATCAAACCATATGTTGTGGGTACTCATTAGAATTGTCTCGTTGAGACGATTCAAATGAGTACCCACAACATAGGGTTTTGATTTAGAATAAAAAATTTGGAGTACCTTCACTCCCTACTATCTGTTGGTCTGATTTTACTGAACGGTGTCTGATCTAGGCTCGGACTCGCCACATACGAGCCCCAGCACATCACCCACGCCCACACAAAACACGGACCCAGACGCAGCGCCCACAGATTCTGGAGTAGAGGTAATGTTTATTCTGTAGAAATTTGTTTGCATTTTCTCCTTTTACCTCAATATTTTCTGTGTTTCATTGTCTCCCACACAGAATACAGACCCCGACGCAGTACCCACTGATTCTGGAGTAGAGATATCATTGAATTTTTAAAATAGAGCTACAGCTAAGAGTGAGTGATGGTCTTTCAAAATGCAATATTTCACTTAATGTTCATCAAATCAAATGTTGCGGGTACTCATTAGAATCGTCTCGTCGAGACGATTCAAATGAGTACCCACAACATAGGGTTTTGACTTAGAATAAGAAATTTGGATTGCCCTCTCTTTTATCTGTTGCTTTGATTTTACCATAATGGTGTCAGATTTAGGCTCGGACTCGCCACATACGAGTCCCAGTACATCACCCACGCCCACACAAAACATAGACCCAGACGTGGTACCCACAGATTCTGGAGTAGAGGTAATGTTTATTTTGTAGAAATTTGTAGGCATTTTCTCCTTTTCCTCCATATTTTGTGTTATATTGTCGCCCACACAAAATACAGACCCTGACGCAGTACCCACTGATTCTGGAGTAGAGGTAACAATTGTTTAGTATAAATTTGTATGCATTTTCTCTTTTTACCTCAATATTTTCTGTGTTTCATTGTCTTTCACACAAAACACAGACCCTGACGCCGTACCTACAGATTCTGGAGTAGAGGTAACATTAAATTTTTATTAGAGATTCAGATTAGACGGAGTGATGGCCTTTCAAAATGCAATATTTCACTTAATGTTCATCAAACCCTATATTGTGGGTACTCATTTGAATCGTCTCGTCGAGACGATTCAAATGAGTACCCACAACATAGGGTTTGGATTTAGAATAACAAGCTTGGAGTGCATTCACTACCTCTGATCTGTTGCTCTGACTTTACCATGATAGTGTCTGATCTAGGCTTGGACTGGCCACATACGAGCCCCAGCACGTCACCCACGCCCACACAAAATGCAGACCCAGACGCAGCACCCACAGATTCTGGAGTAGAGGTAATGTTTATTTTGTAGAAATTTGTATGCATTTTCTCCTTTTACATCAATATTTTCTGTGCTTCACTGTCTCACACACAAAACACAGACCCTGACGTAGTACCCACAGATTCTGGAGTAGAGGTAATATTAAATTTTACAATAGAGCTAAAGCTAAGAGTGAGTGATGGCCTTTAAAAATGCAATATTTCACTTAATACTCATCAAACCATATGTTGTGGGTACTCATTAGAATCGTCTCGTCGAGAGGATTCAAATGAGTACCCACAACATAGGGTTTTGATTTAGAATAACAAATTTGGAGTGCATTAACTCCCTCTCATCTGTCACCCTGATTTTACCACGATAGTGTCGGATCTAGGCTCGGACTAGCCACATACGAGTCCCTGCACATCACCCACGCCCACACAGAACACAGACCCAGACGTGGCACCCACTGATTCTGGAGTAGAGGTAATGTTTATTTTGTAGAAATTTGTATGCATTTTCTCCTTTTACCTCAATATTTTCTGTGCTTCATTGTCTCACACACAAAACACAGACCCCGACGCCGTACCCACTGATTCTGGAGTAGAGGTAATATTAAATTTTTACAATAGAGCTTCAGCTAAGAGTGAGTGATGGCCTTTCAAAATGCAATATTTCACTTAATGTTCATCAAACCATATGTTGTGGGTACTCATTAGAATCGTCTCGTCGAGACGATTCAAATGAGTACCCACAACATAGGGTTTGGATTTAGAATAAAAAATTTGGAGTACCTTCACTCCGTCTTCTCTGTTGCTCTGATTTTACTGAACGGTGTCAGATCTAGGCTCGGACCCACCACATATGTGTCCGAGCACGCTGTACCCACAGATTCTGGAGTAGAGGTAATAAGTTGCAGACATTTTATGTCCCCTCTTTTCAATGTGGGGAATCATGTGATACAACAGCAAGAACAATTAAAGAAAGTATTCAATAATACCCAAATTGAATCAACCCAAATGGAAATAAGTGACATATCAACAAAGAAATTTCGGGGGAGCATAATTATAGTCGCCACGCTGTCCGGCTGTCTGTCCGTCCGTGTGTCTGTCCGTCCACAGCCATATCTCAGCAACCCTTGGACCAAATTCAACGAAACTTCACATGTGAACTCCCAGGCATAATCCCTAGGGACCTTTTTCTCCGTTTAATGATTTGAGGCTGTGTCATGGAAAAAGGGGCCTTGATGTAAAAATTAGATTTTCTCCAATTTCTCTTCATCCAATGGGCAGAATTTAATGAAATTTTGTACTTTTGTGATAAATGAGATGTTCTAGACCATATCCCATAAGTAATGTGTGTACAAAAAATCTGTTATGGGAAAAGGGGGCTTAATGTATGACAATTTCTATTTTGTGACAAACACTTATTCGGAGAGCATAATCCGTCTATGACGGCTCTTGTCTTTGATTGTTATGTTGCGCGATTCCCTGCATGAGACTGGTTTCATTATTTCAGTCTGTCAATAAACATTTCTTATATGATTTATGCCCCGAGTCAAAAACCACTGAACCTAGAATCATGAAATTTTATGCAAATGTTACATTTGACCTGAGTAGGTTCCCTAACCTTTTTGAGTCACTTAGGTCACAGGCCAACACTAGCTATTTCACTTCTCTTGTGCCCTGTTTTGAGTAGAAGGCTATTACCGGTAGCTTGCTCTGACACCATTTTAATCTACCCAGAGCCACAGACTTTAGGGGGGTAAAGCACTGAGCTACCATGTTATGTCTGTTGGTTAAGCTATCTACCTGATAATGTAACTGGAAATATTCATTGTATGAACATCCTATTGTTCTGATTGTTTCAGGACGGTTCACAAAACTCGGTTGTGATGTCGAACAAATCTAACCAGATTATCGGAATGGACGACGATGAGTTTCCGTCAGAAGATGAATGTGTAAGTTACTGATTTTGATAATCCATAATTATATAAAAAAAAAAAGACAGGAATCCATGGTTAGGTACTCCAGCCGCACTATAGTAAGCCCATACATCTATACGCAATTACCTAAAAAATTGCAAAGAATCAAAAGTTATGCAAGCTAAGCATAAGCTATACTTTTCTTTGGGCTTGTTCACAAGTTATCCTTTTGTACCCAATCTAAAGTACCCCTATTAGCTTTTAAAGACAACACAAAAACTAAGTAGTGCCAAATCTGGATATGGTAAGAAACATAATGATGCTTCAAGCTTGAATATTACCCCTCATTGAAAATTTATGCAATACCTTTTCTCCGTTGTCAGTCTGTCTGTCTGTTTGCACATGCTTAGTGTAAAATATTTGCATTGTCAAATTTGGGAACCCTGGTGTTTGACATACAAAAATTATTGCTGTAAAAAAAAGTTAATTAGAGTAGTTGCACAACTGTGCATGGTTTGAATGCCCTCTTAAGACATATTTGCACAGGGGAATGGGATCGAGCACTATCTATTTTTACTATTCTCTAGTTTTGTAGTTCTTTGGTAAGCTATAAAAACAACATTCTCTTTGGGTGTTAAAAACTTTGTTGTTGGCAATTAGTGCAATAGTGAAACACTGAATAATAGGTGAAATATCAACCATAATTATATTATAAAAAAGAAATAGGACACATATTTTATTAGAAAGAAGAGAAAAGAGCATAATTAACTTGAAGATCAATCTCTGATAGCAAATTGGATCAACCAATCTGACATTTTGTATTGTTTTGAGATGTTTGATAAAATATGCTTTACCATATTATCCCATTTCTTTCGTCTTTGCCTGTAGCATCATAGAAATTCTGTTTGTTTTGTCTTTGATTGATCCCTCCAGATTTATTCCATGTAATTTATCACACTTTGTTTTGTGGTAAGATCAACTGTAATCTTTGTATTTATTATATGAGCATCATGTTCAATGTTTTTGCATCATAATCTTAAGCCTTATCAGGAAGCTCTCTCATCATATACCTGTTTTGGCATGTGGAGTAGAGAAAGATCAGTCTGCAATTGAGTACAGTCTGGTCATTGTCTATATGAATTGCATTGATTTTCAAGTCACAATTTATTAAATGAAAATTAGAAAGATATTTATGAAAAATAGATATGAAGAGGGCTTCTGTTGATATCGGCAGTTTAGGTCTGTAGCTGTCTAGGATGATATTATTGAAGAAAGTTAATTTTGGAGAAGAAGAACAGCAATCATTTTATTCAATCATATGGTAGTATCATTATGGTCACAATATTATTGGGCATGCTTACAAAATTTACCTATATGAACAACACAAAGTCATACTCTAAACCATTGTAATTTTGCATGTGATGGTTCAAACACCTGCAAGATTTGAACCAATGCATGCAAAATTGTATTCAAAATGAAGAAGGCTTTTTCCATGTCTAGATAAATGAAAAAAAAACCCCAAATTTTTGTCATAACATTGTGACTTGACCTTAGTATTTTGTGATGTGTTTTAGCCTATATATGTATCCATACGTCTCATGTACACGATTTTCTTTCAGTCGGATGTGGATCGTCGGTCTAAGCCAGTATCCCCCTTCTTGTCTAAACTTCAAAATTACGAGGTTATTGTGATACGCACTTGTAGCTCTATGCTCTCTCTCTCGGTTTTCTCAGCCATGTAACGCTAGGCTAACACAGATCATATTCAACAAAAAACATCTGATCATCTTTCATGCTGAGTCTAAGCTAGGATAACTGAGGAACATCAGAGTCTTATTTATCAAGTACCCATTGGTTCCAACCCAGCTCTGCCAATATCCTTTCTGATATTTGACAAAAGTCATTTGTCTATCACCAATGGATGTGAATCATCTGTGAGAGAGCAGCTGGAGGTTTGGATTGGATATTGTGGTAGTACTGGTGAGATATATTCCAGGAAACCATGGTTTGGTGCTCCAGCTGCTATGACATGACCAAAGCAGTTGAAAGTGCCTTTAACCACAATCATGTCAAATGTCTTTTTGTCAAATCATTAAAAAAATTGACCTCCTGCAGAGATTAATCTTTGAAATACTAAGGAAAACACAGCTACAAGTAATAATGCAACTATTTTACTGTAAAGTATAAGTTGAATATGGTCTTGTGAATTCTTTTGACAAATATCTACTTGGAAAGAGTCAGAGAAAATGGAGAAGGCAACATTGGATAGAAACTATCTACTTTTGCCTTTAGAGCTAGTTAGAATACTTTCTAAAGTAGATATCTGTATTCATTGTGTAGAAATATGTCATAAAAATGAATGAGAATAAAACATTACACGACTTGCGTGTTTAAGGTAGAATACCTGTAATGCGGCCATTTTGAGATTCATAAAACATCAGATTTTTTCGAGCGGCATTGTTGCATGTCCGAATTTATTCGGGAGCAGTCGTAAATATTCGCTGGTGGGAAGTTCCACCACCGAATGTTTTCGAGCGCGCCTAAAAAAAATATGCTTCATTATCCTCTTTGTACATGATATACATAGATGAAAAAACTTGGCTTGATTACTTTGAAGTACTGTCATGTTCCTCTATTAATTTCATACATGATCATGTTATGTTTTGTTCTCATTTTATCACAAAAGTACAAACTGATATCACCCCACATTGTTAACTGTGAAGAAAGAATTATAATATTGAATTAACTTAAACTGCACATTTCATCTGACAAATTAATTTAGGTTTTCAAATGGGTAGAAAAGAATTGTAGATAGAGAATCATCATAGGACAGACAATAAGCCATTAGCTAAAGTGCAAGATTCTTGGAGGGCTTTGATGCTGTGGAAATTGGCTGAACTTCCAAGGGGTTGCTGATTTGATGCATAGCTCTGCAATCTTTTGGACGAGGCTTTAGATAGAAGCCTTGTCTTTGTCCTCATGTTACAAAATATCAGGAGCAAATACATGTTCATATTTGTCAGTATGCGCATTCAATATGTTTATGTAATCTCTCATATTTGTTATTATTTATATGAAAAATCTTAACATCCTATTTATTTTGAAAACAATAAGCTTTGCACTACCCATAATGCACCCCTGTCACATCTTCCCATGTTCACCTTCCTATGTGTATTTTAATACTATTTTCCTGAACATTTGGTTTGAAACTTATTTATCCGGTGCTGAATTGATGCACCACATCAAGAAAATCTGTGATATTTTGACACTGTCTACTTTAAACCAAATTCATATGGGACACATCTTAGCAGAATTATCAAAGTTGTGTCATGCGATTCCCCACCATGATCAAAGTCAAGCATTGGTGATAACCAGGAATGCACTTAAATAAGTGACCTTCATTGGCCGAAACTTTATGGAAAGACATAGAAAAACTAACACAAGCAAATCTTCATCACCTCTCGATATCCAATACTTTCATTTTAAACAGCACTCTTTATTTGATTTTTTCTCCGTGTCATTTATTTTGGTCACTAATTACAGGTCAAAATAAAGTAACATTCATCATTCATGTAATCAAGATATGTTTTAACATACTTTTGCTTCTTTCTAAACATCTTAGATTGACAATTTTCATTTCCTAACTATTCCAACTACTGATTTGGTTTTGAAACTACTGCATACTTAAGTATACAATAAATGTATAGAAAGAGTCATATTTGTAGTTCCGAAATTGTAACTACATACATATGTGGACAAGTGTATACCAATATAAACTAATGCTAGTCTTAATTCAGAGACATTTTAGACTTTTATAGATTTAGAAAAGATAACGTCAGTGGGGAGTCAAAACCTCGTAACTCCAGCTTATTCAAGCTGTAGTTATGAGGTTTTGACTCCCCGCCGACGATAAGCCTTTGTGGTATTTTTGGTGCTAGCTTAGGTATAAGTAAGTCAAGCTGCTGTATAACGCTTGCTTAGCTTGGTATAAGACACTAGGTGAAGGAACTATGTATAATCAGAAAACTTTGGCTTTTTATAACTGATTGAATCAATGTAAGCTCATAACCAATACATAGACACAAGAATCAAATAAAAAAAACTATCTTTGTGAATTTTCAATTTATTTCTGATAATGTGATTGTTCGTATGTAATGACCAATTGAGAAAAAGTAATCAAAAATAATCATTATGATGAAAATAGATAAGAAATATTGTCAGATTTTGTCATGCATTAAAGAGAACATTTTATTAAAACCTGCTTGCAAGTTGTCTTTGAACCAATCAAATATGCAATTTACCCGTATTATGCAATGCTTGCATTTCATGTAATACATTAAATGTCCATATGTCTGTGCACTGTCTGCGAACATCACTTAGTCTCATTTGTATACTTCTGATATTTTCTGAGCGGCTATTCGAGGATTATGATAATTATTGCAATTCCAATCTGTTTGCAGACTGGCGACAGTAAAGTATTTTCTGACTTGCACCACCTGGAGACGAAGCCTGCCCACATGGCCATCTTTCTTCACTATGTTTTAAACCAACACAACCCATCATCATTGTTATTTCACATGATGACAACGATATATAGTACTGCACAGGAGAACCCAAAGGACCTGAAGAAATGGGCCTACGAGATTCATTCTACATTCATTGTACATCAAGCTGTAAGTACACATGGCCATCTTTCTTCACTATATTTTAAACCAATACAACCCATCATCGTTGTTGTTTCACATGATGACTACGATATATAGTACTGCACAGGAAAACCCAAAGGACCTGAAGAAATGGGCCTACAAGAGTCATTCTACGTTCATTGTACATCAAGCTGTAAGTATCACTAATTAATCCATTACTTCACTGTGACGCCTTTTGATTCCATCATAAGAAAAGGTGTTGGAAAACATCGTGGATAAAGAAGAAATTGCTTTTGACAAGCAATTTCTTCATTTTCCACAATGTTTTCTAACCCAAAATGGAAAGATTTTTAAAATTTCATCAACTTGAATCTGAATTTCATCCACTGAAAACATCCCTTCTGACATTATAAAGTGTTATTAGTGATGTATTTTTTTATGGATTGATATATGCTGATTCTTCAAAACTATTTAAGTTCAAGAAATACCTTACAGAATTCAATACAACTGTTCAATATTTGTATAATGCCACTCAGAAAATGATTGTAACATAATTGAATGTTATCTGATATTAAAAAAATGATAAAAACTTGAGTTATGGTAAAGGTAGTCTACTCCTAATGAGATTCGCACAATGTCAGAATTATTCAGGCGATGACAAAAACGTTCGACGGTGGAACTTTCCACCGCCAAATGTGTACGACCGCCCAAATAAGTTTGGATAGATAACGACGACGTTTGAAAAAAATCTGATGTTTTATGAATCTCAAAATGGCCACATTATGTGTATTCTACCTTAAGACGATGAAATTTTGAGTTTTGTTTCTTTCAGTCATTAAAGGTCCAGTCTATAAAAGATTATAGTAGTCGGCTTCAGTACCGCGTCTTTTACAGTACCGCGGTATGCAAAACAGTGTTCATTTGCAGACGAAGTATCGCATACCAACTGCTTGCATTAGCAAAACTAGAAGCAAAATCATTTACTCTAATCTCATATGATTACGTTTGTTTTACTTTCGGCTGAATTTGATTACTTTAGGAAGAGAAAACATGGAACGTTTTCATGTCCCCATTTCATTATTGATTTTTCTGGACGCCGTTAAGTACCGTGGTACCCAAGAGGACCATCCTACATGATACAAGAAATAGACACTATCTTGCAGTTTAAGTCTGAGAAGGAAGAATCATTGCGGGGGATATTTAACAAATCACGGGAAATATGCCACATAGAAAATAATCCATTCCCACTCAGGGATGTCGTTTGACAATGTCTCTTGAAGAAAATGTTTGGGAAATCAATGTGGATAATGAAGAAATTGCTTGTTGCAAGCAATTTCTTTATTATCTACAATGAATTCTAACCCAAACAAAATCAACAAATATTGATAAAATTTCATCAAATTGAAATAGTCGTTTGCAACATAGATCTTTTTGAATTTGGACCAGTGAAAAATTTTGCTGACTAGTAATGGGATAATGAGTTACAAGTAGAAAATGCTGGTAAATTAATAGAATGTTATCTAATGTGAAAATATGATCAAAACTTGAATCAATCATTCAATCAATTAAAACTTGATTTACTCTGAGATGATAAAAAATGTTATTGTCTTTCTTTCAGCCATTAAAAGTCCAGTCTATAAAAGATTACATGATACAAGAGATAGACACTATCCTGCAGTTTAAGTCTGAGAAGGAAGAATCATTGAGGGGGATATTTAACAAATCACGGGATGCAGTGCAAGGGGAGGTACAGAAATTACTTGAGGATTTGAAACAAAAGAAGGAACAAGGTAATTTGATAGATGAAAACTTGATAGGTCTGATATACTATGACAAAAGATAAATTTCTTTTCATTTCAAAAAGTAGATCTACATCATAAAAGTATAGAAAAAGTCACACTTCTAAGTGGGACTTTCACACGGTCAAAACTTTTCACTTTTTGTCAGCTGACTGTAAGTTTCATTGGAATTGTATTATACTTAAAAATGAATATTCCGAAGATATTTACCTATCTTCGCAAGACAAGGATTCTACCTCACTTTAGCCTCTCTTGCAACCCGTTGTACTTCTTTCTAAATCGTGCGTCTTCGCAAATTTTCAAAACGCACAACTTATTTGGATGCACGATGGGTTGTAAGAGAGGCTAAAAGAATTGTCCGGTCAATTCTTTGCTGTGTGCAGTCTGCGTTGTGGTTGCTTCCACCAAAATCGTATGTTGCATGTGAGTGCATAGCACGACTGCCTACGTTTTTAGACGCAGACCACATTCAGACGGCACACTGGAGTATGTACGACCGGTTGTAAGAGAGGCTTTTGTTCCATTTGTATGCATGTGATTCGATAGGAAGATGGTGTAAACCTTATTCAGTCAGATTTTGTTTCCTTAGACAGTTAGGGCTTGGTGTTTTGGAATTTGAGGTTGTATGGTGATAGCTCCAAATTTTATGCTTCATTTCAATCAAGTTTTACACAAATACATCTCATCCCTTTATGTTTGACTTTTCCATCTGGAAAATAGTTGCAGACAAAAATTCATGCTGATAAAGATAGGATCAATGTAAAGTGAAGCTCCAGAAAATATAGAGGCAAAAGGAGAAAATGCTGATTATCAGCATTTTTAGCTCGACTTTTCGAAGAAAATGAGAGCTTATACTGTCACCCGGGCATCGGCGTTGCAACAAAGGTTAAAAGTTTTTTCAAACATCAATAACTTCCATACTATCAAAGGGATTCAACACAAACTTGGAATACTTATTCACCATCACACCCTCTACCTTACTACCAGGGCCCATGACCCTGGCTCCACTATATTTGGATTTATGCCCCCTTTATACTAAGCAACTTAGAAAGTCGAGCGCGCTGTCTTTGGACAGCTCTTGTCCTCTTTTGCATTAATATTTTCCCAAGCCTTTTCTAAGAAGATGCCAAAACCAAGCCATGTTTGGGAAAGGGTTAATGTTTTACAAACTCATTTCGTATTTGCAGGTTTGATAGAAGGTTATCCAGATTTAAGAGATCACATGGACAAGGCAGAAGAAATGAAGATTATAGAAAAATATTTGTTACCTGATCTAGATAAATTTTTGTGAGTATAACTTAGCTGATTGAGCTTTTATAATACTTTCCCAAAATAAAGAATTTAAGGATGGTTCGATTTTCAAAGTTGCTTCAAACGATAAAATAGACCAAACTATCATGATGATGAAGAAAGGATTAGTGAATGATACATTGCAGAAAAAAATTGAGGCAAAAGGAGATTTTGATTAACATAAATAGAAGTCATATTACAAAATGACTTGCATTTGAATATAATTCCACAAACTTTAGACCAATTTCAATTAAAAAAAAACAAAAACACTGCGATAGTATTGCCTAATCATATCTTCCAAAACATTGGATAACTTTTGCCTTCAAGGACAAAGAATGCTTAGCTTTTATTTACATTTCAAAGTACTGATATTCAATATTTTGTTGTTCTAATTTTCTTCAGACAAATGGGTGAAAGTGATGAAAAGTACAGTGCCCAAAGTTGGGCTATAGCAACATTCCTGCGTCATTATGGCCTACATAAATCGTCCAAGCGATCCTCCAAAATTCTGGGGAAAAAATCGAAGGTGAGAGTTGTTAAAATTTGAAAACTGCAGACGACAAAATGGATGTTGATTAAGATAGAAATTGTGTACACTATAGCATAGAAAATATTGAGACAAAAGAAGAAAATGCTGATGATCAGCATTTTCTTCTTTTGTCTCAATGTTTATAAAAATAAACCATTTCTTTTGAGGACACCAAAATAAGGAATGGTACTGTAACCAAAGTTGGGCTATAGCAACAATCCTCAGCCATTATGGCCTACATAAATCATCCTCGTTAGAATGCATACAGGGTTTTGTCACTAAGGACAAACCATCGTCAAGAATTTTAGAGAAAAAGTCGCCGGCATTATGGCCTACATAAATCATTCTCGTTAGAATGAGTCCCAAGTTTTGTCACCAAGGACAAACAATCCTCCAGCGTATATGATATGCAATCATTTGTATGTGTTGACACAATTTTGAATATTTATTTTCAGTTCGTGCCAATCCACCTCAGAAAACGGGTCTCCTCCTCTCTCAGTGTCTTCAAACCAAAGCAGCAGCAAGGTATGTAGAAAGAAGTATCTATGATCCAAATTCATGGTGGTTAATAACGTGACTCAAAATTTCAGAAAATCATCAATATTTTTGTCAATGCTTGATTGATTTAATTTGATTTTGGTTTGAATCAGAGAAGGCAGGAAAATGGCAGAAATTAGATAGACATGGTCGAATTTTGAAAGATCAACTGGTTACATAAAATTTTGTTTGATCTTCAATAACTTTTTTATTAGCTAATTTTTCAAAAATCCACCATCTCTATCTAATGCTGGGCATCTGTCCACCTTCTGTGCTTCAAACAGACTTCAAATCATATTAACAAAATAATCGAAGATTTTCTGAAATTGTTGTATCATGTGATTATCCACCATGAAATTGTTGTACTCATTTGTGGGTGAAACACTTTGCAATCTGATGAAAATCTGATATCAACTTTTCAGTAACATCTGACAGGCTCCCAGGAGGGGTTGGGTCATCACATCTATGACCTTTTCTTCTGACCAATCAAATAAACACTAATCTGAATTCTGAAAGCGAATAAAACAGTAAACAAGGCTACAAGGACGTCATAATTCAGTGCAGAACCATGTGTATGCACATGCTTATCATAGAAAATCATAATAATTATTCAAAAAGATATTTGATTGATTAGAGTAAAAATAGCAGATTCAGGTTTTCCGGGGGTCACTGAAGATGACCCCTAACTGGTGTCTGTCAGATGTTAATGTAAGTAAACACAGGATTTTAATCAGATTGAACATTTTGTAATCCTCTGCGTGAGTTCC
Organism: Fragum sueziense; assembly: GCA_963680895.1. NCBI lineage: Eukaryota > Metazoa > Mollusca > Bivalvia > Cardiida > Cardiidae > Fragum > Fragum sueziense. Next base: position 5,907,282 of record OY804600.1, on the reverse strand, counting down.
CAAATAGAAACTAACTTGATAGTCGAAAACTAGCCGGTCTAAACAGCATCATAGTTTCATATAATGAGAGGGGCTATTTGGCATGATAAAAATGCTTAACAGATGTTTTTGTCTGTCAAACCTCTGGTATGGGTACTTATCATAACCATTTGGTTGCCCATTTCTATTGAGTACACATCATAAGAGGTTTTGAGTTTAAAATAATAGGCATTGCCAAAATTTCAGAATGACATGCCCTTAATCTATATCATGAATCGATGTATTTTGACATCTGTGGGTATTTCTTTTGTATTCACATTTTCAAAATAAAAAGAAAGAGACATATAGCATGGATTTGGTTCCTTTGCTTATAATGATATTGTTTTGCAAACATTGTATACTGTATCGTTGCCTGTTTATTATTTTTGGTAAATTTATTGTAATGCTATCCTCCATGGTTATATTTCTTTGCATGGGATGAAAAATTGGCATGGTAGAACATTATTTGTTATAAAAGATTTGCATTTTGGTTTTTGTTACGCCTAGCCTGCATAGCTCAGCTGGTAACATCAGAGTCTATCAATCCTGGAATCGCAGGTTCGAGCCCTGGCTTGTACAATATCGGGACATTTACAAAAGTCTTTTTTGTCTCTAAACAATAGAAAGAGTGAGTGAAAGACTAGCTGGAGCCTCAGATTGGATATTGTGGTAGTACTGGTGAGAGAAATTCTAGGAACCCATGGTAAGGTGTTTCAGCCACCTTGATATGACCATAGCAGTTGAAAGAGGTGTTAAACCTCATTCACGCAATAGGGACCAATTTCATCAAGTAAACAGTGACGTAACTTTTTGACAAGCAATGGTATTTTTATGCTCCCCGAAGGGAGAGCATATAGCCGCCGCTTTGTCTGTCCGTCCGTCCGTCCTGTCCGTCCGTCATTCCGTCCGTCCGTCTGTCCGTCCGAAGTGATTTCTCCATAACCCTTGGGCCAAATCAAATGAAACTTACCATGTGAACTCCCTATGACATAATGCCGATGTACTTTTCGCGGTTTTTGGATTTGAGGCCTCGTCATGGGAAAAGGGGACTTAAGGTCAAATATAGTTTTTCTCTAATTTCTCCTAGTCTAATGGTCAGAATTTGATGAAATTTCATATTTGAGTAGTAAATCAGATGCCCTTGACAATAAACTATGTGAAATTTGGTTATAAAAATTATGTCATGCAAAAAGGGGGCTTAACATTTGCTAGCTTTATGTTAGCTCTGCATGGCATACATTTATTGTGACAATGCCTTATTCGGGGAGCATTGTCCGTCTCTGACGGCTCTTGTGTTGGTGTTATTTTAAAACCTCGAAACTACAGTTTCATTAAAGCTGTAGTTTCGAGATTTTATAATAACACCTATGGTTTATCAAAACATTACTGTAAACCCAGTCTATTTTAAGGATTAAATTCATTGCTATTAAAATGACATTAGCATGTATCCCCCGAATCCATCAGACTAACACTAGTTATGCCCCCTTTCGAAGAAAATGGGGGTATATTGTTTTGCAAGTGTCGGTCGGTCGGTCGGAAGGTCGGTCGGTCGGTCGGTCTGTCCGTAGACCAAAACTTGTCCGGAGCATAACTCGAAAAGTATTAAAGGTAGAGTCATGAAACTTCATAGGTGGATAGATCTCATTATGGAGAGGTGCAGTGCACAGGAACCGTAACTCTGCCGATCAAATTTTTTGAGTTATTGCCCTTTGTTGATTTTATAACTTGATTCTTGTCCGGAGCATAACTCAAAAAGTATGTAAGGTACAATCATGAAACTTTACAGTTTGATAGATCTCATTATGGAGAGGTGCAGTGCACAAGAACCGTAACTCTGCTGATCAAATTTTTTGAGTTATTGCCCTTTGTTGATTTTTGTCGAGCCCGCTTGCGGTGAGCTCGACATAGTTGTCACAATGGCGGTTCGGTGTATGTGCGTTAGTGCGTGCGTGCGTTAGTGCGTGCGTGCGTTAGTGCGTGCGTCCGTCCGGATGGAGCTTGTCCGGGCCATAACTTCACCATGGATGGAGGGATTCAGAAATAACTTGGCACAAATGTCAAGCTCAGTAAGGCGGAGTGTCGCGTGCAAGAACCAGATTCCAAGCTCAAAGGTCAAGGTCAAACTTGGAGGTCAAATGTCAAAAATGAGAAGATTTTTGCTTGTCCGGGCCATAACTTCACCATGGATGGAGGGATTCAGAAATAACTTGGCACAAATGTCAAGCTCAGTAAGGCAGAGTGTCGCGTGCAAGAACCAGATTCCAAGCTCAAAGGTCAAGGTCAAACTTGGAGGTCAAATGTCAAAAATGAGATGATTTTTGCTTGTCCGGGCCATAACTTCACCATGGATGGAGGGATTCAGAAATAACTTGGCACAAATGTCAAGCTCAGTAAGGCAGAGTGTCGCGTGCAAGAACCAGATTCCAAGCTCAAAGGTCAAGGTCAAACTTGGAGGTCAAATGTCAAAAATGAGATGATTTTTGCTTGTCCGGGCCATAACTTCACCATGGATGGAGGGATTCAGAAATAACTTGGCACAAATGTCAAGCTCAGTAAGGCGGAGTGTCGCGTGCAAAAACCAGATTCCAAGCTCAAAGGTCAAGGTCAAACTTGGAGGTCAAATGTCAAAAATGAGATGATTTTTGCTTGTCCGGGCCATAACTTCACCATGGATGGAGGGATTCAGAAATAACTTGGCACAAATGTCAAGCTCAGTAAGATGGAGTGTCGCGTGCAAGAACCAGATTCCAAGATGAAAGGTCAAGGTCAAACTTTGAGGTCAAATGTAAAAAATGAGTTGATTTTTGCTTGTCCGGGCCATTCCTTAACTTGGCACAAATGTCAAGCTCAGTAAGGCGGAGTGTCGCTAAGTATTTTCTGAATCTAGAATGTTTTCTCTACCTTACAATATTTTCGTTTTCCAAATACGACATCGGATGGACTTCTGCTTGGTCTGGTATATTTCTCGGAATTTGGTTTTATGGACTTAGCATAACGTCCCTTTTAGCGTGACGGGTCACATATGTATACTCAAATTAATCCATTCTGGTATCTCGTTATAAATACATAGACATGTAATATTTTGTGAACAATAAACTGTCTCACCATGATCCCCATCATTCCAACTTATTTTGTCCCCACTTTTACAACGCCATTGTAATGACAGCTGTAGACATAGGTATGGTCTTCTTTCTTCAAAATGAGCGGGCTCGACATGTTGCCCTTCGGCATCTAGTATAACTTGATTCTTGTCCGGAGCATAACTCAAAAACTATGTTAGGTAGAATCATGAAACTTTACAGGTGGATAGATCTCATTATGGAGAGGTGCAGTGCACAAGAACCGTAACTGCTGATCATATTTTTTGGGTTATTGCCCTTTGTTGATTTTCAAACTTTATTATTGTCCAGTGCATAACTCAGAAAGTATGTAAGGTAGAATCATGAAACTTTACAGGTGGATAGATCTCATTATGGAGAGGTGCAGTGCACAAGAACCGTAACTCTGCCAATCAAATTTTGTGAGTTATTGCCCTTTGTTGATTTTATAACTTGATTCTTGTCCGGAGCACTACTCAAAAAATATGTAAGGTAGAATCATGAAACTTTACAGGTGAATAGATTTCATTATGGAGAGGTGCAGTGCACAAGGACTGTAACTCTGCCAATCAAATTCTTGGAGTTATTGCCCTTTGTTGATTTTTATACTTAATTCTTAACCTTGCCTATATCTCGTGTCCTTTTACACATACAGCCTTGATATCTCACACAAAGATACCTCCTATCAACATCGTTCACATTTAACCATGACCTTGGACCTTGTGACATTGACCTTGGAGTTTGACCTACTTTAAAAAAAAAATAAACCCGGCATATATCTCATGACCTTTTACAAATACAGCCTTGATATTTCACACATGGACACATCTTACCAAGACCTTTCACAATTGACCATGACCTTGGACTTTGTGACCTTGACCTTGGAGTTTGACCTACTTTTAAAAAACTTTAACCTGGCCGATATATCATGTCCATTTACACATACAGCCTTGATATTTGACACATGGAAACCTCCGACTTAGACCTATCACATACGACTATGACCTTGGACCATGTGGCCTTGACCTTGGAGTTTGACCTACTTTTAAAAAAAATAAACTGGGCCTATATCTTATGTGCTATTACACATACAGCCTTGGTATTTCACACATGGACACATCTTACCAAGACCTTTCACATTTGACCATGACCTTGTGACCTTGACCTTGGACTTTGACCTACTTTAAAAAGAACTTTAACCTAGCCGATATATCATGTCCTTTTACACATACAGCCTTGATATTTGACACATGGACACCTACGACCAAGACCTTTCACATTTGACCATGACCTTGGACCTGGTAACCTTGACCTTGGTGTTTGACCTACTTTTATAATACATTAACCTGGCCTATATTTCATGTCATTTTACATATACAGCCTTGATATTTCACACATGGTCACTTCCAACCAAGATATTTCACTTTGACCATGACCTTGGACCTTGACCTTGGAGTTTGACCTACTTTTAGAAATATCTAACCTAGCCTTTATCTTATGTCCTATTACACCTACAGCTTTGATATTTCACACATAGACACCTCCTACCAAGACCTTTCACATTTGACCATGACCTTGAATATTGCAACCTTGACATTGGAGTTTGACCTACTTTTAAAACGAATGAAACCAGGCATATATATCATGTCCTTTTACACCTACAGCATTGATATTTCACAAATGGACACCTCCAACCAAGACCTTTCACATTTTACCATGACCTTGACCTTGGCATTTGGCCTACTTTTAAAAACTTTAACCTGGCCTATGTTTCATTTTACTTTTACATATACAGCTTTAATATTTCACACATAGACACCTCCTACTAAGACCTTTCATATTTGACCATGACCTTGGACCTTGTTAACTTGACCTTGGACTTTGACCTACATCAAATGTAGGCCCTTGAGGGGGCATATATGTTTTACAAACATCTCTTGTTACTCCTGATTTAACAGGGAAGGCTTCTTTATCACCCACCTCTTTAATAGAAGGTATTTGTATACTTATAACCCATATACAGACAGATTCTCCTTTCCCCTTGATAGTAGTAAAATTGTTGTAATCAGAATCTTTGTTAGCTCACCTGAGCACGAAGTGCTCAAGGTGAGGTATTGTGATCGGTCTGTTGTCCGGCGTCTGTCTATCTGTCTATCTGTCCATCTGTCTATCTGTCTATCTGTCTGTACGTCAACTTTTCACAAAAAAATCTTCTCCTCCTAAAGTACTTGACAGAATTCATTAATATTTCACACATATGATCTATGGGTCATGCTTTTTCAAAATACTTCAAAGAATTTGAATCGGGGCCATAATGGGGTCAAAAAGTAGGTCACTAGGTCAAATCTTCTTTCTGCTTCTAGGGGCCACATTTATTGCTCAATCGTTGTGAAAACTTATCAGAATATTTGTCTTGATGATATTTAGGTCATGATAAAAATAGGTCAAGCCAGGTCAAAAACTAGGTCACTAGGTCAAATATTGTAAAATCCATCTTTTTACACTGGAAGTGCCAATTTTGGTCCAAACTTTGTAGAAATTGTCATGAATGTTTATTTTGATGATATCAGGGTAAAGTCAAGAAGTGGGTCATGCTACGTCATTAATTAGGTCAAGAGGTCAAATCTTACAAAATCCTTTCTTTTGCTCTGGAAGTGCCAATTCTTGTCCAAACTTTGTCAAAATTGTCCTCAATGTTTATCTCGATTATATCTATGAAATGATGAAAAGTGGGTCATACAAGGTCATAAACTAGGTCATTGGGCCAAATCTTGTAAAATCCTCTCTTTTGCTCTGGAAGTGCCAATTTTGGTCCAAACTTTGTCAAAATTGTCCTAAATCTTTATCTTGATGATATCTTGGTCATGATCAAAGGTGGGTCATGCAAGGTCAAAAACTAGGTCACAAGGTATAATATTACAGAATCCTTCCTTTTGCTCTAGATATGCCAATTTAGTCCCAAAAACTCTGTCAAAACTATCCTAAATACTTATCTTGATATCTAGCTTATGTACAAAGTGTGGGTCATGTAAGGTCAAAAACTAGGTCATTAGGTCAAATCGTGGTTTTGATTTTAGAACGGAAATATATACTTAAACATTGTGAGAATTGTTCCTAATGTTTATCTTGAAGAAATCTTGGTAATTTTAAAAGTGGGTCATATGAGGTCAGAAACTAGGTCAATAGGTCAAATCTTGTTTTTCCTGTAAGAACCAAAAGTTCAGAATGTTTATCATGATGATATCGTCGGTGCTATGACAAAATGGCGTAGTAGAAATTTTGCTCGAAAACCATTTTTTACAGGAGAGCCAAAAACGTTTTTGCCGTTTTAAAAAATGTTAAAAAATATGCCGTCAAAATTGCGTAACTCACTATTACTCTCGTGTAAATTTGTCTACGTATAACGCCATTTTGTCAGCTAAATCAAGTTACGCAATTTTGTCACATGATAATTGAAAGGGTTCTAATAGGTGTAGAAAAACGCCGTTTTGACAGGATATGCGCTCCTACATACTTAGTAGAAAGCATTTATAAAAAAAAATTGACAAAATGGCGTAACTAATTTGTTACGCCATTTTGTCATAGCACCGACGATATCTTGGTGATATGAATAGCAGGTCATTCGAGGTTAAAAACTAGGTCACTAGGTCAAATTTTGTTTTTGCCCTGAGAACAAAAATATTTACTTTATCATTGCGAAAATTGTTCAGAATGTTTATCTTGATGATATCTTGGTGATGTGAAAAGTGGGTCATGCGAGGTCAAAAACTAGGTCACTAGGTCAAATCTTGTTTTTTGCTCTAGGAACCCAAATATTTACTTTATCGTTGTGAAAATTGTTCAGAATATTTATCTTGATGATATCTGGGTCATTTTGAAAGTGGGCCACATGAGGTCAGAAACTAGGTCAATAGGTCAAATCTTGTTTTTCCTGTAAGAACCAAACTATTTATGCAATCATTGTGAAAGTTCAGAATGTTTATCATGATGATATCTTGTGATATGAATAGCAGGTCATTCGAGGTTAAAAACTAGGTCACTAGGTCAAATTTTGTTTTTGCCCTGAGAACAAAAATATTTACTTTATCATTGGGAAAATTGTTCAGAATGTTTATCTTGATGATATCTTGGTGATGTGAAAAGTAGGTCATGCGAGGTCAAAAACCAGGTCACTAGGTCAAATTTTGTTTTTTGCTCTAGGAACCAAAATATTTACTTTATCGTTGTGAAAATTGTTCAGAATATTTATCTTGATGATATCTGGGTCATTTTGAAAGTGGGCCATGTGAGGTCAGAAACTAGGTCAATAGGAAAAATCTTGTTTTTCCAGTAAGAACCAAAATATTTATGCAATCATTGTAAAAGTTCAGAATGTTTATCATGATGATATCTTGGTGATATGAATAGCAGGTCATTCGAGGTTAAAAACTAGGTCACTAGGTCAAATTTTGTTTTTGCCCTGAGAACAAAAATATTTACTTTATCAATGGGAAAATTGTTCAGAATGTTTATCTTGATGATATCTTGGTGATGTGAAAAGTGGGTCATGCGAGGTCTAAAACTAGGTCACTAGGTCAAATCTTGTTTTTGCTCTAGGAACCAAAATATTTACTTTATCGTTGCGAAAATTGTTGAGAATATTTATCTTGATGATATTTGGTCAATGTAAGAAGGGGGCCATGTGAGGTCAAAAACTAGGTCACAGGGTCAAATCTTGTTTCTGCATTTAGAACCATAATGATATCTGAATCTTTGTGAAAATTGTTCAGAATGTTTATTTTGACAATATCTGGGGCATGTATAAAGTGGGCCATGGGAGGTCAAAATCTAGGTCAAATTTTGTTTTTGCTCTGAAATATCAAAATATTTATTCATCATTGTGAAAATAGTTCAGAATTGCTTATCTTGATGATGAATGGGTCATGTAGAAAGTGGCTAATGTTAGGTCAAAAACTAGGTCAAAAGGTCAAATCTTGTTTTTGCTCGAAGAATCTAAATATTTACTCATCATTGTGAAAATTGTTCAGAATGTTAATCTTAATGATATCTAGGTCATGTAAAAAGTGGGTCATGCGAGTTTGAAGATTGCAAGTTGTTTGTCTCAAAGTCCTCTCAGGTGAGCGATGCAGGGCCATCATGGCCCTCTTGTTTTAGTTTAGAGGTCATGTGTGCAACTAGACTTGAACTTAAACTAAAATAATTTCATTCTTGTAAATGCATCTTATCATAAAAGCATATCTTTTGTACTTTGGGTAGAACATTTGATGCTGTAATTGAAATAAGAAGAGGTAATCATTGGAGAAATGGTTTAGGAGCAGTCTTTTGAGAAATGCGCTCATTCTGTCAACTGTACAATCCAAATGGTCATGTAAGGCCTAAGCTACAAAGCAACAAGGACTCCAAAAATTATGTACCGCGGCCATAGCACAGTTGGTAGCACATTAGACTCTAATATTCGTAAGATCACGGGTTCCATCCCTTGCTGTGGCAGACATCCTTTCTGACAGTTGCATCCCACCAATGGTTGGACGATCGTTTAGCTATGTGGGAGAGCAGCTGAAGGTTTGGACAGGATGGTAGTACTGGTGTGAGAAATCACAGGAATGCATAGTAAGGTGCTCCAGCCACCATGATTTGACCATAGCAATTATAAGAGGCATTGAACCCCATGGAAGCTCTCCTTTAATTCAACTGCAGAAAAGTATGGTTAATCACTAAAGATGGGAACAATACTTTTAAGTGATAGATATCCACCTATGGAAAGTGCCAATAAAGCATGACATGTAGATTTACTTATTGTACTAATATTGTGTAGCATTACAATGAATGAATAATCAGAGTGTTTTCCCTGACTGATTGTTTGTAGGTGGAGCGGTCCTCAAGTCCGCTCTGGATATTATTAACGCAGGTACCCCCTTTATTTCCTCTATTATTCTATGTATTATAGGTATTTAGTTTGTGCCATGATAAAATTGGGTTTACTGAACATCTCAAAAAATGATTAAAGATAGAGGCTAAAGCTGATTAATGTAGATCTAGTGTAATATCTATTTGGTAGCTACTGATTATGGCTTTGCAATATTTTTTTTGTCAAATTGCTATTACAATAATACATGCAGATTGCTATTACAACTAATCAAAATGTAATTTTAACAATTGACGAAAAGCAAAATGTTCTGATCTGACTGTTCTATCTGACTTGGATTGGTCCATTTCTAATTTCGATAAGCCCCATTTTATATGGCACCTACTTACATGTTTGCTGAATTGTTGACTGTTTGATGATGGCAATGTCTCTTTTTACACATACTTCTAACCTTGAGTAGTTGAAGAACAATTTTCATGTCCCAATATTGAAAGATCAGGGGCATATTAATTTCTTCGCCTTTCTTCAACTATCCATTCATGTCTGACCAAAACAAACATAAAATTTATAGGCATGGCATTGCCAGGTATTTCACAAACACATCTTTTTTACTTGAAAAAAAAAATGAAAACCTGTTTTGACCATAAAGATAAGTTCTATATCTTGCCTAAAAGAGATTAATGTTGGTCGTTTAACCCTTTCCCAAACAGCAAAATTGTAGTGTGATCCACTTCAAAACCTGCTGCAAATGACAAAATGGATGTTATTAAAGATAGGATTAGAGTAAAACATGGCATAGAAAATATTGAGACAAAAGAAGAAACTGCTGGTGATCAGCAGTTTCTTCTTCTGTCTCGATGTTTTCCAAAGTAATTTTATTAGGGTCGTCAAATAGCTAAGCAGAGTAGTGCAAAAATCATGCATTTAATGATGCAAGCATCAAATTTGGCACATACATTCATAAGACCATGTAGTTTCATAAAAACCCGTTAGCCACTCAAAAATTCAAGATGGCCGCCATTTTTTCAAGATGGCCGCCATTGCCGATTTGAAAATATCATTTTCACTCTAAAACCTGATATAATTGACCGATTTTTATAATTTTTGTACCAAAATGTATGTATTTAAACACAAGAAATCAGAATTTAAGCATATTTTATGCATAAACCCCTCCTTCATATGTTTTTTAGAAAAACTGGGCAAAATAAGTGGAAATTATCAACCTTTAGGCATATTGTTTCTTTCGAACAAAAATGTAGTTAAGTTCATGTTGACTTTCTTCTTCAAGGAGTTATTTTTATGCTCCCCGAAGGGAGAGCATATAGTCGCCGCTTTGTCTGTCCGTCCGTCCGTCATTCCGTCCGTCATTCCGTCCGTCTGTCCGTCCGTCCGTCCGTCCGTCCGTCCGTCCGAAGTGATATCTCCATAACCCTTGGGCCAAATCAGTTGAAACTTACCATGTGAACTCCCTATGACAAAATGCCGATATACTTTTCCCGGTTTTTGGATTTGAGGCCTCGTCATGGGAAAAGGGGACTTAAGGTAAAATATAGTTTTTCTCTAATTTCTCCTAGTCTAATTGTCAGAATTTGATGAAATTTCATATTTGAGTAGTAAATCAGATGCCCTTGACAATAAACTATGTGAAATTTGGTTATAAAAATTATGTCATGCAAAAAGGGGGCTTAACATTTGCTAGCTTTATGTTAGCTCTGCATGGCATACATTTATTGTGACAATGCCTTATTCGGGGAGCATTGTCCGTCTCTGACGGCTCTTGTTAACATTAGGGTCATTATGATTTCTAGTAATGGTTATGGGAAGCTGTTTTTCAATATGAAGTATTATACTTGGTACCAGCTCTATGATACCTTTCGTTTTGGTCAGAAATAATGTGACATAGGACACAACGGTGTATGTTCCTAAGTTAACTCAAACCTGGTTACATAGATTATCTAGCATTGGTCTCCTTAAATCGTTACATACATAGTTTACCAGCATGCTTTCCTGAAGCGTCAGCATTTACATCTGCAAAATCCAGGGCAGGGTAGGCTAAACCGATAGCATTAATCTTTTCATGCATTCTTGCAGCCACAGCAATTGATGGAAGTGATTCCAGACAATATGCCAGGTGCTGCTTTATTGCTTCCATTCCCATTCAGGGGGGCCTCAGTACTTCCATTTTCTGACCCCCACGTGTATTCTGCTTGGTGAACATCAGGCTTTGTGTATATTCCAAAGTTGCGCTGGTTTGGTATATTGCATAATATAACTAAGAATGCAAATATTTCCAGTCTCCTACACTGGCAATAAAAAGAGGTAGATTTAGTCTTATATGTGGATGACTAATGTTCTTGATCTATTTCGCCAATTACTATCTGGATAGCAGATAGCAGTCTCTTGCCCTATCTCGTAAAGCTGAAACAACACCACAGCTTGTGAAGGCATGAACTACAGGAGTATCTCCCACTTTCTCTCGCTTTATTCCCAAAACAAATACAATGTATTGTATGTATTGACATCCACCATTAAGTAATACCCTAAAAAAGCTCTTCAACACCAATATCATTAATATGATAAGTGCATCTTTGTATTGGCTTAATTATCAAATACATATTTCCTCGTGGTTACAAGACACAGTTCCCTCGAGACTGGTTATGCACATCTCTTTATTCCCTTGTTACAATATGACAATATTTTGCTGGCGTATCTGAACAATTTGTTCAGCCAGAAATTGGAAAATCAGAATTGTTCTGATTGTCCCCAAAACATACTGTAAATGCTTTACTTAGGTGGACTGTCTTCGGTTAGTTACTCTGTATTCGATGTATTGTCTATGCTTTAACCTAGTTTTAGATTCTAGGATGCTGTATCTGTATACATTGAAAATGAACTCGATTGACATATGAATACCAATGAAGCTTAAACTGATCCATCAACTATGATGGCATAAACTACTGGTCTTGTATCTGCAACTGCAGCTATGATTTCCAGATATTGGGCATTTTGGGACTTAGTATTGGTGTGAAGTTTTAAGCCCCAAATAAATGCAACTGGGAAATATCTATTTTAATAAGGAAAGATTTATATGAGGTAGCTTCCTCATGATAAGCAAGTTACGAACAACTTCGAGAAAGGCTGACAATTTTATTTTATGATCTTTAGCTTTCGATCACGAGGAGCTGGGGCCCGTGTTATCAACGATCTTACGACCACGTTTTTAGCTCCACTGGCCTTCAGGCCAGCGGGCTATTGTCATGGCGCTGTGTCCGTCGTGCGTGCGTCCGTCCGTGCGTCCGTCCGTCCGTCCGGTCGTCAACTTTTTCTTTAAAAATCTTCTCCTCAGAAACTACTCAATGGATTTCAATCAAACTTCACAGGAATGATCTTTGGGTGGTCCTCTCTCAGATTCCTTCAATTGATTCTGATTGAATCAGAAAATCTGGAGTTATCTGCCCTTGAATTTAAAAAATGGCTGTTCTGGCTTTTTTTCACTCTAGCAACTACAAATATTGACCAATCAAGACAAAACTTGGACAGAATGATGGTGACTATAAGATCTTGCATAGGTGCAACTTTCAGCTTGATCTGACAATTACATCATGAGTTATGTGCCCTTGAAATTGACAAAATTGCCATTTTCAACTTTATTTTGACTTTGTTTTCACTCTAGCAACTACAAATATTGACTAATCAAGACAAAACTTGGACAGATTAATGGTGACTGTAAGATCTTGCCTGGGTGCAACTTTCAGCTTGATATGAAAATTGCATCATGAGTTATGTGCCCTTGAAATTGACAAAATTGCCATTTTCGGCTTTATTTTTACTTTGTTTTCACTCTAGCAACTACAAATATTGACCAATCAAGACAAAACTTGGACAGAATGATGGTTACTATAAGATCTTGCCTGGGTGCAACTTTCAGCTTGATTTGAAAATTGCATCATGAGTTATGTGCCCTTGAAATTGACAAAATTACCATTTTTGACCTTATTTTTACTCAAACGACTATAAATATCCAACAATCAACAGGAAACTTTGTTATAATCTTAATTGTCCATAAAATCTTGCATGGATGTAATTGTCAGCTTCATTAGAATCGTAAATCATGATTTATCTGCCCTTGAATTTGACAAATTGTAGTTTTCAACTTTATTTTCATTCTCTTTTCAACCACAAATAATGATCAATCAGGTCAAAACCTAAAACAAAATGTAAGTGAGGCAAAGATCTTATTTTAGTGTGATTCTTAGCTTTAGAGTAATATAACATTCCCAGTTATATGCCTTTGAATTTGACAAAATTGCCAATTATGACTTCATTATCAAACTAGATCAGTCAAATTCACTCTAATCAAAACAAATCTTGGTAACCATTAAATCTTATATGAAGGTATTTTCAGCTTTCTAGTTACTTTGTTATTGCTCTAAGACCCAAAAGTATTGAAAAATCTTGTAAAAACTTGGATTTGAAATTACAAGAAAATCAGGGCTTTCTGGTTATTTTATAAATAGGGTATTTCCCCAAATCTATTTTTAGAACAATGAAATCTATTTTTAGAAATATGAACTATTTTGGAGTAATCAATGATAGTTTAGATCTGTTTGGTCGAAGGAAAAATGATCATTGCCAGTATCATCCTGATCTGGAATTTTCTCTTGTTTCCTTTTACCCTTTCTCAAATGGCAAACAGGGTTTTACTCTCTTTGCTCAAAGAACCACATGTTTTGTACAATCTAGTTTTACTTTCTTTTTGCTCTTAGAAACACAACTATTGAACAATCTAATCAAAACTTGGATTGAATATTTAAAGAAATTCAGGCCTGTGGAGCGACTCAAGACCTTCAGGTCTTCTAGTTGTGTAAACTGCGTGACAATACATCTGATTGCATGAGAAATCAGTTTAGACCAATAAGATTTGATGTAACAAGTAATTACTCAAAACATAATCGCATGATCGTTGATAATACGGGCCCCTGATTCTGAATTACTTAATTCTGAAAAAGAAGCAAGGTAAATTTGACTACGAGGTCAATAGAAGTGGCCTTCATCACGATTGTCTGAAATCCATGTCAATGCAATAATTCAAGTAGGTTCCTCCAGTTTGGCATTGGGTTTGACCGTTTCAAAAGCACCTGGGGTGACTATAATTCATCTTCATGTAAAGATTAAGCAGGTCTGGATTTTCCTCCTAAAAAAGATTTCTCTTATCTGTCATGACAAGGTGCGTCTTTCCAAAATGGTTGAAGAATTACTGTTGACCCCAAGCTGTCTATTCATGGTATCTAACCTGTCGATTGTGAATGATCATGGTGAAATTCATTTATTCAGATTGAAAGACCTGAAGACTACTGGGTTCATTTGTTTAAAAGATAACTTGTCTCGAAGATAAACAGGTATCCAACGTGCATAGTATACAAAGTAAAATTAACAAAAGGGTATGGGTGTACTCAGCGTTTGATAGTTCAACGTAAAAAAATAGGAGTTGCGCGTTGCGCGCATAAGAAATTGGGCATATTTTCAATTTAGTTGCAGATAATTCATGAACGACTAGAGCGGTATGTACAACAGTTTACTAGACACTCTGGAGCGGAGGTTCATTCTTTCATGAAAATGAAAATGAAATTGTATACACTCAATATGACGTGCCTGGCGCACAAGGCCAAAAAATAATGGCATCTGTCATCATGTTCATTAGTTGCATTGCCATATTATTCATAGGTACATTTGATTTGACTTGTACAGATAACTTTTGATATGTGAACTTGTCATGTTCTACTAACTATAGAAACGTACAGATATCATGATTCTACAGTTCCACTTGGGACTTTAGGAGCTCAATCAGCATCTACAATAGCGCCGGCAAAACCAAGAAAGTATATTAGAGTATCAATAGATCTAAAAGCACCAATTTGAATATGTTGACTATAAAGCATGATAACAAAATTGTCTTCATCCTTTTGTTCTGGCAACTGCCATTGAATCATTTTAGCAAAGATATGTTGATTAGCCGTAATGACTTGAATATGACCAGGTATTGTTGCCACAGAAAGAGCCTCTTCAAGCAGAAGAAGTTTTGGGACAACAATTCAACAGTATATCCTTATTTATGGATACATAATTTGCCCATAAGGTTAAATTGAAATCCAAACCAATGATTTAGGCCAGATCCTACTTCTCCAGGCATTTCTTAGCTGAAGTATTGGTATGGGGTCTACACCATGTTAGTATTCAGCCCCATTACCACTGTTGTGGCTCTCCTTCGTTTGAACATCTTGTCCTATCAGATGCAGCTATCTAGTTAATGCATACAACAAACAGTATGCAGTAGGACAGACATATTATAATATAAATATAAAGCTCACTAGATTGCATATTGGACACTTTACAATCGTCCAAATAAAAATAAAATTTTGCTAAACTGACACCGGACCCCTTTCTAGGTTTCACAGCAGTGCGGTTTTCAATGTGTGCCTGGTTGATTCATAACATTCTTGCGTATATTTTCAAAGAAACTTTTCTGTCGCCGATGAAGCAATTAGGAAGTAGAAGACTAGTAACGATCTGGAATACTCTTCGGGAATAATGTAGATTTTTGCTGCAGAAAAATAGATTAAGATATAAGAAAATGATTTTTCGGATAAAGTGGCGGCCATGTTGACGAAAAGCGGCCATATTGACCCATTAACTACAACTTTTTTTCCATTTTCTTCATCCCTTTACACATTGCAGTAATTCTAACATTTAATTTCTGGAGAATCCGCCCTTAAAGTCTATACAAAGTTTGTAGGGGTATAATTCCTATCATGATTTGGCGGCCATCTTGAAAAATGGCCGCCATGTTGAAATTTCAGGTGGCTAACGGGTTTATTCTGAAGAGTTACTCAATATGAATGTTTGTGCCAAGTTTCATGCTTGCATCACTAAATGCATGATTTTGATGAAAAATCCAATTTATCTGCTGGGCTAGCTAAGCAGAGTAGTGCAAAAATCATGCATTTAATGATGCAAGCATCAAATTTGGCACATACATTCATAAGACCATGTAGTTTCATAAAAACCCGTTAGCCACTCAAAAATTCAAGATGGCCACCATTTTTCAAGATGGCCGCCATTGCCGATTTGAAAATATCATTTTCACTCTAAAACCTGATATAATTGACCGATTTTTGTAATTTTTGTACCAAAATGTATGTATTTAAACACAAGAAATCAGAATTTAAGCATATTTTATGCATAAACCCCTCCTTCATATGTTTTTTAGAAAAACTGGGCAAAATAAGTGGAAATTATCAACCTTTAGGCATATTGTTTCTTTCGAACAAAAATGTAGTTAAGTTCATGTTGACTTTCTTCTTCAAGGAGTTATTTTTATGCTCCCCGAAGGGAGAGCATATAGTCGCCGCTTTGTCTGTCCGTCCGTCCGTCCGTCCGTCCTGTCCGTCCGTCATTCCGTCCGTCCGTCCGTCCGTCCGTCCGAAGTGATATCTCCATAACCCTTGGGCCAAATCAGTTGAAACTTACCATGTGAACTCCCTATGACAAAATGCCGATATACTTTTCCCGGTTTTTGGATTTGAGGCCTCGTCATGGGAAAAGGGGACTTAAGGTAAAATATAGTTTTTCTCTAATTTCTCCTAGTCTAATTGTCAGAATTTGATGAAATTTCATATTTGAGTAGTAAATCAGATGCCCTTGACAATAAACTATGTGAAATTTGGTTATAAAAATTATGTCATGCAAAAAGGGGGCTTAACATTTGCTAGCTTTATGTTAGCTCTGCATGGCATACATTTATTGTGACAATGCCTTATTCGGGGAGCATTGTCCGTCTCTGACGGCTCTTGTTAACATTAGGGTCATTATGATTTCTAGTAATGGTTATGGGAAGCTGTTTTTCAATATGAAGTATTATACTTGGTACCAGCTCTATGATACCTTTCGTTTTGGTCAGAAATAATGTGACGTAGGACGCAACGGTGTATGTTCCTAAGTTAACTCAAACCTGGTTACATAGATTATCTAGCATTGGTCTCCTTAAATCGTTACATACATAGTTTACCAGCATGCTTTCCTGAAGCGTCAGCATTTACATCTGCAAAATCCAGGGCAGGGTAGGCTAAACCGATAGCATTAATCTTTTCATGCATTCTTGCAGCCACAGCAATTGATGGAAGTGATTCCAGACAATATGCCAGGTGCTGCTTTATTGCTTCCATTCCCATTCAGGGGGGCCTCAGTACTTCCATTTTCTGACCCCCACGTGTATTCTGCTTGGTGAACATCAGGCTTTGTGTATATTCCAAAGTTGCGCTGGTTTGGTATATTGCATAATATAACTAAGAATGCAAATATTTCCAGTCTCCTACACTGGCAATAAAAAGAGGTAGATTTAGTCTTATATGTGGATGACTAATGTTCTTGATCTATTTCGCCAATTACTATCTGGATAGCAGATAGCAGTCTCTTGCCCTATCTCGTAAAGCTGAAACAACACCACAGCTTGTGAAGGCATGAACTACAGGAGTATCTCCCACTTTCTCTCGCTTTATTCCCAAAACAAATACAATGTATTGTATGTAGTGACATCCACCATTAAGTAATACCCTAAAAAAGCTCTTCAACACCAATATCATTAATATGATAAGTGCATCTTTGTATTGGCTTAATTATCAAATACATATTTCCTCGTGGTTACAAGACACAGTTCCCTCGAGACTGGTTATGCACATCTCTTTATTCCCTTGTTACAATATGACAATATTTTGCTGGCGTATCTGAACAATTTGTTCAGCCAGAAATTGGAAAATCAGAATTGTTCTGATTGTCCCCAAAACATACTGTAAATGCTTTACTTAGGTGGACTGTCTTCGGTTAGTTACTCTGTATTCGATGTATTGTCTATGCTTTAACCTAGTTTTAGATTCTAGGATGCTGTATCTGTATACATTGAAAATGAACTCGATTGACATATGAATACCAATGAAGCTTAAACTGATCCATCAACTATGATGGCATAAACTACTGGTCTTGTATCTGCAACTGCAGCTATGGTTTCCAGATATTGGGCATTTTGGGACTTAGTATTGGTGTGAAGTTTTAAGCCCCAAATAAATGCAACTGGGAAATATCTATTTTAATAAGGAAAGATTTATATGAGGTAGCTTCCTCATGATAAGCAAGTTACGAACAACTTCGAGAAAGGCTGACAATTTTATTTTATGATCTTTAGCTTTCGATCACGAGGAGCTGGGGCCCGTGTTATCAACGATCTTACGACCACGTTTTTGTGTAAACTGCGTGACAATACATCTGATTGCATGAGAAATCAGTTTAGACCAATAAGATTTGATGTAACAAGTAATTACTCAAAACATAATCGCATGATCGTTGATAATACGGGCCCCTGATTCTGAATTACTTAATTCTGAAAAAGAAGCAAGGTAAATTTGACTACGAGGTCAATAGAAGTGGCCTTCATCACGATTGTCTGAAATCCATGTCAATGCAATAATTCAAGTAGGTTCCTCCAGTTTGGCATTGGGTTTGACCGTTTCAAAAGCACCTGGGGTGACTATAATTCATCTTCATGTAAAGATTAAGCAGGTCTGGATTTTCCTCCTAAAAAAGATTTCTCTTATCTGTCATGACAAGGTGCGTCTTTCCAAAATGGTTGAAGAATTACTGTTGACCCCAAGCTGTCTATTCATGGTATCTAACCTGTCGATTGTGAATGATCATGGTGAAATTCATTCATTCAGATTGAAAGACCTGAAGACTACTGGGTTCATTTGTTTAAAAGATAACTTGTCTCGAAGATAAACAGGTATCCAACGTGCATAGTATACAAAGTAAAATTAACAAAAGGGTATGGGTGTACTCAGCGTTTGATAGTTCAACGTAAAAAAATAGGAGTTGCGCGTTGCGCGCATAAGAAATTGGGCATATTTTCAATTTAGTTGCAGATAATTCATGAACGACTAGAGCGGTATGTACAACAGTTTACTAGACACTCTGGAGCGGAGGTTCATTCTTTCATGAAAATGAAAATGAAATTGTATACACTCAATATGACGTGCCTGGCGCACAAGGCCAAAAAATAATGGCATCTGTCATCATGTTCATTAGTTGCATTGCCATATTATTCATAGGTACATTTGATTTGACTTGTACAGATAACTTTTGATATGTGAACTTGTCATGTTCTACTAACTATAGAAACGTACAGATATCATGATTCTACAGTTCCACTTGGGACTTTAGGAGCTCAATCAGCATCTACAATAGCGCCGGCAAAACCAAGAAAGTGTATTAGAGTATCAATAGATCTAAAAGCACCAATTTGAATATGTTGACTATAAAGCATGATAACAAAATTGTCTTCATCCTTTTGTTCTGGCAACTGCCATTGAATCATTTTAGCAAAGATATGTTGATTAGCCGTAATGACTTGAATATGACCAGGTATTGTTGCCACAGAAAGAGCCTCTTCAAGCAGAAGAAGTTTTGGGACAACAATTCAACAGTATATCCTTATTTATGGATACATAATTTGCCCATAAGGTTAAATTGAAATCCAAACCAATGATTTAGGCCAGATCCTACTTCTCCAGGCATTTCTTAGCTGAAGTATTGGTATGGGGTCTACACCATGTTAGTATTCAGCCCCATTACCACTGTTGTGGCTCTCCTTCGTTTGAACATCTTGTCCTATCAGATGCAGCTATCTAGTTAATGCATACAACAAACAGTATGCAGTAGGACAGACATATTATAATATAAATATAAAGCTCACTAGATTGCATATTGGACACTTTACAATCGTCCAAATAAAAATAAAATTTTGCTAAACTGACACCGGACCCCTTTCTAGGTTTCACAGCAGTGCGGTTTTCAATGTGTGCCTGGTTGATTCATAACATTCTTGCGTATATTTTCAAAGAAACTTTTCTGTCGCCGATGAAGCAATTAGGAAGTAGAAGACTAGTAACGATCTGGAATACTCTTCGGGAATAATGTAGATTTTTGCTGCAGAAAAATAGATTAAGATATAAGAAAATGATTTTTCGGATAAAGTGGCGGCCATGTTGACGAAAAGCGGCCATATTGACCCATTAACTACAACTTTTTTTCCATTTTCTTCATCCCTTTACACATTGCAGTAATTCTAACATTTAATTTCTGGAGAATCCGCCCTTAAAGTCTATACAAAGTTTGTAGGGGTATAATTCCTATCATGATTTGGCGGCCATCTTGAAAAATGGCCGCCATGTTGAAATTTCAGGTGGCTAACGGGTTTATTCTGAAGAGTTACTCAATATGAATGTTTGTGCCAAGTTTCATGCTTGCATCACTAAATGCATGATTTTGATGAAAAATCCAATTTATCTGCTGGGCTAAAACCAGGTCTTGTTTGGAAAAGGGTTAAAGGGAGATATGAATTTTGACTTATCGGAAGAATCTATGTATGTATAAAGAGACATTGACTGTCATTTGAACAGTAAACAATATTCTTTGTAAACCATTACCTCATAGCATTACCAATGGCAAGCCGCTGTTTTACCAGTATTATCTTTGTAGAAAAAGTATGAAAAATATCTCGACTATGATAAAATCTAAATATATGTGTTAAAATTTATTAGAAATGCAGAATAGAGAGAACTGGAATTTCATTTTGTTACATGACATAAAGATAGGAATGAATGAATTTTGCTTAATTGAACAGTTGAAACATGTCTCTCTTTTGATTATCTGTATTCCGTGGTCTTGTAACACAAATTGAAGGAAGGAAATTCTTTTATGTACTGTCTCATATCTCATGTATTAGTGCTCCAAATTTTTTGTCTCTGCAAATGGTTTGAATGTCCTGTTCAGCATCCCTTTTGGTCTTAATTCTTTATTCTAACATTCTAAAATCCATCTTAATCACAACCTTTATAAAATTATCTTATACAATTGTGCATAATTAATTTAAAATGATTTATTATGTTATGTGTAGTCTAACATGAAATAAGTGTATGAGGTATATGGTATAATTCTTGTATGTTAGATATCGGCCCTTTTCAACGAAAACCTCATAACTGCAGCTTATTTAAAGCTGCAGTTATGAGGTTTTTCGTTGAAAAGCAGCGATATATTAGATAATTAAGAGCTTATAGGAAAAGGAAAATGATGCTTCTTGTTTACTTGTTAGATATATTTTAGGAGAGCTCATTTGAGCATTTTATCTTGTAAATGTATAGTCATGCATCTTCTATCATCTCATGAAATAAGAAGAAAATCATGCATAGGAAACCAATATAACCCCCCCCCCCCCATATGCTCAAACGACCCCTTCACAGAAATCCTGGATCCATGGTTATATCTGGGTCAAAACTGAAGGTCATCCGTGATGGAAAAAAGCTATTATTTGCAAGCATTCCTATTGAAAAGTCAACAAAACGGATTAAAACCATAACATACTTCAAGGCAAAGGAAAATACAGCAAGTTTATTTTTGTTGCGACCCTAATTAATCTTCCAAAGATATATATAAAAGATCAATTAATAATGTAAAGAAATTTTACACAATAAGATATTTCCATAAGAATGCATGTATGGCTTTCTGTTTGTGTTTTAATATGTGCTTTACGAGTACTTCTCATGGCTTTACTTGTGCAAATGTTGCTATGTAAAAGAAAATAAATGATTGAGGGGTTATGTTACTGAATCAGTGTATCTTGATGATACTATAATGGCAATACCATGTTGCTTTTGCCTTAAGCTTTGCATTTGTAGTCAATCTTCATGAACATTTTAGATAGTTATTTTGTTTAGTTGTAGATTTAAAATAGTTTTTCTCGAAGATTTTGATTCTCACATACTGTGTCTTTCAACAGTTTCATCACTTTATTACTCATCATAGTATTTCAAGGACTGAATTCTACCTAATTCTACCTGATTGTTATCACAAATATTATCTACCCATCGACCCATTGATCTGAAAATGAGCAGCAAAATTTGAAATTGCATCCTTATGACAAAACTAGTATGTTTTCTTATGTTGAGAGACAAAAGATGATATTTTACAGAAACATCCCTAAATGCTATATAACTGATTAGTAAAGTATTCCTTTTTAGCTCAACTTTTCAGAGAATATGAGAGCTTATACTGTCACTCGGGCGTTGGCATCGGCGTAGGTGTTGCAACAAAGGTTAAAGTTTTTTCAAACATCAATGACTTCCATACTATCAAAGGGATTCAACCCAAACTTGGAATACTTATTCACCATCACACCCTCTACCTTACTACCAGGGCCCATGACCCTGGCTCCACTATATTTGGAGTTATGCCCCCTTTATACTAAGCAACTTAGAAAGTCGAGCGCGCTGTCCGAACTCTTGTTGAATGTATAAAGCTCAGTGGGATGAGCAGCCAGAGGCGTCAGGGTTAGAAACAACAGAAATCTTTGATTAGGTGCTCCAGCCATCATGATATAACTGAAAGATTATTTAAACCCTCGTTTAATTAGTGAAACCCTCTTGAATGTCATGATTTTGTTGTTGTATAATCATCTTGTGATTTTCAATTGGATAAATGACTTTAATTATGTGGACTGAAAGAGTCATATATTGACATCACAGAATGATCATTCCCGATATTATATTTGATAGAGTGAAATTTCAACTACAGAATAAGGTCACTTTTCATTAAAAACCTCGAAACTGCAGCTTGTTTTAGGCTGCAGTTACAGGGGTTTTGAAGAAAAGCAACAATATTAATATGATTTGTTAGTTGTAGATGACTTTTAGTGGCTGTGGAATATAGAGAACTCATCACCAAATAATCAACTGATATAAATTTGTTTTGTAATTTCAGCCACACCAATTATAAGTGATAGCGAGAGAGAGCCAGTGATCAGTCCTACACAACAAAATAAACCCAATGTGTTCCCACAGCCACTCAAGGAAGCAGAAGACGCAGAACTCAGTAAGTACTCTCATGTTTGTTTGAAAAGACACAGCCATACTGCAGTTGGTAGCGCATCAGATTCTCATTCATTAGGCGTGCAAATATCCCTACTGACAAAATTGCCAACCACCCATTGTTTGATAGTCATTAACCTATGTTTGATGAGCAGTTGGAGGCTCGGTAGGGATTGTGTGGTAATACTGGTATAAGAAGTCACAAGAATCCATGGAATGGTGTTCCTGTTGCTGCTATATGACCATATCAGTGCAAGTGGCTTTAAAGCACAATCAATTAATTTCATGTTTGTTTCACATGACACCATGATTATGATTGTCCTTCTCTTTCGATCAAATATCATCTAGCTGGGAATGGAAAAATATGTAGACACCAACCCTGCTTTATATAAGTCAAATATTTTATTACTTAAAAATGCCTTAACCCTTTCCCAAACAAGGCCTGATTTTGACATCCCCTATAGAATTTGCTTGGGAAACATCGAGGCAAAAGAATAAAATGCTGATAATCAGGATTTGCTTTTTTTGCCGCAATATTGTCTATGCTATATTATATGCAAATCCAATTCTTAACAACATTCGTTTTGGTGTCTACATGCCTGTCAGGGTGTTTTTAGTTGAAAACTTGTCTAATGAAATATTCCTTGTTTATTTCTAGCTGCGTTCCGAGATGGCGGTCATTCAGTCAACAATCTCGTCAACAGATTTGAGAACAAGAGTCCGGAGAGAGAAACTTCATCAAGGTGAGACAAGAAAACAACTAGGCATTAGTACAACATTGTTGTAAATGCTTTTCCACGGGGGATAATCATGTGATGCAACAATTTCAGAAAATCTTCAATAACTTTGTTAATGCGGGACCGATTTGAATTCGGTTTGAAGCATAGGATGAGGACAGACGCCACGCATTAGATGGATGTGGTTGATTTTTGAAAAATCAACTGATAAAAAAGTTATTTAAGATAAACCAAAATTTTGGTTTATCTTCAATAACTTTTTTATCAGTTGATTTTTCAAAAATCCAACACATCCAGCTTATTCCTGGCATTTTCCCACCTTCTCTGCTTCAAACCGAATTCAAATTGGTCAAGTATTAAAAAAGATATTGAAGATTATCTGGAATTCTGAGTCACATGATTATACACCGTGACAACTAGGCATTAGTACAACATTGTTGTAAATGCCTATCGTCAGTTGGAGGTCAAAATTGTGTAACTACAGCTTTTCAAGCTGTAGTTACAAGGTTTTGACCTAAAAAAATATGAATAACTTATCCCTTCCCCAAAACGACAAAATTTCAGGGTGATCCACTTCAAAAACTGCCAGAAATGACAAAATGTAAATTATCTAAGAAATGATTTGTGTAAAATATGGCATAGAAAATATTGAGACAAAAGGAGAAACTGCTGATTATCAGCAGTTTCTTCTTTTGTTTCAATGTTTTCCCAAGCCTATTCTATTACGGACATCAAAACAAGGTCTTGTTTGGGAAAGGGTTATGCATTTACAAATTTGTTGTAGTGACCCAATGGAAAGAGATTGTCAATCTGACAATTGTCATTTTCAATAATTTAAAAAAAAAACAATTTGAAATTGTGATATTTTGCTTGGTTTGAGATACTCAAGTCAGGTTCATAGTGTGATATGAAGATGCATCTTGTCAAAACACATTTTGTTAACCCTTTCCCAAACAAAACTTGGTTTTGAAGCCCCAATAGGAAAGGCTTGAGAAAACATTGAAACAAAAGAAGAAACTGCTGATAACCAGCAGTTTCTCCTTTTGTCTCAATATTTCCTATGCCATATTTTACACAAATTCTATCTTTAATACCTTCCATTTTGTCATTTGTGGCAGTTTGTGAATTTGACCATCCTAAAATTTTGCCATTTGGGAAAGGGTTAAACAATGTGGGCGTGCAGCTGGAGGCTTGATAAGGATGTTTTGGTAGTACTGGTATGAGAAACGACAGGAATCCATGGTTAGGTTCTCCAGCTGGTGATATGACCATAGCTGTTGAAAGAGGCGTTAAATCACAATCAATCAATACACATTTTGTATCAAAGTATAGATCATTTTGTAAGCTAAATGAGAACTAGATTACATTTTAGCGTCACAAATTCAGCTTGGTCATGTTTCGTATACAAATGTCATGGATGAGGTACAAAGTAATTTTGTTTAAAGTAATCCATGAAAGATTTAAGAAGATGGAAATATTTTAGTGGAATGTGATATGAGAAAGTTTTGTGGAATACTGTAGGTTCAGAAAGCAGTCACTGCACGAGTTCTCTGCAAGGTTGGTACATAAATATGAAATACTGGCAACTTTCAAGAATGAATTTTCTTTTTCCTCAAAATAATGGCTTAACATTTCATACTAAATGACTTGTCAAAATTCAAAGGGGTAGTACACAACAAATGAAATTCAATTAAAAAATGAGTTTTTGAATGATAAGGAAAATATTGCAGAAATGTAGACAATGTTTATATCTATTTGTTTGTGCAAGACTTTTGGGCTGTATGAACTTAACCCATTACCAGACGACAACATTTTGGGGTAGTCCAATTTGAAAGAAGTTACAGACGACAATTTCAAATCAATGAAACATCAAAAATCTTTCCATTTTAGGCTAGAAAACATTGTGGAAAATGAAGAAATTGCTTGTCACAAGCAATTCTTTCATTTTCAACGATGTTTTCCCAAGCTTTTCCTTTTGAGGGAGTCAAAAGGCGTCACTGTGCAGTAATGGGTTAAAATGATTTTGTGTTGTTATATGATTCCATTTCGTTGATACATGCAGTCATACCAGTTACTGGGCTGGTCAAACAAAAGAAATCTTTCTTGGAAGTTGCCAGTTACTTTAGATCAGATATTTCTTTCTATGATTGAAGGAATTGTTACCTTTTTTGGCAAACAATTGTTCCTATTTTGCAGTTTTCAAAGCAAAAATGTCTGAAGGTAGATGATCCTTGATTTGCAAATGCAGATTGTCTATTACTTCTATAAGAAATATACATATTGTGTTACAAAACATTGAAGGAACAGGAGAAAGTGCTGGTCACCAAGATTTTCTCCTATTGCCTCAATGTTTTAAAATGTTACTGATCATAGAAAGAGATAATGATTACACTAGATCTATAATGCGCTCTGCTATCAAAATACTCATAGATCTATTACCATAATTGTGGAACACCATATGAAAATAGGACTCTTTGAAACTCGGTCAATGAAAAATTTTGTTAATCACATTCAATATCGCTTTCTAGATGTCTGATATGAGTTCATCATTGCAGAAAAGCTTATAGAGGCCTGGTCACATGTACAAATTCCCCATCTAAATCGCAGGTGGAGCATGTCCAAAAATGGTATGTCATATAGCATAATATCCGAACATGATGTGGACACAGAATTGTTTGTGACCAGGCCTTTCGAAGTTTTTACTCTGATAAAGAGAGAATGCTCAGACTGGTTATTATTTGTTAGAATTTCTTCGATATGAGTTTCATTCAGCTCTATAGTATGGTGTGTCACAATGTTTATAGTCAAATAGCAGAGACAAAAAGAATGTGCATGAAGCATGTAGCTAAGGTAAGTTCTCTCTGTCATGTAACTGTCTCTCTCCCTTTCTTTTAAATCCATTTGAGTATAAATAATGTTTAAACCATATAGGTCTACTCAATTTGGAAAAGTGTCAATCAAGTTATGTCAATACTAGTATTTTGTTGGATAAGTATTCGTTGAAACCTAATAAAAATAGTGAAAGATGGAAATCTTTGAATCATTTTATCAATGCCAACATTGCCAATGTCATATTTTGAAGACTTTCTTACAAATAGAAGCCATTTCAGAAAAACTTTTTTCCTAAAAAATCTAATCTTCTATACTAAGCTAGATAGTTGAAACCCCAGATTGCTGTAGTATACAATACATTTGCGTTTGTTTTAGACATACCAGAAGAAATGCTATCTCACCTAGGTAGGTTCGCATGATAATGTACACATTCTGTCAAACTGGCATGTTGTCAAGAGACTAAATGTTCTTCTCAATACTCTTTGCCAAGGCCAGAAGCTCAGATGGTCAGGTCTGAGAGAATCACTTTAGGGATCATGCGTTTTGAAAGTGATTTGTCTCCAACCACTCATCGAAAAATCTACAAATTGTCCCTGAATTTTGAACAAGAGATTCCTTCTTATTGTTTCTAAAAACAATTTACTGACCAAATTAATGATTACTACAGCACAGTGCATATTGTTGTCAAGCAAATCTACACAATAACATGGTAATAATTGTCTAGTAAATATGTTGTATACTAAATACTTAGATAAGAGATAGAGATTTGTGTCGTAAAATTAAAAAATTGAAAACCTTTTAAAAATTTATATGTAATTTAGAAATTATTCAACACTTTTGCCAATATATGTCAAACAATATTACACATTCTTGAAAGAGTTTTCTGTCTCAAAATAATTTTCATGAAATGCTTTATCTAATAATTCCCCGTCAATATCACCAGAATTCAAGTAAAAATATTTATTTCATAAAGAATTGGTTCAAACTATTTTGTTGATGTTTCGGTTACAGCCAATATAAGAGACCCTCTATTCTTCCAATGCCATTACTAGATGAAATCAGGTATAATATTCTTGCATTGTTCTTGCGTTTCATCTCATTCTCTTAGATAAGTCACTGTTTTCACTCTTAAACACTTTCAAGTTGAAATTAAAGATATGCAGACAAATTGCTGTTAGGATTGTAATTTAAATGGAAGATTTATGACTATAACTTTGCTTTACTAATATTTATTTCCTGAAAGAGTTAGGTTTACAGAATAGAAATAAAAATGATGTTGTTTTAGATCTATCACTAAAAAATTATAAATATGCTCGATTTTGGGAACTATTTCTTTTGGCGTACTCACATATTGATAAAGGGGACACTGTGACAGCCACTTTGTAAATCTTATTAAACCTATAGACCTGAAAATCCTTGATCAGCGTCCCCCTTTCTAGTCTTAAAATGTTAGAAAGATAGTTACAGTAGTAAGTTAATCTGATACAAAAGAGGAATGAATTAACAAGTGTTTGGTTTGCAGACAAGGTAGAAGGCCTAGTCAAAACTTGACAACTGTCTCACTACCCCCTCGAACAAAACTGCAAAGGTAATGATCACTATTGAATAATCTTTATAATGGAATCTTGGGCATGATGGTATTGCGAAATCCTTTCTATCATATACAAATGAGCCAGTGTCAGGAAAAAGGACCCTGAAGGCATTTTATACAACCATGTTTCCAGATCAGCCCATTGTCAAATGCAGCCCAATATGTCCAATGAGGATATACTGTGCTTACTTACAGTTGCTACAAGTAATGAAGCTACCAGAGAAAAATATAGATCTTGATCAGACTGGGTATACATAGGCTAATCTGAATACATGTTGCTCTCATATGTCACAAGGGACCTTTTCCCCAATTCTGGCTCAAATGTATTCCCATTCTATAAAAGTATCTTAAAGTTATGTTAATTTCCTGTCTTTGCCCTGGAATGATCAACAAAATCTCTGACTGTTATAAGTGCATTTTCATATTTTTTCAAGTTTGTCTCATTTCTTTTGCAACCTTCTTTTGACTTTTTGTCCTGGCTACAGCCATAGCACAGTTGGTAGCACATCTGATTGTCAGTTAAGAGGTCCTGTGTTCCAGGTTTGATACTTGGCCATGCTGAATATCCTGTTGGAAATTTGTCTCCAAATAATGGGTGGATAAGTAAACTTATTTGGGATGAGCAGAAAATACTATGAAAGAATATGTTGTTAAAGTACTGACGAGAGCAATGGCAGGAATCCATGGTTAGCTGCTCCTGTTGTTATGATACAACAAGAATTCTTTTTAAATAGACATTAAACCTCCCTTTGTCAAATCTTTCAATACTAAAAAAAAAAGTCTTGTCTCTGCCTCTTGCATTTTGGCTCTTATTTCTGTACACATTGTGTAAATCATTAGCTCTTCTCAATAAAGTCTTTCCCTAGTCTTATCTATAGATGTATAGAATGAGAAAGCAATAGGGGACAATTTTATCAAGTTAGCTGTGACGTAATTTTCGGACAAACAAACCTCGTAGGTGTTGTTTATAAGATCTCGTAACTACGGCTTGAATCAAGCCGTAGTTGCGAGATTTTATAATAACACCGACAGTTTATCAAATCATAACGGTAAACCAAGTCTATTTTTAGCACAAAATTCATTGCCATTATCAATAAAGTGATGACTAAAATTATGAATGAGTTGCATGCAAAGTACATGCATCTGTCTATTACACACATTTATAAACATATAATTACATACAGTAAAGGATATCCTGTTGATTATGTTATTAGTAATAAATTAAACCTTTATACTTTTCACAAAGTGAATAAGGATATTTTAAAATACATCTTCTTATAATTTCTGATAAATAAACAGTCAAAAGTTGTTGAAAACATAGGAATGAGTTACACTGTTAATGTACAAAAAAAATGAATTGCTTTAAATGAATTCATAGACCTGGAAATTATTATGAATTGACATAATTGAAGTTCATAAAGTGAATGCATTTATAATTCAGCAATAATAATGTCAACTCTGCTATGGAAAAGAGGTTAGGAGTTTTTAGTGTAGTTTCAAACAGAGATTTTAATTTTATATATGGATTTTTACGTGTAAAACATTGACAACGAATATGCAGGTGAGTGTAAAATTGATTTGATTTTTAGATTGATAAAGAATCTAGTTTAAAATATACAACCAGATAAACTAAGACTCATCCATTTTCATGTCATTTTCTGGGATTGATTTTGATGTTAGATAACTTTTAACGTTATATAGAGAAGTTCAGAACAGGATATTAAAGGTAAGTGGATAGGCAAGTGCAAATTTTTTAAGTGCTCATCAAATGTACTTTTCCAATGGTGTTGTGCTAATTGTTGCTTTCTTTCATGAAGCTGAAAGTACCACCAAATAACTGTCTTGTTTGGAGATGTAAACTAAAGCTGAATAAAGCTGACCAAAATATGTCTGGAGTAATATGATTTATTACTAAGCTTGCAACGGCTTGCAATAGATCTATTGCTATCACATTCACAATTTATATGATCTATTTTCAGAAAAACAGATATAGGAAGATCAGAAAGTATGAAGGGGCGGGGCGATCAGGTATGCATCGTAAAGTGTCCGATGATTGGCAAAATTAAAGTCTTGTGCCGAAAGAACACCTTACTATTAACCAAATATCAAAGTTTCTACAATTTTCCAACATTAGAAGTGTTTTTATTTCGTCTTTTAAATTGGATATTTTGGTCTTTTCCGATCTTTGCCGAAGAAAATACGCTAAACTTCCGACTTGAAATTATGACGTCATACTTGCCACTGAATGACGTCATGGCGGGAAAAACGGGCAGTCATGGGTCATTTCCCGGAAAGTCTGAAATTTCTGAAAAAGTTAAATGTCCGACTTTTCTGTCATAAAGCGACTTCCCCAATCGATACTCAAAACACGGAATTGTCCTCAGTAAATGTTTGAAAAAAATGTTAAAACAGTCAGAGAATATGTCGTAAGTGAATTAAGGTGTGTGCCAAAGAACGGTTTAAGTTTGTCTGTATTACTCTTACGATCGAGAAATGGATAAAAACTGAGAAATCACTTTATGACAGAAAGGTCGAACACATTATCTTTGTCAGACACCTCATGCTGTAGATTGGGGGCGGAGTCAAGCCATTGATGACGTCAATCCGTGGCAATTTTACGGAAATTGCCGATCTTTATTTTCTCGAAAATCAGTTTTTCAACGATGTAAAGAAAAGCAAATAAAACATTTAAAACAACCGAGTTTGGCGGATCTTTTATAAAACACGTTAATTTAATGATTTTCTTCCAATATACGGTGCAATTAACTACCAAGCTTGGTGGCCTTTAACATATGTGACCCGTCATGCTAAAAGGGACCTTATCCGAACTCAAAAAATCTAAATTTTGACAGACTTATCAGACCCAGCACAGGTCAACAAGATCCCGAATGTGAAAAATGAACACATAGTAAGATAGAGGAAACATTCTGGATTTAGAAAATTTCATAGAAGTGAAAAGTGTCGGCCCTAGTCTGGCTTCGCGGACTGCGCAGACTGACTAGGGTCAATATTTTTCACACATCCGATGAGGTCCCTTTTAGCGTGATGGGTCACATATTAATCCATTCCCAAACAAGACCTGGTTTTGACATTTCTGTTAGATGAAACTTAAGAAAATATTGAGGCAAAAGGAGAGAATGCTCCTTTTGCCTCAATAATTGCTACGTTATACAGTACTATTTCTTAATCAACATATGTTTGTTGTCCCAGTGCAGGTGATTTTGGATCAGGTGGATTGGATGAAGTGAGCATGAGAGATGCCATGATAATGTTGTTAGGAGCACCAGCTGCCATATGTAACCACAGCATTAAAATCCATTCAATTAGTTAATTACATTTGCACCATTGAGTGATATTATCAAATCCAGTCTGAAAATCTTATCATTTCATCAAATAAGAAAATAATTCATCCAAATTTAATGGAGTTGCACACAAGATAAGTATTCTATGAATGTAATATTTAAAATGAATTTTTTAGGGTAGAACAAAGGGAGGGGAAAGATGATAGTTCACAATTTTAAACATTTACTTTGATACAGACTATACAAGGAAATGGATCTTGGGATAGGTATTTTGATAGCATTTCTGTTAATATGTAGAATTGTTAGGTGTACCTGCTAAATATTTCTGTCATATTTCAGCGAGACCGTCCGACTCGACGATCAAAGAGTGATGTTGACATGGATGAAAATACACTTCGAGCCATCACTACTTCAGGCAGTTCATCAGCGTCAAGTCTCAGGTAGGTTGTTGTTGTTGTTTGTATTTTACGTAGTTTAAGGTCTACGTCATAGCTTTAAGCTAGAGATGCTCTGTCAGGTCATTGTTCATTTATCGAGACCTATACAGATACATGGATTAAAAATCACTTTGAGCCACCACTACTTCAGGCAGCATCAGCTTCAAGTCTAAGGTGATTTTTCACTAAATATGAAGTACAAAGAGAAATGACATGATGCAGTGTTCAATCTATAGAGGGCCATTCCGAAACGGCCCCTAAAATCCAAATGGACACTTTTAGAATAGAACCTG
This sequence comes from Fragum sueziense, assembly GCA_963680895.1. Taxonomy (NCBI): domain Eukaryota; kingdom Metazoa; phylum Mollusca; class Bivalvia; order Cardiida; family Cardiidae; genus Fragum; species Fragum sueziense. Next base: position 5,875,141 of record OY804600.1, on the reverse strand, counting down.
GGCTCAAATGTCTGACCTTTCTTACAAAATCATAAAAATAGCACATGTATCTGAAGATTGTCTATTGGATTCATTATGTTGGGCAATGTCCTTTACATGTTTCACTTTAATTAACAACACATTTCTCACCCATTACAGAAGTATGGACAGCCCGAGTAATTCCATGGACACGCTCACAGCTCAGATTAACGAAGATTCAGACTTTGATGTGGAAGCAGCACTTCCGTGGGACCGGGGGTCAGACAACAATGTTTTTCAAAGCCTTTATCTCATGGAACATCCACAGGCATCACTCTGTGATAATGGGATATCTATTCAATAAAGAGAGAAATGGCATGATGCAGTGTCCAATCTAGAGAGGGCCATTCCAAAACGGCCCCTGAAATCTTAATGGACACTTTCAGAGATCAATTGTTATAGTACAGATTGTTATTTAACGGTTGCACTTTCATTAACAACACATTTCTTCACCAATTACAGAAGTATGGACAGCCAGAGTAATTCCATGGACACACTCACAGCTCAGATTAACGAAGATTCAGACTTTGATGTGGAAGCAGACCTTCCGTGGGACTGGGGCGTTAGAAAATAATGTGGGAAATGAAGAAATTGCTTGTCACAAGCAATTTCTTCATTTACCACAATGTTTTTCCAAAGCCTTCATCTTGTTGGGCATCCAAAAGGATCACTCTGTAGTAATGAGCTATCTATGGAATAAAGAGAGAAATGGCATGATGCAGTGTCCAATCTAGAGAGGACCATTCCAAAACGGCCCCTAAAATCCAAATGGACACTTTTTGAGAGAAAAAAACCTGGACTCAATTGTTGGAAGTTTATTTGCTACATTTGCTATGTAGTGGATGTCTCTAAGAGTTAAACTTTCATTATAACACTCCACCGTAAAATCCATATATAGCGAAAGAGGAACTGCAACGGGGTTTATTTGACCAATAAAGACTCTATGTAATTATGCTTTGTGTTTGCGCCAAAACGTCACGTAGCGTCAAGGTAACGTCAAATGACGTCATCAATGACGTCACTTAACCGGCAATGCGTTTCCTACGCCGAAAACTAGATCATGACAGAATTTCCACAAAATAACACATTTAAAATGTGCGTTTTGTTATTAAGAGTGTTATAATGGAGATAATAACAGGTTTAGAGGTCTGAACTACATGTTAAGGCAAATACCTCGGCGCGGAGCGCCTCGGTTTTTACCTACACATGTAGTCCGTCGCACATCGGGTTTTATTTGGCAAATAAAGACCTCTAAACCTGTTATTATTTCATAATTAACAAACCATTTCTTCACCCATTACAGAAGTATGGATAGCCTGAGTAATTCCATGGACACACTCACAGCTCAGATTAACGAAGATTCAGACTTTGATGTGGAAGCAGAACTTATGTCCCTTAAACAGGCCTCATAAGATAAAGGCATCGGAAAACATTATGGAAAATGAAGAAATTGCTTGTCACAAGCAATTTCTTCATTTCCCACAATGTTTTCCGCATAGAAATATCAAAAAATGTAAAATTTCATGCATTTGAAATTGTCATCTGCTTAATCTTTGAATTTGCAACAGTCTTAGAAAAAAAGTTACGGAATGGATTAATGGGTCCATTTCTATTAACAACACATGTTTTCACCCATTACAGAAGTATGGACAGCCCAAGTAATTCCATGGATACACTCGCATCTCAGATTAATGAAGATTCAGACTTTGACGTGGAAGCAGCACTTCCATGGGACCGGGGGTCAGACAACAATGTGGGAAATGAAGAAATTGCTTGTCACAAGCAATTTCTTCATTTACCACAATGTTTTTCCAAAGCCTTCATCTTGTTGGGCATCCAAAAGCATCACTCTGTAGTAATGAGCTATCTATGGAATAAAGAGAGAAATGGCATGATGCAGTGTCCAATCTAGAGAGGACCATTCCAAAACGGCCCCTAAAATCCAAATGGACACTTTCAGAACAAAGCCTGGGCTCAATTATTGGAAGATAGTCATTTAATAGTTGCACTTTCATTAACAACCTAATTTTTCACCCATTACAGAAGTATGGACAGCCCAAGTAATTCCATGGACACACTCACAGCTCAGATTAACGAAGATTCAGACTTTGACGTGGAAGCAGAACTTCCGTCCCTGAAGCAGGTCCTCGGGGAGGAAACCGTCAGAAAGTTAAAACCCAAAGAAAAGAAAAGACAAGATGTTATAAATGGTAAGATAGTGATTCCCATGGTACGCAAACCTTGCGCCATTGATGCAACTTCCCTTATCCCTCTCTGAAAGAGAATTGTTAAGGTGATCCTATATGATTGTTGCTGCAGATGATAAATTTAAATTGATAAAGATGGTATGTTGAACAATATATCATGGAAAATTTTGAGACAAAAGGGGAAAGAGCTGGTTTGTTTGAAAGTTTGTCCCTCTACAATTCTAGTTTATTGAACAGAACTCATCTTGGTCAAAGACCGTGTTCGAAAAAACAACAGTTTTGATTTGATGATATTTCTTACAATGACTTAAAAAGGAATTGATAAACTACACTTTGAATACAGATTTTAGGTAAAGAATCAGTCAATGCATGGACATTGCTTCATTAGTGAAAATATACTTGCATGAAAGACTAACATAAATTACGAATTTAAGTTATTAATTTAACAAATTATGAAAACAAGAATGTAGGCCTAGTGTAATGATACAATTATTTACATGTTGGTGTTCTTTCTTCATTTCAGAATTATTTTATACAGAAAAGTGCCATGTACGTAGTTTGAAGATATTGGAAAAGTTGTTTTACAGACCCATGCTGAAGGATACAGCTATTCCACAGGATTTTACCAAAAGTCTTTTTCCAAATTTAGAAACAATGATAACCCTACATGGTAGGTACACATATTAGCTATTTCTCCCACCAAATAATTTCTATTCTTCTTAATGTAAAGAAGTGTAGCATTAGCTATAGGGCTTCTGTATTTCAAAAGAACTTTTGTCTTTTCTATAATATCAAAGTTATGTTTTCACAACAATTGCCATGGAAATGTCATTCAATAAATAGAATATTTAACAATTTCTCAACTGAATGCTTTAATTCAACATTTGAGGGCGACAAGTCGGAAAATGATATATTCTGAAAATTTGTGCAAAAGTACTTGTTACCGATATTTCAACTATTTCTCACAAGCATTTTTCACAATCACCCAAATGTCAATGCTTGCTTCTTTCTATGTTAGATTCATCAATAAAGGCATTTTTATCATTCACTGTCAAATATGACATAGGATGAAAAGTTATGCTTATGATTATATCCTTTCAGGGAGTTTAAATAATAGTATGAAACAAAGAAGAAAAGAGAAAACTGTGATATCTGCTGTTGGTGATATTTTAGTAGCCAGGGTAAGTCCAATGTTGTTGGCACACAAGAATAACCCTTTCACAAACGTAAAATTTTTAAGGTCATTTGATCTGAAGCTACTGCAGACGACAAAGGGGATACTAATAAAGAGAGCATTTGCTTACAATGTACCATGGAAATACATTGATGCAAAAGGAGAAAGTGCTGATTATCAGCACTTTCTTCTTTTGCCTCAATGTTTTCCAAAGCCTGATCCTTTAAGGATTTGAAAACCAGGTCTTGTTTGGGAAAGGATTGAACAAGAATTTCATAATGGTGACCTGTAGAAATGATATAATAGTATGAAACAAAGAAGAAAAGAGAAAACTGTGATATCTGCTGTTGGTGAAATATCAGTGGCCAGGGTTAGCCCTTTGTAGTTGTTACTCAAGAATGTTGTAAATGACCTGTCACGCCTAAAAGAGACTTTCTAGGAGGTACATGTAAAAAAATTGAGATATGGATCATAAGTACCAGGCGTCAAACAGACTAAGAAAGGGTTAACAAAGATGGATACTGTGATAATTGAAATCTGCAAGATCCAGGTCTGTCTAGATGGAAAGTTTTGGCATAGCTTAAAGTTACTGTGCAGTGCTTCAATTGGTTTGATTCAACATTTTTATCAGCACCAGCTTAGATAGAAATGAAAGAAAAGAATGAACTGCTTATAAGCATAATTTCTTCTTTCCCTCATATGTATGCTGTAGCTATCTCATTTGCCAAATATAGTAAGAATTATTTGGTTTTCTTGACCACTTTTGAAATTAGTTTCGGTTCCTACTGTAGTTTGCCATTATTATTCAATTACACAAGAAGTGTAATATAATCAAAGTATGATTGGTATTTGATGATCCTTTGAATTTTAATTTCTATGTATTAGAATTGAATAAATCAATGTTGAATTAACTTACTGTTTAGATTAATAATTGTATTTAGATAAATGTCTTTACATTTCTGTTTCAGTTTGATTTGAAGGAGGGAGAGAATTTTCGGAATGGCTGTGCCATATTTTGTAGAAACCAGTCCCACACTTTAGAAAACTTAAAACTACGCACAAAGAAAGATCCCAAAATGGCTCAACTTTTATCTGTAAGTTTAACCCTTTCCCAAACAAGACTGGCTTTTGACGTCCCTAGTAGATATGGCTTGGGAAAACATTGAAACAAAAGAAGAAACTGCTGATAACCAGCAGTTTCTCCTTTTGTCTCAATATTTTATGTGCCGTATTTTACATGAATCCTTTCTTTAATAACATCCATTTTGTCTTTTGTGGCAATTTTTAAAGCAGATCACTCAAAAATTTTGTTGTTTGGGAAAGGGTTAATATTTACCCTCACTACTTACTGACATCAGTACTTCATTTTCAATACAATTTTGCAAGTGCCAGTTTGAATCCTGTAGGTGTAGGATTCAAACATTGGCATGCAAAATTATAGTTGTATAGAGTATGAAATTCTGTTGTTAACATGCATAAATTTTATGAACATGCTTCATAATATTGTGACCTGACTTTAAATGAGATGAACAGCTGCTAGCTTGTATGAAAGACGTTGTAAACTACCTCAGTGCCTGCTATGTTAACACATATCTTTGTATTTGGTCTTCATGTATGGATGAAAATAATTTTTGTAAAGATCCAAAAATGGTTAGATGTCCATGTTAAGAAAAAGACTGTCTCATGAATTCTCAACTTATTCATGTGAGAGTAACAAATATTTCTTCTGATATAAGTCATTTAGACTCTACATAAACGCATCTCAAAGAATTGATGTAAAAAAACAATTGTTATGTTGTTTATTTTTTAGGATGCTGAAAACAATCCACTCTGTCAGCGTTTAGCCCTTAAAGACATCATTCCTAAACAGTTTATGAGACTCACCAAATATCCCTTGTTAATAGAAAACCTTCTCAAATACACGCCAAGTAAGTGAATTATGTTATTTAGAACCATTTGCCAATGTGACCGACATTTCCTCATTTTCCCTTAATGTTTTGAAAAAGACATCATTCCTAAACAGTTTATGAGACTCACCAAATATCCCTTGTTAATAGAAAACCTTCTCAAATACACGCCAAGTAAGTAGATCTAGACATTTATGAATTCAATTACAGTTATTTAAATTCCCTAGAAATAGGTACAAATTATGTGTTCAAAAGGGAGAGTTTAAGAGCAATTATCATGTATATTCAGATACATCATACCTCAAAGGAACTTCACGGTCTGTTTATGGCACTCAATGAAGATTTTGTGTAAAAACAAAGCATTAGTCCACTTGTAATGCATGTATCTGAATTTAGGCCTTTTAGGGAAATTTCAAAGACCATGCATGACATGAAAAAATTGTCTTCGTTAAAGCACTGGTGAGAGCACTGGTGTTTCAAAAACACATTTTGATTTGGGATCGTTCTCCCTTCAATTACAGCCAATACAGAAGAATATACCAATTTAGAGCGAGCCCATCAATGTAGCAAGCATATCCTAGAGTATGTGAACCAAGCAGTGAAAGATTGTGAAAACCACCAAAGATTGATCGACTTACAACGAAGGATTGATAAAAAAGCTGTAGACGGAAGTGCAGAAATGGAAGAACTAAGGGTAGGTCTAACTCTGCTCCAATTAATCACCCAATCAATCAATCAATCAATCAATGATCATTTTGATTAACTAAGTGTAAGGTTTGATATTTAACAGATAATAAGTATTTGTTAGTTTGATTGGCTTTTGTATGAGGAACAATAACAGAAGGCTATTAGCTATATGTTTTGATATGCCTATAACTAATTCTCGCATAATGACTCTTATTGACACCCAACAAGATTAAGGCTTTGGAAAACATTGTGGAAAATGAAGAAATTGCTAGTAATAAGCAATTTCTTCAATATACACAATGTGTATTTACTCAGAAAGACCTAAAATATGTAGAGTTCAATTCACCTGAAATTTTTGTCTGCAAAGTCTTCGAATTTAGACCAGTCTAAAATTTTGCCATCTTGTGATGAGTTAAAACTTGTATTGATTATAGAATTTTTGTTTTACTTTCAGTTATTTGATCTCACGAAGCACAAGTTGATACACGACGGTACATTAACGTGGCGTATAAACAACAGAAAACAGATCGAGTTACATGTCGTATTGTTAGAAAAAGCCATGGTGTTATTACAAAAACAAGAAGAAAGATTGGTCCTAAAGTTACAAAGTACGCAGCTTATAGCTGGGAAAGAGGACAGTAAAAGACAGAGCCCTCTATTGTGGTTAAATAATGTGCTAGCGCGGAATGACGCGACGGATAAAAAAGCGTTTTTTGTGGTGAACACGTCGAAGGCTGGACCTCAGATCTATTCTTTAGTGGCAGGCACTGCTGATGAACAAAAAAGGTAAAAACACACTTTGAAAAAAATTTAGTTTGTAATCCAATTTCATTTCTAACTTATTTTGATTGCCCAATTTGGACCAGCCAAATATTTTGTTATCTATGAAAAAATTTACAGATTTGATAGAAATAAGGTTACCTTGTTAGAATGTTTCTGTCAAAAAATTAAAGATTTAGATCTGAAGATGTTTTTCCAAAATTTGGTATAAAGCATTCTGTCAAATAGACTCTGTCCTTTGATATTTATTTACATTTGACTTATAATCAAAAGGTTTTGATTACATGACGCAGTGACAAGGGCTAATCTGGGAACTTTTCATTGTAACACACATTGACATTGTTTTCAGGAAGCAGAATGAAAGGAGATTGTTGTAAGAATTTGCTTTCGTATCTTTTAACCCTTTCCCAAACAAGACCTGGTTTTGACGTCCTTATTAGAAAAGGCTTGGGAAAACATTGAAACAAAAGAAGAAACTGCTGATAACCAGCAGTTTCTCCTTTTGTCTCAATATTTTCTGTGCCATATTTTACACAAATCCTATCTTTAATAACATCCATTTTTAGCTCCACTGGCCGAAGGCCAGCGGGCTATTGTCATGGCGTTGTGTCCGTCGTGCGTCCGTCCGTCCGTCCGTCCGTTAACTTTTTCTTTAAACATCTTCTCCTCTTATACCAGTGGGCCAATTTTGACCAAACTTGGCAGGAATGTTCCTTGGATGACCCTTTTCAAAACTTGTTCGCGAATTTTTGATTTGTCAAAAAATGTGGGCGTGGCAGGGAGAAAGGGGCTTATCAGACTTAGAGAAATCATAAGAAAATTCTTTAAAAATCAACCATTGGGCCATGTTGAACCAAACCTGGCAGGAATGTGCCTTGAGTCATTCTTTTCAAAATTTGTTCACGAATTTTTGATTTGTCAAAGAATGTGGCCGTGGCAGGGAGAAAGGGGCTTATCAGACATACAGAAATCATAAGAAAATTCTTTAAAAATCAGCCATTGGGCCAATTTGAACCAAACCTGGCAGGAATGTGCCTTGAGTCATTCCTTTCAAAATTTGTTCACAAATTTTAATATTTGTCAAAAAATGTGGCCGTGGCGGGAGAAAGGGGCTTATCAGACTTAAAGAAATCATAAGAAAATTCTTTAAAAATCAACCATTGGGCCAATTTGAGCCAAACCTTGCAGGAATGTGCCATGAGTCATTCTTTTCAAAATTTGTTCACAAATTTTTACATTTGTCCAAAAATGTGGCCGTGGCAGGGAGAAAGGGGCTTATCAGACATACAGAAATCATAAGAAAATTCTTTAAAAATCAACCATTGGGCCAATTTGAACTAAACCTGGCAGGAATGTTCTTTGAGTCTCTATTTTCAAAATTTATTCACAATTTTTGACATTTGTCAAAAAATGTGGCCGTGGCAGGGAGGAAGGGGCTTATCAGACTTAAAGAAATCATAAGAAAATTCTTAAAAAATCAACCAGTGTGCCCAATTGAACCAAACTTTGCAGGAATGTGCCTTTAGTGGTTCTTTTTAAAATTTGTTCACAAGTTTTTATATTTGTCAAAAAAATGTGGCCGTGGCAGGGAGAAAGGGGCTTATCAGACTTAGTGAAATCATAAGAAAATTCTTTAAAAATCAACCATAAGGCCAATTTGAACCAGACTTTGCAAGAATGTTCTTTGAGTCTCTCTTCAAAATTTATTCACAAATATCAAGATATGGCTGCCGCTGTGTAAGGCTTACAAGAAATCATGGGATAATTCTTCCACTTTAACCAGTGGAGCGATTCAGGCCCTCCTGGGCCTCTTGTGTCATTTGTTGCAGTTTTTGTCGAGCCCGCTTGCGGTGAGCTCGACATAGTTGTCACAATGGCGGTTCGGTGTATGTGCGTTAGTGCGTTAGTGCGTGCGTGCGTTAGTGCGTGCGGGTGTGCGTTAGTGCGTGCGTCCGTCCGGATGGAGCTTGTCCGGGCCATAACTTCACCATGGATGGAGGGATTCAGAAATAACTTGGCACAAATGTCAAGCTCAGTAAGGCGGAGTGTCGCGTGCAAGAACCAGATTCCAAGCTCAAAGGTCAAGGTCAAACTTGGAGGTCAAATGTCAAAAATGAGAAGATTTTTGCTTGTCCGGGCCATAACTTCACCATGGATGGAGGGATTCAGAAATAACTTGGCACAAATGTCAAGCTCAGTAAGGCAGAGTGTCGCGTGCAAGAACCAGATTCCAAGCTCAAAGGTCAAGGTCAAACTTGGAGGTCAAATGTCAAAAATGAGATGATTTTTGCTTGTCCGGGCCATAACTTCACCATGGATGGAGGGATTCAGAAATAACTTGGCACAAATGTCAAGCTCAGTAAGGCAGAGTGTCGCGTGCAAGAACCAGATTCCAAGCTCAAAGGTCAAGGTCAAACTTGGAGGTCAAATGTCAAAAATGAGATGATTTTTGCTTGTCCGGGCCATAACTTCACCATGGATGGAGGGATTCAGAAATAACTTGGCACAAATGTCAAGCTCAGTAAGATGGAGTGTCGCGTGCAAGAACCAGATTCCAAGATGAAAGGTCAAGGTCAAACTTTGAGGTCAAATGTAAAAAATGAGTTGATTTTTGCTTGTCCGGGCCATTCCTTAATTTGGCACAAATATTCTTTGGATGGCCCTCTACCAAGATTGTTCAAATTATCTCAATCCGTAAAAAACATGGCCACGTACAGCTACGTGCAGCTAATTTTCGTACTTCTCAGAATGTTCAAATTATTCCGATCCGTACAAAAAATGGGTGCCAGGGGGCATGGCTTATTTTCCTTATATGTGACCCGTCGCGCTAAAAGGGACCTTATCGGATTTGTGAAAAGTATCGACCCTAGTCCGTCTGCGCAGTCCGCGCAGCCTGACTAGGGTCGAAACTTTTCACGTTTAAGTATTTTCTGAATCTAGAATGTTTTCTCTACCTTACAATATTTTCGTTTTCCAAATACGACATCGGATGGACTTCTGCTTGGTCTGGTATATTTCTCGGAATTTGGTTTTATGGACTTAGCATAAGGTCCCTTTTAGCGTGACGGGTCACATATGTATACTCAAATTAATCCATTCTGGTATCTCGTTATAAATACATAGACATGTAATATTTTGTGAACAATAAACTGTCTCACCATGATCCCCATCATTCCAACTTATTTTGTCCCCACTTTTACAACGCCATTGTAATGACAGCTGTAGACATAGGTATGGTCTTCTTTCTTCAAAATGAGCGGGCTCGACATGTTGCCCTTCGGCATCTAGTTGAAGTGGATCACCCTAAAATGTTGTTGTTTGAGAAAGGGTTAAAGAATCTACAGATTTGATAAAAAAAATAACCTTTTCAAAAGTTTTAGTTCATGTGTATCAAGATATGAAGATAGTTTTCAGAAATTGTTAGGTAACTTTAACCCTTTCCCAAACGACAAAATTTTACGGTGGTCCAAATTCAAAGCTGCCGCAGATAACAAAATGGTTGTGGCTAAACACAGGATATGTGTATATTTTAGCACAGAAAACATTGAGACAAAAGGAGAAACTGCTGGTTATCAGCAGTTTTTTTCTTTTGTCTCAAATGTTTTCCCAAGCCATATCTGTTAGGGACTTCAAAACCAGGTCTTGTTTGGGAAAGGGTTAAAAAGCTATGAGTACAAGACATGATAGCAAAGGCTGATCTTTGGACTTTTTATATCCAACACAAACACGGTGTATAATCACGTGACTCAGAATTTCCGATAATCTTCAATATCTTTTTTAATACTTGACCAATTTGAATTCAGTTTAAAGCAGAGAAGGTGGGAAAATGCCAGAAATAAGCTGGATGTGTTAGATTTTTGAAAAATCAACTGATAAAAAAGTTATTGAAGATAAACCAAAATTTTGGTTTATCTTCAATAACTTTTTTATCAGTTAATTTTTAGCTCACCTGAGCACATAGTGCTCAAGGTGAGGTATTGTGATCGGTCTGTTGTCCGGTGTCTGTCCATCCGTCAACTTTTCACAAAAAAATCTTCTCCTCCAAAACTACTTGGCAGAATTCAATCATATTTCACACATATGATCTATGGGTCATGCTTTTTCAAAATACTTCAAAGAATTTGAATCGGGGCCATAATCAGGTCAAAAAGTAGGTCACTAGGTCAAATCTTCTTTCTGCTCTAGGGGCTACATTTTTTGCTCAATCATTGTGAAAATTGATCAGAATATTCGTCTTGATGATATTTAGGTCATGATAAAAAATGGGTCAAGCCAGGTCAAAAACTAGGTCACTAGGTCAAATATTGTAAAATCCATCTTTTTACACTGGAAGTGCCAATATTGGTCCAAACTTTGTAGAAATTGTCATGAATGTTTATTTTGATGATATCAAGGTTAAGTTAAGAAGTGGGTCATGCTAGGTCATTAAGTAGGTCAAGAGGTCAAATCTTACAAAATCCTTTATTTTGCTCTGGAAGTGCCAATACTTTTCCAAACTTTGTCAAAATTGTCCTCTATGTTTATCTCGATTATATCTATCAAATGATGAAAAGTGGGTCATACAAGGTCAAAAACTAGGTCACAAGGTCAAATTTTTTAAAATCCTTCATTTTGTTCTGGACATGCCAGTTTTGGCCCAAACTTTCTCGGAATTGTCCTGATTGTTTATCTTGATGATACCTAGGTCATATCAGGAAGTGGATCATGCCAGGTCATAAACTAGGTCACGAGGCCAAATCTTGCAAAATCCTCCCTTTTCCTCTGGAAGTGCCAATTTTGGTCTTAACTTTGTCAAAATTGCCCTAAATGTTTGTCTTGATGATATCTTGGTCATGGTCAAAGGTGGGTCATGCAAGGTCAAAAACTAGGTCACAAGGTCAAATATTACAGAATCCTTCCTTTTGCTCTAGAGATGCCAATTTTGCCCTTAAACCTTGACAAAACTATCCTAAATACTTATCTTGATATCTAGGTAATGTAGAAAGTGTGGGTCATGTAAGGTAAAAAACTAGGTCATTGGGTCAAATCTTGGTTTTGCTTTAAGAACGGAAATATATACTCAAACATTGTTAAAATTGTTCAGAATGTTTATCTTGACGAAATCTGGGTCTTTTTTAAAAGTGGGTCATGCGAGGTCAGAAACTAGGTCACTAGGTCAAATCTTGTTTTTCCTCTAAGAACCAAAATATTTACTCAATCATTGTGAAAATTCAGAATGTTTATCTTGGTGATATCTTGGTGATATGAATAGCAGGTCATTTGAGGTTAAAAACTAGGTCACTAGGTCAAATTTTGTTTTTGCTCTAAGAACCAAAATATTTACTTTATCATTGTGAAAATTGTTCAGAATGTTGATCTTGATGATATCTTGGTGATGTGAAAAGTGGGTCATGCGAAGTCTAAAACTAGGTCACTAGGTCAAATCTTGTTTTTGCTCTAGGAACCAAAATATTTACTTTATCGTTGTGAAAATTGTTCAGAATATTTATCTTGATGATATCTGGTCAATGTAAAAAGGGGGCCATGTGAGGTCAGAAACTAGGTCACTAGGTCAAATCTTGTTTTTCCTCTAAGAACCGAAATATTTACTCAATCATTGTAAAAATTCAGAATGTTTATCTTGATGATATCTTGGTGATATGAATAGCAGGTCATTCAAGGTTAAAAACTAGGTCACTAGGTCAAATTTTGTTTTTGCTCTATGAACCAAAATGTTTACTTTATCATTGTGAAAATTGTTCAGAATATTTATCTTGATGATATCTTGGTGATGTGAAAAGTGGGTCATGCGAGGTCTTAAACTAGGTCACTAGGTCAAATCTTGTTTTTGCTCTAGGAACCAAAATATTTACTTTATCGTTGTGAAAATTGTTCAGAATATTTATCTTGATGATATCTGGTCAATGTTAAAAGGGGGCCATGTGAGGTCAGAAACTAGGTCACTAGGTCAAATCTTATTTCTGCATTTAGAACCATAATGATATCTGAATCATTGTGAAAATTGTTCAGAATGTTTATTTTGACAATATCTGGGGCATGTATAAAGTGGGCCATGGGAGGTCAAAATACAGGTCAAATTTTGTTTTAAATTTTGCTCTAAAATATAAAAATATTTATTCATCATTGTGAAAATTGCTTATCTTGATGATAAATGGGTCATGTAGAAAGTGGCTAATGTTAGGTTTAAAACTAGGTCAAAAGGTCAAATCTTGGTTTTGCTCTAAGAACCTAAATATTTACTCATCATAGTGAAAATTGTTCAGAATGTTTATCTTAATGATATGTAGGTCATGTAAAAAGTGGGTCATGCGAGTTTGAAGATTGCAAGATGTTTGTTTCAAAGTCCTCTCAGGTGAGAGATGCAGGGCCATCTTGGCCCTCTTGTTCAAAAATCAACCACGTCCATCTAATGCGTGACATCTGCCCACATTCTCTGCTCCAAACCGAATTCAAATCGGTCCAGTACTTCCAAAATTATTGAAGATTTTCTGAAAATATTGTATCACATGATTATTCGCTGTGACAAAGTTGAAGGGAGTATACTGGAATCAGCCTGTCAGTAGGTTGGTCTGTCATTTCAAAGGTAGGTTGGTTAGTCAGTCAGTCAGTAAAATCTTGTTTGGACAACTCCTTCAGTTTCTGTCCAACTTTCTTCATACTTAGGAGAAGTGTGCATTGGGATCTGTAAATGTGTAAGATGTAAATTTCGTAAAAATTGATTCAAGAAGCTATGGCCCCTCATTTGCAAAAAAAATGTAGTGGCTCTCTTCAGTGATAGTTTCTTAGTTGTTACATTTTTGACGACAAGAATTGATGTAGTTTTTAGCTCCACTGGCCTTTCAGGCCAGCGGGCTATTGTCATGGCGATGTGTCCGTCGTGTGTCAGTGCGTGCGTGCGTCCGTGCGTGCGTCCGTAAACTTTTTCTTTAAAAATCTTCTCCTCAGAAACTACTGGATAGATTTCAACCAAACTTCACAGGTATGATCCTTGGGTGACCCTCTCTCAGATTCCTTCAAAGAATTTGGATTGAATGAGAATAATCTGAGTTATCTGCCCTTGAATGTCAAAAATAGCTGGTTTTGACTTTATTTTACTCTAAAATCTACAAATATCAACCAATCAAGACAAAACTTGGACAGAATATATATAATCATAATATCCTACCTGGGTGTAATTTTCAGCTTGATAGGAATTTTACATCATGAGTTATTTGCCCTTGAATTTGACAAAATTGCCATTTTCGACTTTGTTTTTAGCTCCACTGGCCGAAGGCCAGCGGGGCTTATGTCATGGCCCTGTGTCCGTCGTGCGTGCGTGCGTCCGTCCGTCCGTCCGTGCGTCCGTGCGTCAACTTTTTCTTTGAACATCTTCTTCTCCAAAACTACTGGACCAATTTCAACCAAACTTCACAGGAAGCTTCCTTGCATGAACCTTTTCCAAATTCCTTCAGAAAAATAAATTCCGTGCAGAACTTGAATTTTAATTAATTAAATTAAATTAAATTTTCGAAAAATCTTGAAAAATTCTTCTTCTCCAAAACTACTGGACCCATTTCAACCAAACTTCACAGAAATCTTCCTTGCATGACTCTCTACCAAATTCCTTCAAAAGAATAAAATCTGCGCAGAACTTGAATTTTAATTGATTTAATTGATTTAAATTTTCGAAAAATCTTTAAAAAATTTTCTTCTCCAAAACTACTGGACCAATTTCAACCAAACTTCACAGAAATTTTCTTTGCATGACTCTCTACCAAATTCCTTCAAAAGAATAAAATCCGCGCAGAACTTGAATTTTAATTAATTTAATTGAATTGAATTTTCGAAAAATCTTTAAAAATTCTTTTTCAAAACTACTGGACCAATTTCAACCAAACTTCACAGAAATCTTTCTTGCATGAATCTCTACCAAATTCCTTCAAAAGAATAAAATCCGTGCGGAACTTGAATTTTAATTAATTTAATTGATTTAAATTTTCGAAAAATCTTTAGAAATTCTTCTTCTCCAAGAGTACTGTACTAATTTCAACCAAACTTCACAGAAATCTTCCTTGCATGTCATTGAATCTCTACTAAATTCCTTCAAAAGAATAAAATCCGTGCGGAACTCAAATTTTAATTAATTTAATTAAATTAAATTTTCGAAAAATCTTTAAAATTCTTCTTCTCCAAAACTACTGGACCAATTTCAACCAAACTTTACAAAAATGATCCTTGCATGAATCTCTTCTTAATTCCTTCAAAGAAATAAATTATGTGTAGAACTTAAATTTTGATAAATTAAGTTAAATCAAATTTTCGAAAAATCTTCTTTTCCAAAACTACCGGACCAATTTTAACCAAACCTCACATGAATTTCCTTGCATGAATCTCCTCTAAATTCGACAAAAAAAAAAAAAAAAAAAAACTGTGTAGAACTTAAATTTTAATTAATTTAATTAAATTGAATTTTCGAAAAATTGTTAAACAATCTTCTTCTACAAAACTGCAGGACCAATTTCAACCAAACTTCACAGGAATCTTCCTTGCATGAATCTCTTAAAAATTTCTTCACGATCGGATGAAAAGCTTGGCAGCTGTGGGCTAGGCTTATTTTTCGCTATTTGAAGCAGTGTAATTTTAAGAAAATTTTAAAAACATTTCTGCTCCATAATCATTTATTGGATTTCATTCTGGCGTAGCATGATTCTTCTTTGGATAGACCTTGAAGAATTTCGTAGTCTGAATGTCTAAAAGCCAGTGGAGCGATACAGGGCCATCTTGGCCCTCTTGTTACTCTAACAACCACAATTGTAAACCTATCAAGATGATATATGAACAAAATCTAGTTGACAATAAGATCTTGCTTATGTGTAATTTTCAGGATGATTGCATTGCTACAATCTGAGTTATGTCCCCTTGAAATTGAAAAAAATTCAGTTTTTGACACTTTTTTCACTTTTGCGGCCGCAAATATAGACTAATAGTGACATAATTTAGACAGAATGATGCTGACCATAAGATCTTGCATGAGATAAATTTTCAGCTTGATTATAAACTCACATACTGAATTATGTGCCCTTGAATTTGGCATAATTACAGTTTTCAACTTCATCATCACTCTAAAAAATTATCCCCAAAGTATTGGTCAATCATTTACCTTCTTTTCGCTTTGACCACATGATTGCTTCTTTTTACTTTGTTTTTGCTCTGAGAACCACAAGTTTTGAGAAATCTAGTTTTTCTCTAAACACATTGCTGTATTTTACTTTGTTTCTGCTCCAAGAACCACAAGAATTTAATAATACATGTATATACATGTAGTTTAAGCATTTAGATAAATTTGTCAATATTTTTACAGTAAACCAAAAGAAATTCAGGCCTGTGGAGCGACTCAAGACCTTCAGGTCTTTCTAGTTAAGAAGCAGAATGAGAGGAACTTGTTTTCAAATCTATCAAAGAAAACTCTTTCAAACCCTATATATGTTTGCAGATGGACCAAGCATATAACACAGGCTGCTGAATCCATGAAGAAATATGAGATCAACTCCAAAAACAAGAAACAACAACAACAACTTCCACCACCAGAAGAAATCCCTATACCTCAACCAGTACCACAGGAGTAAGTATCCAGGAGATTGATCCAAGTGCTTAAAAAAGAATTGACGCTTTTCAACAAGAACCTCCTAACTGCAGCTTATTTTAAGCTGCAGTTAGGAGGTTTTTGTTTAAAAGCGATTACAAGCTCTTCTTAAGAAACAACAACAAGAAACAACTACCACCACCACGAGAAGAAATCCCTTTACCTCAACCAGTACAACCTGAGTAAGTTTCTAGATTTATCAAACTACAGCTCACAACAAATGACCTGGCAGAGCATCTCTAGCTATTAGATAGAGGTGCTCTGCCAGGTCATTTATTGTGAGATATTCTGATGAATAGATATGAG
Source organism: Fragum sueziense (assembly GCA_963680895.1). Taxonomy (NCBI): domain Eukaryota; kingdom Metazoa; phylum Mollusca; class Bivalvia; order Cardiida; family Cardiidae; genus Fragum; species Fragum sueziense. The sequence continues at coordinate 5,858,440 of OY804600.1, read as the reverse complement.
ATCAACTCCAAAAACAAGAAACAACAACAACAACTTCCACCACCAGAAGAAATCCCTATACCTCAACCTGTACAGCCTGAGTAAGTTCGTCAAGCTTGATAATGTCTTTTTCAAACAATTTTCTTTGGTTTAGTTGGTGAGCTTCTAAAGGTAGCAAACACTTAGGATGTGCACACATTGAAAAACCAAGTTACATGGTTAAGCGCTAAATGTGCTTATCATATGTCTCTTTAATTTTGTAGTTGGTGTAGATCTAGGTTTTGCTCAGTTTTCTTTGATTATCGGTTTGTCTTTCTATATATCCACCTTAAAACAACTTTAACATTAACCATAAATGTTAAGGCTTTCATATTTCTCATGTGTGTTTCTTATGGCAAGACCTTTCCATTGAAGTCAGTCAAATATCAAGATTGTGTTGCCATTGCCCAGTACTGGTGTTTCACAAACACTATGACGTTTGGGTACTTCTTTTAGATCATATCAATCAACTATGGAATTAATGATATAATTATGTTGTCTTTATTCAACTTCAGAACTGTAGAAGAGAATCATGAGGCAGAGAGTATAGAAGTACAACCTGATGAAGTCAGTATCATCTCTAATGACCAAGTCATCTCACCGCTAGGTATGTAAATTTCTGTATATAGGGACCCTCGGCAGCTATTGTCCAGGTGGAAGACTTTCCATCATGACCAGTCAAGACAGAAAGTTATGCCTGAATTGTCTGCCTAGGGGGCTGCAGTCATTGCATAGTTGGTAACGTGTCAGACTATCATTCCAGATATAATTGTCACCAACCAATGGTTTGATAATTGTTAACCTATGTCAGCAAGCAGCTTGAGGCTGGGTAAGGATTTTGTGGTAGTATTAATGTGAGAAGCAACAGGAATCCAAGGTTACATGCTCTTACCACCATGATACAACCATAGCAGGTAAACGAAGGTGTTTAACCCCAATTAATCGTCAGCCTAGGCCATGATATATACTTAATCACAAAAGAAACGATACATAGATATGAATGTTAGTAATTTTTTTGTAAACATTACATTTTAATTTATTCTCACATAACCTTAAATTCAAATGTCTTAGGGAAAACTTGATCAGCAAAAAGTCAACTTTAACCACCAGATAGGGACTACAAACCATTAAGATACAAGTAGGGGTCACCATACAAAGTCACACAGAAGTCAATAGCGCGTATGACCACCATTTGCATCCCTGATACCGTGCTCAGCTAGTCTTCTCCGAACTGTTTGCGCACTAATCCGGTTGTTATTTCGACCAGGCGTTACAGCAGCAGTTGATGGAGCCGATCTGAAGCGGTTACGTAAGTGTAACGTCCTTATGTGACGGTCCTGAGCACATGTAGTCACGCGTGGCCTTCCTGCACGGGGTCGATCATCAACTGATCCACATGTTCTGTATCGTCCTGCCAGACGCGATATCGTAATGCGCGACACTCCAAACTTAGCGGCGACGTCAACGTGACGTCGACCAGATTCCAACATTCCATTTGCTCGAAGTCGCTGATTTTGATTTAATCTCGGCATTCCGTTTCACAACTTTTCAACAACGTTTAATGTTTTTCTATAGTTTGGGTACAAGTCCTGTATAACACACCGACTGTTTTACCTGTACATTTACCTGGGAGTGTGGGTATAGTGGAACTCATGCAAATCATTAAACTTGACGTACCTGAAGAACAGGTCGTTGGAAACGGTTCAAATTCTGACATTACCTTGCTAGACGACTTGTACAACAATGTATATTTCGACCAAATGCGTACGCTTGCAATTTTTGAAATGTTATGATTTCAGGTTATGTATCGTTTCTTTTGGGACTAAGTATAGTTGGAAGATGATCAACAGGAATTTGCATAACTGCAGTTTTAATAAATTGTAGCTGCTAAGTAAATGAATGACAAAATGATGCCTCTATATGGGATAGAAAATCCATTAGACCAACCATTCATCTTCATTGAATTTACTGCATGTCTTGTAATGTTACTGAAGCACAATTTACTAACAAGTTACATGTAGATAGTTGATACATTTTCTGTTCATGCAAATCAGTTTGCCATATCACTCTATTACTATGTCTGCAGTATCTTTAGTTCTGTTCAAAGTTTAAACTGTATGTAGATCAGTAGAAGTTGTTTACACCAAGAATGTTCTACTAATTACTCTTATATTCCCAATATTCATGATAAGTCAAGAATTGTATCAGTCTAGAAGTAAAACAGTTGATGCTGTTGGATGCTTTCAATTCCAGGATCTAGATTTGAATTTTTTATCCAAGCTCGACCAATATTCTTAATGACTTGAAAGAAATGGATTCATTATACAACAATTTATATATGCATAAAAAAGGAAAATTGTTAGTAGTTTTGCCTGATCTTATGACATGTACACAAGACTATGTAAGAAGACAAATGTTGCCTTTCGAAGTCATTTAGTTATTGTTTTTCATAGAGAAAACTAAAACAAATTATGAATCAATGTCAAAGCTGGTTTTGACTTTAAATTTTTATTTCGTTCAACTTGACGTTCAGTGTTTAGTACTTTGTGGTTGTGTTACAGCTGTGCTTCTTTTGTCTCTAACCAAAAGAAAAGTTGTCTATTTAGCATGAACAGCTGGTGACTTGAATTAGATTATGCAAACAAAAACAACGAAAAATCCAGAACTGTGAGATTGATGGCACCAGTTAGCCGTTAAAAGTTTAAATGGTTGAGTACAAATTAATTCCTCTCAACCAACCAAGCAAAACTTTTCAGTAATCTTTTAACAACCTAAGCCCATACTTGACTAATCCTGTGATGGTTTGTTGATGTTATTGTGTGCGTATCCTGCATGCCCCACTCTTGTTGTTACAGAAAAACTGCGACAGAACGACGAAGATGTGGCCACTGTACTAGAGACTAGAATCAGTGTACTGGCAGAGTTCCTCAAGGTCAGCCCACATGATGTGGCGGAAAAAACACAGGTGAGGGAAAGTTTTATTTTAACCCATTAACACACAGTAACTCTTTTTGACTCCCCACAAGATAATGATGTTAGAAAACGTCGTGGAAAATGAAGAAATTGCTTATAACAAGCAATTTCTTCATTTCCCACAATGTTTTCTTCACAAAAAGAACAGAAAATGTAAGATTTTATTCATTTTAAACTGTCGTCTGCATCATCTTTGAATTTGGAACAGTCCAAAATTTTGCCATCTGGTAATGGGTTAACTTTCAATATTCCCCTAAGTTTTCCAACATCCATATGTTCAGAAATTCAAATATTGTTCTTTTGAAAAGTTACACAATATTCTTATTAAAGTTGAATGCCAAATAACAGTGTCCAATAATTTGCAGATGTTGAGGTGTAAATTTGGCGAAATATTCTTAAATCCGAATATTTGATCACAAACAATATATGATCATCTGTCTTGTTCTATAAAAATTACTAGCAATTTGATTGGAGTACACCTAATGCGGATTTCATTTGACCCGACACTGACCTTTATTCAAAATGTGTTCATATTTCGCATATAGCGTAACACTCTTCAAAAAGACTTGTATCATAGTACACAGATAAAACAGGTATACAAGGAAACATCACTGAATTGTTATTTTCAAAAATCCCAGGCGTGTTATTTATGATAATAAAAGGTAAAACTGCGCCATGTGAAATGACATCTGTAAATCAACCAACTAGATTACTTATGTAAAGTTAGATTGGAATGCAGATGAAACTAGCTGGTGAAAGCAGCCATTGACAAACATTTTCTTTGTTGCATTCTAACTCAATATGATAATATTAGATAAAATATGATAATATTAAATAACAAAACATCTGTTTCCCCCATATTGCAGGAAGTGAGTGTTGTTGAAGGAGGGGACCCTACAGACTTGGTGGTCGCATGTCAACATCAGATAGCTCAGCTTATGGAGCTTATTAAAGATTCATCTATTGGTGCTCTACATCAAAACGACTGTAGGTTTAAATACAGTGAAGTCAGCTTCACTAGCTACAAATTAATTGTCTTTCTTCAATGGATGTGAATCGCCAATCTGCGAGAGCAAGTGGAGGCTCCGATTTGCTATTGTGGTAGTACTGGTGAAAGAAATGTCAGGAATCCATAATTAGAGATGCTCCAGCCACTGCAAAATGATCAAAGCAGTTGAAAGTTATGTTAAACTCTATTCAACCAATCAATCAAAAAAAAGTTAATAAAGAAACCTCTCTCAGATAGGCTTTGGTAAAAGGTTTATGTCACATTCTCCATTCTGTATTTTGAACCATATTTCATGTACATTTATAAGGTTGTAAATGATTTGCAAGGAATGCAAGTTGCATGATCTCAGTTTTGCATGTCACCTGTTTCACCTATTTAGTTGATTGAATACTTGTCAGGCTTAAACGGACCATCTAGATGCAGCATTTACAAAGTATTGATAGCTTATAGAACACTATGACACATGATGAAAATAAGCAGAATTTGAAGGCCAACCAGTTTGCATTCATTCTTTAGATCCTTTGAAAATGTTAAAATTTATGCAAAATTTTAATAAATTTTAATGGTCTATTTTAAGCTTGATGTTTACTAATATCACATGTATGAATTTCACTTCATCCAAAAATAAGTAAAGTTTATTAAGCATGTAATTATTGTAACATTCTGCTGTACAAATTCTACCTCTACAAATTATTTACATTGGATGAGCGGCTGGTGTCTCGGAATGGATTTTATGTTTACACTTGTTCAAGTAATACCACAAACACATTGTTAAGTTCAACAGTCATAAGAAACAACTGAAAAATTGAAGGTAGTGTTAACGCTTCCCCAAACAAGACCTGGTTTTAATGTTCCTAAAGAAAATGTTTGGAAATATTAAAGCAAAAGAAGAAAATGCTGAGGACCATTATTTTCTTCATTTGACTCAATATTTTCTGTGCTATATTGCACACAAATATACCCATAGAATACCCATTTTGTCATCTTCAGCCGCCTTTAGAATTGAATACCCTTAAGTTTTGTTGTTTTGGTATTGTTGAAGACAAGTGGTTGTTTCTATTTCCACAGCTGATGAGCAATTAGAGTCTATAGAAGATCTGTCCCTACCTATTCCCATGGAGAGATTGAAAGATATGGCCAACAGAATGAACCAGATACTTACAAATTTACTGGTGAGTTTGTTTATACTAGCCAAAACATTGTGGAAACATTGTGGGAATATGTAGTTTTGATATTGTCTTTCTTATAGATAGATTCACCTTATATTTCCTTGCCGTGCCTTGAACAATAGGGGAAAGGAATAATAGATAAGATTGCGTAAAGTCATTATAGATTTGGAATTTCTAATGCAAACCCTATGTTTTGGGTACTCATTGGAATTGTCTCTGTGAGATGATTCCAATGGGTACCCACAACATAGGATTTGATAAATAATTAATCATGGAGAGATTGAAAGATATGGCCAGCATAATGAACCAGATACCGGTACTTACAAATTTGCTGGTGAGTTATATATACTGGCCAAAACATTGTGGGAACATGAAATTTTTAGGGGAAGGGCATTGTAGAAGATGGAAGGGCATTGTAGAAGATGGTGCAGAACAATTGTAAATGCATGAGAAATTATATGCTTTTACAATGGTTGTGCTCCAAACCTTTATCATTTTTTCGTGTAGGTAGAATTTTTATTTTGCACTTTTCCCCAGTTAGCACTATAAGTAGTACAGTGGATTATGTTCAGTGTCTATCCTAAACATTATTATGTAAGCAATGTAAAATCAGATACATGTATAAACAAATTTGATTTATGTCAAAGTTGTGCAAGAGGCACAAAACTATTGTTATATATATAAGTGCTTACGAATGTAGTTACATACATTTTTAGCATTGACATTGACCTATACTTAGTCATACAAAAAGAACAGAAGTGATCAAATACTAAGGATATCATGATCAATGATATTTCATTTGTTTTGTGTGAAGGATTTGATGTAATTGTCCGTTCATCTTCAACCAAACTCAACTGAATATGGCCTGCAAGTAGATGTTGTTCTAATCATGTTACCTTTCCCACATGCCATCTTTAACCCATTACCAGACGGCAAAATTTTAGATTGGTCCAAATTGAAAGATGTTGCAGACTGCAATTTCAAGTAAAGGAAATTTTAAAGTTTTGGTCTTTTGGCTTTGAAAACATTGTGGGAAATGAAGAAATTGCTTCTCACAAGCAATTTCTTCATTTTCCACAATGTTTTCCAAAGCCTTTATCTTTTAGCACGTCAAAAGGTGTCACTGTGTGGTAATGGGTTAAACATCGTAAATGAAGGAATTGATATACATCCATGCTCATGCTATGTATAAATAGCTACCTATTGATATATGTAGGGCTTCCAAAACAGAGAGGGGCAGTGGTAACGGCTAGACTTGTAGCAACGGGGTCATTAGTTCAAGCCACTGCTACTCCAGTATTTCTGATGAAACTTGAAACTTGGTTTTGTCTCCATAATGAGCTTGGCTATTGATAGGGATGTAAAACTCCTTTCAATCAAACCAAAACTAAAAATGAGATAAAAGTTGTTGCATGAGTTAGTCATGTGGGAAAGTGATTTTATGTCAGTCTAACCAACTGCTTAACATAAATTTGTTGATTCCAAACAATGCCGTAACCCATTACCACACATTGACACTTTTTGCCTCTGAAGAAAAAGGTTTTGGAAAACATTGTGGAAAATGAAGACATTGCTTGTGACAAGCAATGTCTTCATTTCCCACAAGGTTTTTTACCCAGAAATACCAAAAAAATGTAAAATTTCATTCACTTGAAATTGTTGTCTATGACATCTTTGAAATTGGACCAGCCTAAAATTCTGTCATCTGGTAATGGGTTAATAATATACAAGTCCTGAGAAAAGGCGTTTTTATTGGGTTTTCAAACATGGCAACCTTTCAATTTTAGATCGGGCAAACTTTGTAATATTAGATCGCTTCAGAAGTATTTATATAACCCTATTTGGGAATATTTCTTGAGCCTTTGTCATAGATTCTGTTATTAGATCGCCAATGATTTTTAGCTCCACTGGCCGAAGGCCAGCGAGCTATTGTCATGGCGTTGTGTCCGTCGTGCGTGCGTGCGTCCGTCCGTCCGTGCGTCCGTCCGTCCGTCCGTTAACTTTTTCTTTAAAAATCTTCTTCTCAGAAACTACTGGACCAATTTTAATTAAATTTCACAGAAATGTTCCTTGCATAGCCCTCTTTCAAATTCCTTCAAAGAATTCAATTCCATTGAAAACTCTGGTTGCTATGGTAACAAATACGAATTTTTAGAAAAAACTTAAAAAATCTTCTTCTCCCAAACAACTTATCAGATTTCTTTGAAATTTGACAGGCATGTTCCTTTGGTGACCCTTTTTCAGATTCCTTGAAGAAATTTTGATAATTCGAAAAACATGGCCGCTGTGGGCGGGGCTTATTTTCCATATATGGCGCATAGTGTAATTTTAAAAAATCTTCTTCTCAAAAACTACTGGACCAATTTTAATTAAATTTCACAGAAATGTTCCTTGCATAGCCCTCTTTCAAATTCCTTCAAAGAATTCAATTCCATTGAAAACTCTGGTTGCTATGGTAACAAATACGAATTTTTAGAAAAAACTTAAAAAATCTTCTTCTCCCAAACAACTTATCAGATTTCTTTGAAATTTGACAGGCATGTTCCTTTGGTGACCCTTTTTCAGATTCCTTGAAGAAATTTTGATAATTCGAAAAACATGGCCACTGTGGGCGGGGCTTATTTTCCATTATTCGGCCAGTGAGCTATTGTCATGGCGTTGTGTCCGTCGTGCGTGCGTGTGTCCGTCCGTCCGTGCGTTCAACTTTTAGCTCACGTGAAGACAAAGTACTCAAGGTGAGCTATTGTAATCGGTGAATGTCCGTTGTCCGTCTGTCTGTTGTCTATCGTCCAACAATTGCTTTAAAAGTCTTTTCCTAAATCACAAGGCCAAACGACCTGAAACTTTGCAGGGATCTTCTTTGGGTTAAGCTCTACCAAAGTTTTAAAAGGAATTTTATTCCTTTTGAAAACACAGGAAAAGGGGCCTTATTTACATTTTCACTGTTTCACTCTAGTGGCCACAAATTTGGCTCAATCCTATTGAAACTTGGTCATAATTAAACTGGTCAAAATAATTGTTTAAGCATACAGAGATCTTAATGACATTTCCAATGTTTATATACTGAAGGCCACAAATTCAGCTCAATCTGAAAAAACAACTGGTCAAAATAATTGTTTCAGCATACAGAATGAACCTTTTTGAACATGGAAAGGTTTTGTGTTAAAACATGGGAAAAGGGGTCTTTATGACATTTTCTTACACTGAATTTGATTGAGTCAAAGTGTTTGTCACTTAAAAAGAGAAGCTTGTCTTGAATTGGGCAGATCTAGACTAAGAAAGGGGGTCTTAATGATTTTTAGCTCCACTGGCCGAAGGCCAGCGAGCTATTGTCATGGCGGTGTGTCCGTCGTGCGTGCGTGCGTGCGTGCGTGCGTCCGTGCGTGCGTCCGTTAACTTTTTCTTTAAAAATCTTCTCCTCTCAAACCAGTGGGCCAATTTTGACCAAACTTTGCAGGGATGTTCCTTGGGTGACCCTTTACTTAAATTGTTCAAAGAATTTTGATTGGTCCATAAATGTGGGCGTGGCAGGGTGGGGCTTATCAGACTTAGAGAAATCTCAAAATAATTCTTTAAAAATCAACCATTTGGCCAACTTTGACCAAACTTGGCAGAAATGTACATCAGGTGACCCTTTACTTAAATTGTTCAAAGAATTTTGATTGGTCTATAAATGTGGGCGTGGCAGGGCGGGGCTTATCAGACTTAGAGAAATCACAAAATAATTCTTTAAAAATCAACCATTTGGCCAACTTTGACCAAACCTGGCAGAAATGTACCTAAGGTGACTCTTTACTTAAATTGTCCGTTGAATTTTGAATGGTCTATAAATGTGGGCGTGGCAGGGCGGGGCTTATCAGACTTAGAGAAATCACAAAATAATTCTTTAAAAATCTTCTTCTCTCAAACCAATGGGCTAATTTTGATCAATTTTTGCAGGAATGTACCTTGGGTGACCTTTTACTTAAATTTTTCAAAGAATTTTGATTGGTCCATTAATGTGGGCGTGGCAGGGCGGGGCTTATCAGACTTAGAGAAATCACAAAATAATTCTTTAAAAATCAACCATTTGGCCAACTTTGACCAAACTTGGCAGAAATGTACATCAGGTGACCCTTTACTTAAATTGTTCAAAGAATTTTGATTGGTCTATAAATGTGGGCGTGGCAGGGCGGGGCTTATCAGACTTAGAGAAATCACAAAATAATTCTTTAAAAATCAACCATTTGGCCAACTTTGACCAAACTTGGCAGAAATGTACCTAAGGTGACTCTTTACTTAAATTGTCCGTTGAATTTTGAATGGTCTATAAATGTGGGCGTGGCAGGGCGGGGCTTATCAGACTTAGAGAAATCACAAAATAATTCTTTAAAAATCTTCTTCTCTCAAACCAATGGGCTAATTTTGATCAATTTTTGCAGGAATGTACCTTGGGTGACCTTTTACTTAAATTTTTCAAAGAATTTTGATTGGTCCATTAATGTGGGCGTGGCAGGGCGGGGCTTATCAGACTTAGAGAAATCACAAAATAATTCTTTAAAAATCAACCATGTGGCCAATTTTGACCAAACTTGGCAGAAATGTACCTTTGGTGACTCTTTACTTATATTGTCCATTGAATTCTGATTGGTCCATAAATGTGGGCGTGGCAGGGCGGGGCTTATCAGACTTGGAGAAATCACAAAATAATTCTTTAAAAATCAACCATTGGGCCAACTTTGACCAAATTTTGCAGAAATGTACCTTGGTTGACTCTTTACTTAACTTGTCCATGAAATTCTGATTGGTCAATAAATGTAGGCGTGGCAGGGTGGGACTTATTTGACTTAGAGAAATTACAAAATAATTCTTTAAAAATCAACTGTAGGGCCACTTTCAATTAAACTTGGCAGAAATGCACCTCAAGTAACCCTATACTTAAATTTGCTGTGAAATTTTGATTGGTCCATAAATGTGGGCATGGCAGGGCGGGGCTTATCAGAATGGCAGAAATCATGAAAACTTCTTTACAAAATCAACCACAAGGCCAATTTTTACCAAACTCGGTAGAAATGTTTCTTGGGTGTCCAATTACTTCAGTTGGTAGTAAAAGTTTGATTGGTCAATAAATGTGGGCAAAGCAGGACAGGGCTTATCAGAATGGGAGAAATTACGAAATAATTCTTTAAAAACAATGCATTGGGTCAATTTAGTACAATGACATAATTCTTTTACTTTAGCCAGTGGAGCGATTCAGGCCCTCTTGGGCCTCTTGTTTTACATGCGCATCCTGCTTCTTTTACTCATAATTTGGTCTCTGGGATGCAAATTTTTAATTCTAGTGAGTCCCAGGATGCAACAATTTTTACAGATTTCCTGTTAAAAATAGTGTATTGGACTCACTAAGCTTGTAGCTGTACTCATTGATATGGAATCCAGCAGGTCCCCAGGACTCACAGTCTTGAAATTGTAAAAAAATCACTGGATCGCTATGTTGTACCTGTGTATTTATGATATCATTTGCTCTTGGGGAAAATATGCTTCTTACTTCATAAATGTAGTATGGGGATTATTAGATGTTACCATCATGTACCAGTATGACTTCTATAACTATGCCACATTTTGAAGTGCCATTAGTTCAACATATTTTTTGTATGATTGGAAAAAAAGTATATTTTCGTAAGAAAATTGTTTTTATGATTTGTTCTAAAAGAAGAGAAGTTTATACTGTTTGCTTAAAGAAAAGCTTCAAAGGAAAAACATATTTAATATTTAAAAAAAACAACTGAAGATTGAATAAGCACAGCCGTAATGTTAACTTGAATTTGATGCAAAGAAAGGAAACATATTTTCTTGACCTTTACTTTATAAGGTTAATATCAAGTGTTCAGTGCAAATCCGATGTAAGTTTATATAAAATGATTATGTACTTAAAAAGGTTTTGCCTAGTTTTTCTTAAGTTTTCGGAATAAAAGGGGAAATGGCTTACTATTTTGTATTTAGACAAAAGAACATCTTTGGCAATCCTATTATTACTAGCTCACTATTTGTTTGGGAATATTTCAGAGTTAAGATGTGTAGATTTTGTATGTTTTGTTTATGCAGAGACCAGGGCCGTTTGTAATTGTTTATTATGTTTTGTTTAGGCACAAACCAGGGCCACTTCTACAGCTATATCACCCGTTTCGTCGCAGGTTAGGGAAGAAAACTGTTTGCTAAAATAGCTCCTCAGTTAGTCTTTGCTAGAAATAACCCCATATTTCTCATGTTAACAATATGTGTTGTGTTGTTTTTACGAAAAATATATCAAGTTCTGTTTGTTCTTTAAACAAAATAATCTAAAAATGGATATGAAATTCATGTATTCTGTAAGAAAGAAAGAAAACAATAAAATACAATACTGTGCTATCATCAATTGTATTAGATATGATTGTAATTTTTGAAACATCATGAAATATGGGGTATAGAAACAAAATATGAATAATCAAACTGAGGAGATCTTAGATCAGGACATTTCAATAGATTATAAACTAGTGTGAGGTGGTATTGATATAACTAAAAATAAGTCTGTTATGCAATGTCTATACTTTCAGAATAGTTTTATAGGCCTGCTCATTGAATGTCTCAATGGCATTGCAAAGCAGAATGTCTTTGATTGGAAGATATTTAGAATGCAGAATTACTGCATCTAAATTGAAACTTCAGGACACATATCAAACCTATGTTTCATAAGAGCATTGCTTTGTAAAAGTATCATTTTAAACTTCTGCTATCAAATTGGATTGGAAAAACCGTCAAAACCAATAAACAAAAAAACACACATTTGCATATGAAAGGTCTAAAGTTAAACTTTTCCATGGTTGAAACCAGGTTTAACTTTAATCTAGCACAATACATCTTACTCTGCCAGTTTTAATTCTATTGAAATGTCAGCCATGTATATACAGGGATCATGTTTATTTCATCATTAACTCTACAACGCTTTGCCAGCTAACAAATCAAACATTGTGGGAAGAAGCTTGCTACTTCTTGTTGACTGCTTTCATTTCCAGATTCAGTTTTATTAAACCCTGCTTTTACATACATTTAGTTCGAAAATTGTAATTATTTTGGACTGATAAGGTTTTTAAGGAACATTAATGTTTCTGACAAAGGGTGGAAGATATGGAATGTTTGGGGTAAAGTAAACAACCGAAAGTGTTTTATCTAAAAGGGAAATGACGGAGTTGTTTCATAAAGGGTTGAGGTTTCATTACTATGGAATGGCTTGCTTCTCGTTTCAGAAAAAAAATATTAAGTCATGAATACAAATACAATGTGATGGTCCGACATTTGTCACATAATGTCAAAATATGACTTTGAAAATCTATGTGAAACAAGATAAAATGGATCTCCACCTCGAAAATTTGTCTGAACAGTAAATGGTTTAGATTTGGGCAGGTTTAAAAAAAATGTGACCAAAGTGTGACATTTAATTTTTAAGAATAACAGCTATTTTTACAGAATATCATTCAGATTTCTTAATTAGGATGCCTAAAAACTATTCTAAATGATTAAACAGTGTCCAAATTATATTTAAAATTCATGTTCACTAACTTTTAGCTAAAATTGTGTGCACAGTCTTGCAAAATGACAACAAAAAAGCGTTTCACTCCTGACAGCATATATATTGCACAATATGAGAAATCGTAACCCACAAATCACTAAATAGTAGAGTGCAGAATGTCCACAAGGTTGATAGCTTCGTAAAACAGTTTGAGTGATATATTTCTGGCTGAATAGACAAAAATGAGAACACATTTTAAAGAATAAAAGTGTTTCACTCCTGACATAAAATTTAGAGGGTTGTTGTATAAAACAGGCTCCACATCCTAAACCAGTGAAGATAAGATAAAAAGGTAATTTTAAGATGATGATGCACATGTTCTTCTATGAATTACAATTGCCTATTGTAGTATCCTGTCACTATCTTTTATTTACCATAGCTTAGAAATCTGGTCAAAGTGTTAAGTGTCACACAAAAAGCGTTTCACTCCTGACATTTTTGACATGTTTAAAGGACATATCTTTTTTATTTGTGAAGCAATTTTCTTTAAACTTGGTACCCAGTATAAACACACAATAACACATCTTTTTAGCTTTGATTGGGTAGAATATGTTTCTCTGTAAAAGCCGAAGCATGTAAAAAGTGAACGGTCACATTTTTTTTAAACTTGCCCATATTGAAAAATAATGCATTTGTTTATAACCCAAGGTTTGATACTTTTATCACCACAGTTGCTATTAGATGTGATGCAACAATTATACCTAGAAGAGTGTTGGTTGTTTAAGGGTAGCTTTAGAAAAGAAGACTGTTATTACTCAAGAAGTTTAATCAAATGTTCAACTAAGACATGACACTTGGTTTTCAACGATGCCTTTCCATGCAAAAAGACAACCTAGCTTATGTTATGGCCCTGTGTTTGTCATGCATGCCTGTTTTTAGCTCACCTGAGCACGAAGTGCTCAAGGTGAGCTCTTGTGGTCACTTTTTGTCCGTCGTCCGTCTGTCTGTCTGTCTGTCCGTCTGTCTGTCTGTCCGTCCACAATTTCGTGTTTACACTCTAGCATCTACAAATATAAGCCAATCTTGACCAAACCTGGTTAAAACATGTATGACCATAAGATCTCGGATGAGTTTGATTATGGGTCAGATCGAACCAGAAAGACCGGAGTTATCTGCCCTTGAATGCGAAAAATAGCTAGTTTTGACATTGTTTACACTCTAGTACCTACAATTATTGATCAATCAAGACAAAACTTTGACACAATGTTGTTGACTATAACATCTCGGATGAGTTCAATTTGCAGTCTGATCGTACTAGAAGGTCTTGAGTTATGTGCCCTTGAAATTGACAAAATTGCCATTTTCGACCATTCTCGACTTTGTTTACACTCTAACATCTACAAATATTGACCAATCAAGACAAAACTTTGACATAATGTTGGTGACCATAAGATCTCGGATGAGTTCGATTTTCAGTCTGATCGGATCAGAAGGTCTTGAGTTATATGCCCTTGAAATTAACAAAAATTGCCATTTTCGACTGTTTTCAACTTTGTTTACACTCTAGCATCTACAAATATTGACCAATCAAGACAAAACTTTGAGACAATATTAGGGACTATAAGATCTTGTATTAGTGTGATTTTCAGATTGATCGGATCATAAAGTCTCGAGTTATACGCCCTTGAATTTGACAAAATTGCCGTTTTCGACTGTTTTTGACTTTGTTTACACTCTAGCATCTACAATTATTGACCAATCTAGACAAAACTTTGAGGCTATGTTAGGGACCATAAGATCTTGTATAAGTTTGATTTTCAGATTGATCGGATCATAAAATTAAGAGTTATATGCCCTTGAATTTGACAAAATTGCCGTTTTCGACTGTTTTTGACTTTGTTTACACTATAGCATCTACAATTATTGACCAATCAAGACAAAACTTGGTCACAATGTTACGGACTATATGATCATGTATGAGTTTGATTTTCAGATTGATCGGATCATAAAGTCATGAGTTATACACCCTTGAATTTGACAAAATTGATGTTTTCTATTGTTTCGGACCTTGTTTACACTTTAGCATCTACAATTGTTGTCCAATCAAGACGAAATTTGGACACAATGTTGCTGAACATAAGATCTTGCACCAGTTTGAATTTCAGCTTAATCATAGTAGAATTTGCTGAGTTTGCTGAGCCCTTCAAATTGACAAATTTGCTGTTTTCGACTGTTTTTACTCTAACAACGACAAATAGCGACAAAACGAGACAAAATTTGACACAATGTTGTTGACCATAAGTTTGTTTTCAGTGTTAAAGTCACAAAACTGAACAAAACTGTGGCTCATATCATCTTGGTTCAGGTGAGCGATATAGGACCATCATGGTCCTCTTGTACTTGTTAAATACCAAACTGTCTCTTTTGGCTCTTATGTCCTTCTGTGAAACAGTTCTTAGATCATAATGTTGCAAAATAAACTTCAGAATATGGTATTAAAATGTATTTAGGACATTCTATTCCATTGGAAGAGAAAGTACACAGAAGTGCTCAATATGACGAAACAAAATAAACAGGGGCATCGTCTTTGTTGATTAAGATAGACTTTGAGGGAAACTTCTCTTTCAAAAATAAATTCTAGTTGATTAGATGCCAGAAGCGCTATCATTAGAATCTTTATGACTTTTAGTTATCAATTCAAACTTTAACAGTGTCACCCCATTTATTTCTGTAACTGTTTCCAACATATTCACAGAAAGCTTAACACGAAATAACAAACATACTATTAACCTTTTATAAAACAAGACATTACTTCTCAAGATTCTTTAGTTAGAAGCATACATACAACTTAATTTGTTGACTTTGTTTTGTACTTTGTTTTGTACTCTTTCTTTTTGAGAAATATATTGAATAGAAATTATTCATATGATAAGGCAGTCAACACTGGTTTCCAAACAGGTGCGTTATAACTACTAAATAGGGACACATTCTGATTATTAAGGACAGCTTATTATACTTTTGCTATTAAAATATGTTAACCTTTTAAATGTGAATTTGGGGCAATGTTAACATGCTAAAGTTCTAATCCAGGGAGTGGATGTTTCAATGTTTTGTTGTAACGGTCCCTTGAATGAGACTTTTAATAAGAGTCCTGTTTCCATAATGTTATGACTTAAGATGTTGAAGAGCATGTATACTTTGGGCAAATGATTATATGAAATATTATTTGTTTTGAAATTTATTTCCTCTATAAAAAGCTTTTAATAAGGATAAGTGTGCAACATTTGTGTGTTACCTTTGTGCCAGATGTATTTCAATTTATTATTATACGCCCGAAGGGTCGTATTATGTTATGGCCCCGCTCGTCTGTCTGTCCGTCCGTCTGTCCGTCCGTCTGTCCGTCCGTCCGTCCGTCTGTCCGTCTGTCCGTCCGTCCGTCCGTCCGTTAGCAATTACTTGTGTGCGCAACTCCTCCTACAGTTTTGATCGGAATTCAATCAAACTTGCCACAATGAATCTCAATGGTGTCTAGTTGTGCATCCCGCTTACGGAATTTAATTTACACTTTTCGTTCTTGAATTATCTGCCCTTGAATTAAAAAAATGCCCATTTTCTTGTGTGCGCAACTCCTCCTACAGTTTTGATCAGAATTTGATCAAACTTGTCACAATGAATCTCCATGGTGTCTAGTTGTGCATACCGCTTACGGAATTTAGATAACTGTTTTCGTTCTTGAATTATCTGCCCTTGAATTTAAGAAAAAATGCCCATTTTCTCCAAAATGTCCATTTTCTCCTGTGTGCAACTTCTACAGTTTCAACCAGAATTTAATCAAACTAGCCACACTGAATCTCTGGTGTTTTATTGTGCAAACAAAATTTGGATAACTTTTCATGTTTTAATTATCTGCCCTTGAATCGAAAAAATGGCCAATTTTACTGACAAGCCCCTCTCGGGCGTATATGCGCCGCTCTGCGAAGCTCTTGTTATCATGATACTGGAATCCATCACTGTGTGTTTAGATTTTCCTGCCTTAAATTAGTAAACAATAATAATGCTGCTTTTCAATGAAAATCTCGTAACTGCAGCTTAAAATAGCGGTAATAATCTTGTATACTAAAATAAAATAGATATTTGTACTCTCCCTGAATAATATTACAATTATATTTTGTGTTTCAGAGGTTTTGACAAGAGAATAAT
Source organism: Fragum sueziense (assembly GCA_963680895.1). NCBI lineage: Eukaryota > Metazoa > Mollusca > Bivalvia > Cardiida > Cardiidae > Fragum > Fragum sueziense. The sequence goes on along the minus strand of OY804600.1, from coordinate 5,841,546 downwards.
GGCATATTAAGTCACCAAATACTGCTTTGTGTATACTTGGTTAGATATTCTCAAACTAGAATTTATTCACTTGCAAAGTTTCCTAAATCAGTAACATGTAGGATTGGCAAAAGCAGCAATGTCTGCCAATATGATACTATTTACTATCCACTGTTTACTTTGACTCATCACTTTAATCAGATTAAGATGAATATACTAAGCATTTCACAGGCGCTGAAAGTAGTTCGAAGGTATCTGCAATAACCTAGATTTTTGGGACCAGTCTAAAGTTTTGTTGTTTGAAAGGGTTAACCCGTCACCAGACAGCAAAATTTTATACGGTTTCAATATGAAAAGTGTTGCAGACGACAATTTCAAGTTGATGAAATTAAAACTAAATGTAAGGTTAGAAAATATTGTTGGAAATGAAGAAATTGTTTGTTACAAGCAATTTCTTCATTTTCTACAATTTTAAAAAAAAGCATTTTGAATGGTGTCAAAAAGCATCACTGTGTGGGAAAGGAATAAGGGGATATGAAAGTTTGATTGAATAATTTGAAGGAGAATGTTTTTGGAGGAATGTTATGATTGTAGAATGCATTAGTTGTAGTAGACATGTGTTTTCATTAGGAGTTTGGTTGGAGATTTTACTTAGTTGTAATATTCCAGGAAATTCAGAACTTATATTTATTTATATTATCAATTTTTGTTCTTTCACTAATTCTTTATTTAGTTATTAATTATGTTGGAAAATTACCTCTTCTTTGGCAATACTAACTTTTTTAATCAGAATTGAGTTGATTTTCCTTTGAAATTGTAAAGAAAATTCATTGAAAAGAAAACAATTAAAATAATGATAAAAGGGCCTGATCTAAGTAGAAAAAAATTGAGATGAAATGCCAAAAAAGGAAATGTTTCTTATAAAGTATAAACAATGAAGGAATTTCTTTTCTATTCTATCAAACCTTTTCATGCTAATACATGAATGGACTTTGCAGGCAGTTAGACAAAGATTGGTCTTGATCAAACATCCAGTCTTATCTAAGACTATACTACCAACTCCTACCAATTCCAATGCCACAAAGTTATTTTCCCCTATATTTGTTTTTGTTCAATCTAAGACCGACTTTGGACTCGTCAGTACTTTTAGCCCCTTTGTTTTACATCAAATTGAAATAAATTATGAATTTAACCTGACAAGAATTAAAATTTTAATATTTTCCTACGATATTTTCAACCAGGCTGCAGTCAATAGCAGAGACGAAGAACGGGATCGATTACGTAAGGAGTTGAAGTTCGCGCAGGACGAGTTGAACCGATTGCGTCGTATACAGAAGTTACAGCTGGAACGTAACATGGCCATCAAGCAAGGGTTCGAGGAGGGTCAAGGTCAAGAGCAGACGGAAAGGCCCGTCAGTATGGTGTCGGAGGCGTCGACGGTCTCCGAGCCTGAACTCGATAATAAGGAGGAGAGCGAACAAACTAGTGAAATAGAAACAGGTGGGGGTCATTGTCTTTCTTTGTTATTCCTATGTCTCTGATGTAGTGTCCTAAAAAGTGTGTACAATGTCCACTCTAGGTAGCTGTTGGATGCAAGAAATTCCAGAAACACATGTTAAGGTGCTCAGGCCTGTCTTTAACCCATTATCAGATGGCAAAATTTTGGACTCCAAATTCAAAAAGGTTGCAGACAACAATTTCAAGTGAAAGAAATTTTACATGTTTTTGGTCTTTATTGGTTGAAAATATTGTGGGAAATGAAGAAATTGCTTGTCACAAGCAATTTGTTCATTTCCCACTATGTTTTCAAAAGCCTGTATGTTTTAAGGAGTCAAAAACAGTCAATGTGTGGGAATCTGTTAATTGTCATTCTTAAGTCATTTGTCTCTGACTTAGTGTCTCAGAATAGTGTCTATAATGCATAAGGTAGCAGGGGACCAGCCTGGCTGGTGGATGCAAGAAATTCCAGAAATGCATTGTAAGGTGCTCCTATCTTTAAAAAAAAATCCTGCTTTAACATTTAACCCTTTCTCAAACAACAACTGGTTTTGACGTCCTTAATAGAAAAGACTTAAGAAAACATTGAAACAAAAGAAGAAACTGCTGAATACAGCAGTTTCTCCTTTTGACTCAATGTTTTCTGTGCCATATTTTACAAAAATCGTATTTTTATCATCATCCATTTTGTCATTTGTGGCAGTTTTTGAAGTGGATCACCCTAAAATTGTGTCGTTTGGGAAAGGGTTAATTCTGTTATTCTAGTCTCCATTAGATGTTGGGTTGTCAACTTCATTTGTATGCTTCAATGAAATCTGCAGCAACTTCCTATTTTAACATAATCTTTATGTCATAAATTAAAAGTTCAGATTTTCAAAATATTCCATCATTTTCAGACACAAATGAGGACGGTATGCCAGGGGTCCCTCTGGAACCAGAAATTGTCAGTGAAATATTGACTGGTCCAAATTGTAAAAAGATGCAGACAATATTGATAATGTGAAGAAATTTTGAAATTTTATGACTTTCTGAATAGAAAACATTGTGGGAAATGAATAAATTGCTTGTCACAAGCAATTTCTTCATTTTCCACAATGTTTTCTTGAGAGGCGTTAAAATCGTGGCATGGTTTTGGGGCATTTTAGACTGGGTGAAATCGTGAAATAATTCTTTGAAAAAAAATCAACCATTGTGCTCATTCATACCGAAATTTATAGGATGGCTTTGAACAAAATTGTTACTAAATTGATTTGGAACGGAAGATCCTTAGTTTTATGCCTTTGAATTTGACAAAAGAAAACTGCAGCAACTTCTTGTTTAAACCAGTCAGTATTACGTCATAAAATGAATGGTCAAGTTTTCAAAATATTCCATTTATTTCAGACACAAATGAAGACGGTATGCCAGGAGTGCCCCTGGAACCAGAGATTGTCAGTGAAATAGCATCCGATGTTCTGAATGAGGTATCTCCAGTTACAATCGAGACGTTACCCGATCTGGAATCACCGCTCCCAACTGAAGAAGAGACCAAAGTTCTGGAAGAGACGGAGTATGAAGCTGTCGAGGAAATTTTACATGAAGTCGATCCTCCAGATGAAGATCAGTTGGAAGATCTCGAGATTCCGGGTTTGAGGATCGAAGGAGAATCGGACACGAATAGTGAGGCTAATAATAGTGACAATGAAGGGGATAGTGTAAGTGATACGGGAGATACCGTCACAAATGTCGTGGATCTTGACGAACAAATTGAGAGTGCTAATACACTTAATGAAGAACCTGATAGTGCTAATGTGTCTAACGAGGGTTCTAATTGTAATAATAACCCAGCTGAGGATCCTAGTAGTCGACTACAGGGGGATATAGACGGTAATAATGACACAGAACAAAGTGATAACTCTAACATAAAGGGCGATAGTAGTGAAATATTTCACGATGCAGTTGATGTTCCGATTACAGAGACAAATAAAACTAATATAGATGCAGACCCAGGAGGGCAGGCTGACAGTGCGGACAAATCAGAACCTGCAACCTCGGGGGAAGGGGAAACTGCTTCAATATCCAAGCATTCGGAAACAAATAGTGACAATATTACAAATACACAAAACGATGAAAATGTAAATAATGACAGTAGTGAACAAGTTGTTACGGAAACTAACAATAATGATACTGAAACTCCGTTAGATGGAAACATAAATTGTGTTGATGAGTCTTCAAGTATAGCTAATACAGGTGATCAAGATCAGACTAGTAATAGTGAACATACACAAGTTAATGCTGATCACTTGGACAAACAAACAGGTGATGAAACGGTGACTAGTTTATCCGATAAACAAGCGGAGGAAGTTTAGTGTAGAAATCTTTAACCCATTACCAGACGACAAAATTTTATCCTGGCCCAAATTCAAAGGTAATACAGACAACGATTTCAAGTAAATGAAATTCTACTCTTTCTTTGTAGAAAACATTGTGGGAAATGAAGAAATTGCTTGTGACAAGCAATTTCTTCATTTTCCACTATGTTTTCCAAAACCTTTATCTTTAAGAGTGCCAGAAAGCGTCAATGTTTGGGAATGGGTTAATATAGAAATCTGCTGGAATTCTTAATGGCTTAACTCAGAGCTCTTGATGAGACAGAAGGATCATGCCTTTAGCACAAACATGCATTATTTCACATTGGAAGACTTTGGTATTAGTAGTCTTTATAATTTAGCCATTCAGTGATTCTTTTAAGTACCAATGGCATAGGAATTTACATTCAAATTATGATAGTTTTACATTTTGATGCTGCTTACCTTATGTTACATATACTAGTTAGAATCATTTCATAAGTGATTCAACCATGTATACCCATAGCTAGCAAGATATAACATTTCAATAATTTGTAATGGCAAATTTCTGTGTCTTGGATAGTGATAAGAATTGTGTACTTAAGGCAACCTAAATGGGTTTCCAAAACACTGGATCGGATTTACAATTTTCAATAATATGCATTTTGATATGGCTTCTTTCTGTTTCAACTTGAGCTGTGTTTATTTAACGTTACAATACATATCTTGTTGTGTAAAATAGTACGTAGGATTTGTTTGAATGCCGTTAGATATAAAGTTCATAATATTATAAATATGTAACCAAAGCAACCTTTTATATATAGATTATACATCCCTAAATGTGCTGATTTCTATTAAAGTGTCTTTCGCTATTAAAGTTTACAAACATTAGTTTAACCCTTTCCCAAACAAGACCTGGATTTGACTCCCTAATAGAAAAGGCTTGGGAAAACATTGAGGCAAAAGAAGAAACTGCTGATAACCAGCAGTTTCTCCTTTTGTCTCAATATTTTCTATGCCATATTTTACGCAAAATATTTTTTTCTTTCATAACTTCAATTTTGTCATTTGTGGCAGTTTTTGCTGTGGATCGCCCTTAAAATTTGCTGTTTAGGAAAGGGTTAAAGCTGTAGTTACAAGGATTTTGAAGAATAGCAGAGATCAAGTAAGTACGGTAAATTACCCAAAATTTCGTATACCCCAATAGTTCGCCAAAAAATTCGTATACCCTAATAGTTTGTACATCTTAATTTAAAAAAAATTCAAATATCTCCTAAATTTTGTATGTATGTTTTGGAAAAAAAGCAAAGAAATATTTCCAAAATTTTGTAATCTATCTATTATACGTTCAAAGTTAAACGAGAATAGTTTACGGTTGTTTTGGTTTATTTTAAGGAAGAACTATTACCTTTACCTACGTAAAATTAAAGCAAGACAACCGTATCTATTCTCGTTTAATTGTGAATCTATTATACTGTTCATCGATAAAAGATTCATTATTGACAAAAAAATGTGCTTATGGAGTCTCGTCTTCAAACCAACAAAATACAGAATTATTGTCATTGAGAAGAAAGCATAGAATGAAAAAATTTGAATGCTGGTGAACAGCATTTTCTTCTTTCTCTTATGTTTTCGTGGGCTGTAGGCCTAATTTTTATATGCCACAACAGATTTGCCTTATTTGTTGGTGTATGTAAGGGAAGAGTCTTTGTTTTATGTTCATATTTGTGATCTGTCAAGCAAAAAGGGCCATTTGGACAGTTGGAAAACAAATACGCAAAAAAATAGATTGGACGCAGCTGAGGTTAATTATATATCGCATTTAGAAAAAGAGCATAAAGGTATGTAGGTAAATCACAGTCTAGATTCATAAAATAATCTTAGAACGAAAAGCTTTGACACTAGTCAGTTGGCGCAGTTTGCAAAGACTGAGTAAGATTAATACTTCACATTTTTCACACACACCCAGATGGTCCCTTTTTGCTAGACAGGTCACATTTTGTTGTTGATTAGTACATTAAGTCTATTTGAATGATATATGTTAAAACTTTTTTTTATTGAAAAGTAGTTTATATGTAAATGGAGATTGTATATAGATTCTATATATATTGTAACTTGTAAATAGCTCTGTATACATGTGAATTGACTTCTGTTTTATAAATAGGAAAAATACATCCACTGTTTAGGTTTACCCTTTCACGTATGACAAAAAAGTAAGGTTGCCCAAAGTGAAAACTGCAGCAGGTTTTTTTAGTGCCTGTGAAGTTACGATATTTTGCACTAACCTAAGATGACAAAATTTTAGACTGGTCCAAATTCAAAGATGTTACAGATGACAAAATATTAGACTGGTCCAAATTCAAAGATGTTACAGATAACAAAATTTTAAACTGGTCCAAATTCAAAGATGTTACAGATGACAAAATTTTACACTGGTCCAAATTCAAAGATGTTACAGATGACAAAATATTAGACTGGTCCAAATTCAAAGATGTTACAGATGACAAAATTTTTGAGTGAATGAATCGTCTGCAGCAGTTTTCAAGTCTTAAAAGTCAATGTTTTGCTATTAGGGGAAAGGGTTAAAAGATCACATTATAGATCATGGTTTAAGAACATGTTTTACCTTAACTCATTACTGCTCACTGATGCCCTTTGACTCCCTCACAAGAAAACGCTTAAGAAAACATTGTAGAAAATGAAGAAATTGCTTGTGAGAAGCAATTTCTTCATTTACCACAATGTTTTCTTTCAAAAAAAGAGCAAAAAAATCTTAAATTTTATTCACTTTAAGTGCTGTCTGCAACATCTTTGAATTAGGTCAAGTTAAAAATTTTGCTGCCTTGTAATGGGTTAAAGAATGAAAGTTAAGCTGGCTTATGTTAATGTTTGCTTTTAAACGTCTTCAATCTTAATTACATTCAAGCTTACTGCAGAATTATCTCCTCTTCACTTAATGTTTTCTAGCCTAGAAAAGCCATTGCACAGTTGGTAGCGCTTCAGACTCTAAATCATGAGGTCCCTTGTTCATTCCCCTGTTGCAGCAAATATCGTTTCAGACAAAATTTCTCCCACCAATAGTTAAATAATTGTTGACCTATTTGGGGGAGCAGCCGGAGGCTCAGTAGGGATATTGTGGTAGTACTGATATGAGAAATAACAAGAATCCATGGCTTGGTGCTGCAGCATAAAGACTTTGGAAAATAATGAGGCAAAAGAAGAAATGCTGATAGTAATATTTTAATGAAAAGCGCCAACTTCATGGTGGATAATCATGTGATACAACAACTTCAGAAAATCTTCAATAATTTTGTTAATACAAAACTGATTGGAATTCGGTTTGAAGCATGGAAGGTTGGAAAATACCAGGAATTAACTGGACGTGGTGGATTTTTCAACAATCAGCTGATAAAGAAATTATCGAAGATCAACCAACATTTGGTTGATCTTCAGTAATTTTTTCATCGGGTGATATTTCAAAAATCCACCATGCCCATCTAATGCTTGATGTCTGTCCATTTTCTCTGCTTCAAATCGAATTCAAATCAGTACTGTATTAACATAATTATTGAAGATTTTCTGAAATTGCTGTATCACATGATTATCCACCATGAAATGGTACACACTGAACGTAATTGAGGTTTGAAGACTGAAATCTTTTCTTTTGATATCTATTATCTCTGGCAGGACGCAGATGTTGATTTTTAGCTCGACTTTTCGAAGAAAATGAGAGCTTATACTGTCACCCGGGCGTCGGCGTTGGCGTTGCAACAAAGGTTAAAGTTTTTTCAAACATCAATAACTTCCATACTATCAAAGGGATTCAACCCAAACTTGGAATACTTATTCACCATCACACCCTCTACCTTACTATCAGGGCCCATGACCCTGGCTCCACTATATTTGGAGTTATGCCCCCTTTATACTTAGCAACTTTGAAAGTCCAGCACTTAGAAAGTCGAGCGCGCTGTCTTCGGACAGCTCTTGTTGTTGTTGTTCTTTAAATTATTTGGAACACTGAAACTCTGTTATAACTCTATCATGACTATTATTATGATTAATATTTCTATGGACATGAATTTGCCTTGCTGTTCTTTCTTACTCTCCATTGATTGTGGTTTTGAATCAAAGATTGGCCAATATCTTTTCTTACATTTGACAAAAATCATAATTGTGTCTCTTAACAATGGATGTTGAAGGATGGCTGGAGGTTTGGATCGGATATTGTGGTAGTTTTGGTGAGAGAATTATCAGTCATTTACGGTCAGGTGTTACAGCCGCTGTGATATGAATGCAGCATTTGAAAGAGGCCTAACCAATCTTTCAGTAAATCATCTTTGTCAACATCTGTTTGGTCGTCTTGGCAGCTTTCAAATTGGAACATTCTATTTTTTGCTGTTCGGGAAAGGATTAAAGGAAAACCCCACCTCCGTTATCCCATGCCACACAGTGAATCCTTTTGTTTCCTCACAAGATAATGGCTTTGGAAAATATCTTGGGGAAATAAAGGAATTGCTTATGACAAGCAATTTCTGCATTTCCCATAATGCTTTCGTTGTGAAAAAGACCAAAAAATGTAATATTACATTCACTTGAAATTGTTGTCTGCATCATCTTTGAATTTGGACTAGGTCTAAAATTTGGCCGTCTGGTAATGAGTTATGACAACACTAAAGCCTCTCTTACAACCGGCCGTACGCGCTTCTGCGTGCGGTCTGCGTCTAAAACTTATGCATAGTCGTGCGATGCACGCACGTGCGACGTAGGGTTTTGGTGGACGCAACCACGACGCAGACTGCACGTAGCAAAGAATTGGCCGTACAATTCTTTAGCCTCTCTTACAACCCGTCGTGCGTCCTTATAAATCGTGCGTTTTAAAAGTCTCCGAAAACGTACGATTTACAACGACACACGTCGGGTTGTAAGAGAGGCTTAAATAGCTGTCGAGTCATGATTTTGACGTGTCTACTCGGTAAATTTTGGATAAAACTATTATCCAGTTACGATATTTTGGCATATGTTGACAAATTCTACCAACAAAAACAAGGAAAAGGCATTCTTCAATTTCGATTCAATTTTACATGAGTTGTTTAGAATCTTGCAGGTAAGAGACATCTGCAAGATTCAACCCATCCAATGCAAAATCACATTAGTTTGCAGTTCGATTTTGCAATGATTTTTTTTACAATTTAAGGGGGAATGCTCCAGTTTCCTAAATTTTTTCCCAATAATAGAATTTATTTATATTTTGTATGTTGAAATATCATGTTATTACCAATTGAAAAATAAAATAAAAATGGATGGTCAGCGATCTTGTTTGAATTTTATAGGCATTCGTATCACATACCCCTACATTGAAAAAAAGGCACAATTTCTTGCACCTATCCAATGTCACTAAATTGCTAATAAAATGATGTATATTCATCGTTTAGTCCGGAAAATGGATTTAAAGTAACGTCTTACATTTCATAAGAACAGAAAACCCAAAATATTGTGCTTCTATAAACGCATAAATGTATAAAACAGCATGCTCACGTGTTCGGCTAGATCAACGAAGCTGGAGTGTTTTATGTCAAAATTTGCATATTTTTGGAAATATTTCAGGTTCTACATAATAGAATTTGATGAAACTCCCTCATTGTATTAAGCAACATGTCCTGGTAATAATTCAAAAAGAAAATGTATAGGTCAGCGCACTTATTAGTGAACTACAGGATTTTTTATCGGCTACACATGAATAAAATGACGCAAAATGGTGGTAACTGCATACACACTTACGACTGTCTTGCTCTAAATAATCGATTTCCATCTTGAGGAAATCAGTTTCGCATAAGAAATACATTTTTACCGTCGAAAATGGTAAATTGTAATGATGTATAATATTATTGAAAATATGGTAGCGAAACATATTGGTACGAAACATTCAATTTACTACAGTAAAGACCGAGTGTTCCGAAAAACTGGAGCATTCCCCCTTAAAGACTGTGAGTCCTTGGGACTCGCTAGATTCCATATCAATTAGTCCAGGTACTAGCTTAGTGAGTCCAATACACTATTTTGATAGGAAATCTGTAAAAATGTTGCATCCTTGGACTCGCTAGAATTAAAATTTTGCATTCCAGAGACCAAATTATGAGTAAAAAGTGCAGGATGTGCAGGTAAAAAAAAAATCACTGATTTTGTGATTTTTACATTGGTAAAATGTGTAATAAACATGTGCCATAAAATCGTAACTGGATTGCAATTCTGGAAAAGGTAGAAAACGATGATAACCAACAACTTCACATTGATCTACCTATCGATCGAGGTGGGCATAAAAATGTTTTAATACTTTGTTGCCTTTTGCCCATACAATCCCTAGTTTTGACATCCCTATTTGAAAAATGTTTAAATACTTAACATTCAGACAATAGAAAATGCTGCAATATCATCTGCAGTGGCATTCACATTAGAACTTCTAAAAGTCATGCGCATTGGGAAGGATTAACCCTTTCCCAAACAATATAAAATTAGGGTGGTCCAAGTTCATCTAGGTGATATAGACGACAAAATAGATCTACATGTATATGTTGAAAATGATTCACAAAATGGAACAGAAAATATTGGGGCAAAATGAGAAAAAGCTGAATATCATCATTTTCTTCTCTTGCCCCAAAGTTTTCCCAGGCATAGTCTATAAGGTACGTCCAAATCAGGTCTTGTTTGGGAAAGGGTTCAACCTCATTCATGATTGAAGAACCTTTAACATGCTTTGTACGTAGCATGGTATGAATGTAAAAACCAAAATTCTCATCATTTCAAGTTATCAATATTTATTCATTTTAACGTAGCACATTTATTAGCTCACCTGAGCACAAAGTGCTCAAGGTGAGCTATTGTGGTCGCTTTTTGTCCGTCGTCCGTCCGTCCATCTGTCCGTCTGTCCGTCCGTCCGTCCGTCCGTCCGTTCACAATTTCTTTCAACATCTTCTCCTCCTAAACCATTGGGCCAATTTTTACCAAACTTGGCAGGAATGTTCCTTGAGTGACCCTTCTCAAAACTTGTTCGCGGATTTTTGATTCGTTAAAAAATGTGGCTGTGGCAGGGAGAAAGGGGCTTATTAGACTTCAAGAAATCATAAGAAAATTCTTTAAAAATCAACCATTGGGCCAATTTGAACCAGACCTTGCATGAATGTGCCTTGAGTCATTCTTTTCAAAATTTGTTCACAATTTTTTTCATTTGCGAAAAAATGTGGCCGTGGCAGGGAGAAAGGGGCTTATTAGACTTAGAGAAATCATAAGAAAATTCTTTAAAAATCAACCATTGGGTCAATTTGAACCAGACCTTGCAGGAATGTGCCTTGAGTCATTCTTTTTAAAATTTGTTCACATTTTTTTCATTTGTCAAAAATTGTGGCCGTGGCAGGGAAAAAGGGGCTTATCAGATTTGGAGAAATCATAAGAATATTCTTTAAAAATCAACCATTGGGCCAATTTGAACCATACTTGGCAGGAATGTGCCTTAAGTAATTCTTTTCAAAATTTGTTCACAATTTTTTACATTTGAAAAAAAAAATGTGGCCGTGGCAGGGAAAAAGGGGCTTATTAGACTTAGAGAAATCATAAGAAAATTCTTTAAAAATCAACCATTGGGCCAATTTGAAGCAGACTTCGTAGGAATGTTCTTTGAGTCATTCTTTTCAAAATTTGTTCACATTTTTTTTCATTTGTAAAAAATTTTGGCCTTGGCAGGGAGAAAGGGGCTTATCAGACTTGGAGAAATCATAAGAAAATTCTTTAAAAATCAACCAATGGGCCAATTTGAAGCAGACTTTGCAGGAATGTTCTTTTAGTCTCTCTTTTCAAAATTTGTTCACATTTTTAGCTCCACTGGCCGACAGGCCAGCGGGCTATTGTCATGGCGGTGTGTCCGTCGTGCGTGCGTCCGTCCGTGCGTCCGTCCGTCCGTAAACTTTTTCTTTAAAAATCTTCTTCTCAGAAACTACCTGATGGATTTCAATCAAACTTTACAAGAATGATCCTTGGGTGACCCTCTCTCAGATTCCTTCAAAGAATTTTGATTGAATCAGAATTACCTGAGTTATCTGCCCTTGAATATCAAAAATAGCTGGTTTTGACTTAAATTTTACTCTGAAATCCACAAATATTAACCAATCAAGACAAAACTAGTACAGAATGTTGGTGACTTTAAGATCTTACCTTGGTATAATTTTCAGCTTGATCTGAATTTTACATCATGAGTTATGTGCCCTTGAAATTGACAAAATTGCCATTTTCGGCTCTATTTTGACTTTGTTTTCACTCTAGCAATTACAAATATTGACCAATCTAGACAATACTTGTACAGAATGTTTGTGACCATAAGATCTTGCTTTGGTATAATTTTCAGCTTGATCTGAACTTAACATCATGAGTTATGTGCCCTTGATTTTGACAAAATCACATTTTCGGCTCTATTTTGACATTGCTTTCACTCTAGCAACAACAATTCTGCTATTAAATTCATACCCAACCTTACAGGATCGATTGGAACAAAATAATTACTTAATTGTTTCCTAACAGAAAGTCCTTAAAAGTTCCATGCCTTTGAATTTGACAAAATTGCCATTATCACTCTTGTCATCTTGATTCAGGTGAGCGATTTAGGACCATCATGGTCCTCTTGTATAATATAAATCAACAACATGTTTCTTGGTCAATCTTAATAAACGCCGATATTTTACCCCCCCCCCCCCCCCCCCAAACCATAACTGGCTCTGGTGAATCTATTCAACATAGATCTAGATTTTGAAAATATTGAAAATCTAATTTTCATTCAATATATTCAATGTGTTTTCTTCGACTAAAACCTTATAAATAATAACTTTAATATGCAACGGTTCTGTATTTAAACGAAAAAAAAAAGTATGTATAAAAAGGTTAAAAATCCAGCCTAGACACCATAAAACTGTCCATTTCCTCGTCTTCTGATTGTCCGCCATGTTTATCAAACATTTTCTGGATCAAATTGTTTATACCTTTCTGTTCACTTGTTTTGTGGGCAGTAAGGTCGGTTGTCTCATCCTCTACCGATACATCATAACTATATTCACTCTCGGACTCATTGTTCACATCTAGTCCAGATTCAAAGTCGCCTACAAAAGCCGTGTTTAAATCTCCAGAATTCACACTAGTGACGTCAATACCTTCATCGCTGTCCGAGTCTCCTGCAGATTTAATAAACGCCACGTCAAGATTGGATATTAGATGATCATCGTCATCATCATCATCGTCATCCGTGCTGTAATCTACTGACTGGTCAGCATCAAGGATATACGTATCATTACACAAACTGTCTAAGTCACTCTCCTGGTCGGTGTCTCGGTCTAACTCCCACGATTTTCTACAAACTTCCAGTAAGATTGAAGACCCTTCAGCAGAGTCACGTGATGATTCTATTTTTGGATTCTCCGTTCCGTCACCAGCTTTACGTTTAGACAGACCTTTCTGTTTGTAATTGTACAGAAACACGTCACTGATGTAGCGCGAGAGAAGAGCGCTCTTTCCGGTAGATTTGTCACGTGGTCTTTGTTGATTCCCGGATTTCAACATGTCGACTCGTTTTTCTGGAAGCCTTGAATCAGATGCGTGAACTGGAAACGATTTTGTTTTCGGCTCCTTGTGATTTTCACCTAGGGGTGGCACGTTATTATTGGCCATCATTTGTTTCATGTAAAGTTCGTCTACAAACGATTCTGCGTAATCCTTGGTTGGTTGGAACTCCCTTTTCAACTCAAGCACTGCTGATTTACGCTTCACGATCAGTTCAAACTTGGAACCTTCACATCCCCAGGATCTGATGATCTTCAGTACATGAGTACTCCCAGCTAACATTCTATCTACCCCACCACTTTGTTCAAACAAGCCGAGTGTGGTAGACTTCATGGTCGCGGTGGATTGCTTGTCCAGAATCGCGTGTATGACGTCATCGCATGTGGAGTATCTCGAGACGTACAGTTTATGTTTAACGTCACCAAACGTAACGTGGATTTTGGTCTTGCCGAGATGTTGTAGCTTCATCTGAAATTATAGAAAAAAAGTTCATAGATTAAAAAAAAAAGAAATCAACACACAAAAATGATTTAGATCTCTATGCCATCCAAACTATTCTTTTCCGGTTGGTAATTGTACAATAATGGTTAATTCAAAATTTAATGTTTTTCCCTGAGTACATTCTATGAATAGAGTTTTCCTTTTTGTTGTCCGAATTTTACATTCGCGCAGCAACCTTCAACATATGCCTACAATATTTTTATATCGTCAATGTAAACATTTTCACTTAGTCTTTGCTTGCATTAACCCTCTAGAAAAAAATGGGGGTTTCAACTTGAAAGCTGTGGAGGACGACAAATTGAATGTTAAAAAGTAGGCCTAATGAATTTGTGTATATCTAAGCAAAACATATGTACTGGGGCAAAAGAGGAAATGCTGATTATCAACATTTACTTTTTTGTATCAATATTTTTAAAATACTGAGACAAAAGGAAGAAAATGCTGATTATCTTTCTTTTAATTCAATAACTTTTTCTAATATGGGACTTCAAATCCTGATCTTGATTGAGAAGGGTTAACATAAGCATTTTAACTTTTTCCTAAGCAAAATCTAGTGTTGACGTTCCTAATAGAAAAGATTCGGGAAGCATTTAAAGAACAGAATAAAATACTAAAAATCAGCATTTTCTGCTTTCCGCCTCGTTATTTTCTGTGTTACATAGTAGGCCCTACTTTTATCCAATTGTCGTCTGTAGCAGCTTTCAGATTTGAATTATCATCAGTTTTGCCGTTTGGGAAAGATTGAAATAAATTGTCAGAATTTAATTTTATACAAAAATACCGATAACAAAAAATGGAATTGAATAATCTGGTGAAAGAAGTAATTAACTTGCTTACCTTTTCGAGTTTATAACTTGACTAACACTGTATAACAATTTCGTCAGTAAATGATGTATCTATGATGACTTTTCCTATGTTCTCAATGCAATGTAGTCGATTAGACTGGGCCAGACTATGTAGTCGATGTGAATGATACTTTGGAAAGTACTTAAGATGTTATATACTATCTTACAAAAATGTCGATCTTTATCTTTGATTCATAAAAAATATATACTAAGATTTTAATCTATTTGCGAGATATTCTGTGCTTTGTATGATTTTAATAAGATTTTAATCTCTTTGAATAATTTTCCCGGAAACACGAGTCGAACAAATCTGATAAGATATTTACACATCGGAACACGTGTTACTGTAGTGTTAATTGCAATAAGCCTGGTAATTGCTTGTAATTATTTGAGATTTTTTTCTTCTTCTTTTTTTGTGAAAATGGGCATACACTTCAATGTATTTTGTAAACCCATTTTCAAAACCACTTGTGGCTTTTGTATTCTAACCCCTACCCCATCCTATGAAGACAACCATAATTTTATAACACGTAAATTCATCAATAGAAAAATATTCCTTATGAATTCAAATGTAACATATATCTAATATAATCGCGCTTATTTTTTTCTAATTTATTGTTTCGTCTGCAACTTTTCTACATGCATTTGAGGTAGAAAACACTGTGGGAAATGAAGAAATTGCTTGTTTCTTTTTTTTCCAAAGCCATCATCTTGTGAGGAGTCAAAAAAGTCAATGTGTGGTAATGGGTTAAACATTCTGCTTTCTCGTCAACTAGGCCTACTATGAGCATCGTTTTGTAACAATCTGAAATTGTGTCCTTTCGATGAGATTTAATCCATGAGAACACAGTAAAGCCTTTTAAATCCCCATTAGATAAATCCTTTGGAAAACATTGTGCAAAATGAAGAAATTGCTTGTGACAAGCAATTTCTTCATTTCCCACAATATTTTCTTTCCAAAAAGTTATACAATTTTAGAATTTCATCAAATTAAAAATGTCGTCTGCAACATTTTTCAAATTGGACTACCCCAAAATTATGTCGTCTGGTAATGGGTTAAATGTTATTTGTCGAATGGCCAATACTGATCCTTCCTATTTATCATTTGTTTATATGCCTACGTGAATATTTCTGCGCCCAAATAACCATTTCACAAACGGCAACGTTGGACAGTTCCAATTGAAAGTGCTGTAGTAGATTAAAGTAGTCTTGGAAAAGTAAGGACTTTCATACAATAAAGGATAGAACAGATTGAGCTAAACTTAGATAATTCTTTTTATAGACATTCAATGGTCTTCCTTTGCCTTAATATTTTCACGGGCCTTTTCTATATAACAAGAAACCATGTTAGATATTTCAGCCATCAGAAAAATGTTTGGAAAATTAGAGTTTGCGTAGTTTTCTGATACATGTACATCGCAGCATCTAGGACCAAAGAAAGGGCAATTTTAGCGACAACAAGTGCCAAGTTTTTCTCTATCTATAGAAGAAAAGTTTCTCTAAGATATTACTACAAATGGAAAAAATGCGGGTAAATTAAACAAAGGATACAGACTTGATTTAGAAGGACTATATATCTAAAAGAACTTAATTGGAACATTTTCTAAACAGAAACGATCTACTTATTCGGGTGGACAAATTAATACAATAAATTCTTAAGAATAAATTCTTAAAATGTGTTTTTACGTGTTCGACAAACTAGCATGGCCCTTTCATTGATGTCAAATGTGGTCTCGTTCGGAAAGGGGTTAAGTATGGAATGGAACAATCTAGAACATGAAAACTATCCTTCTTTTCATATCATGTGATTTCGATTTGAATTACTTATGAATCACAGATTCTATTTCGAATTTGTTACTTTTTCAAAATTAAACATTGCAATGTAAGTTCAGAATAAAAAGAGAAAGATCTGATGATTTTTAATTATTTTTCTTTCCAAAACATGTTTACATGATAATTACACCAATTTGCATGTACTCGATTGCAATTTAATTTGCAAGAACTCTCACGCGTCCAATGTGTAAATATTTAATCATATTTTCTGGACTCGCGTTTCCGGGATTGCTCTACAAAAAGATTAAGATCAGACTTATAGTTTTACAAGTTAGAGATAAACATCATCATATCAACTACCCGGGTATATAACTTCTGAAATATTCATTTACAAATCATTCATAGCACTTCATATCGTAGAAGACAGATCGATCAGTTAGTGAAATAAAGCGAACACGGAAAATAAATAAAATCAACACCAACTTGATCAGAAAATACACTTTGAAGGTAAATATAAATTTACAATTTCAAAATGAAATTCATATTTTTACATTAATTCTATAGTTGATGTACAAGATATGTCAAAAAGCTTAAAATTACTTAAAACCTGTTCCGAAATAGGCCTAGTCCCTAGTGACGCATTTTGAAGCATCACGAGATGAAAGCTTTGGAGAAACAATTGTGGAAGATGAAGCAATTGATTGTGAAAGCAATTTCTTCATTTCTAGATCTACTGTTCAATGCGTTCTACTAAAAAAAAGTTTTTAAAAAGCCAAAAATCGTTAAATTTCATCCACTTAAATGTGTCGTCTCTGAATTTAGATCAACTTAAAATTTTGTCGTTTGGGAATGGGTTAATTTTACCAATTTTGATAAAACCGTCTACGAGGCACATATCTTGCAACAAAGCCTAAAACTATTAGACTAGCATTTCAAGTAACTGGACACAGTGATGTTCGGGCTGTCACATGATCTGTTAATTTTTATTGTCCAGCAAGATTAACCCGGAACATCTGCATATGCAATGACCCAACTTCGACAATGTTTTGTTAATTAAGACGCTCAACCAACGGACTTTGCACACGAAAACTAAGTTGTCCCGGGTTAATTTGGGTGGACAATACGCAATAATTGGTTTAACAACAAAACCATCATTCACCTGATGATAATACTCGGTTTAACTTCTTTATTTCATTTTTATTTATTTTTTTTTTTACAATTTCAGATGAAGCTACAATATCTCGGCAAGACCAAAATCCACGTTACGTTTGGTGACGTTAAACACAAGCTGTATGTCTCGAGATACTCCACGTGCGATGACGTCATACACGCGATTCTGGACAAACAATCAACCACGACCATAAAGTCTACCACATTCGGCTTGTTTGAACAAAGTGGTGGGGTAGATAGAATGTTAGCTGGGAGTACACGTGTACTGAAGATCATCAGATCGTGGGGTTGTGAAAGTTCCAAGTTTGAACTGATCTTGAAGCGTAAATCAGCAGTGCTCGATTTGAAAAGAGAGTTCCAACATAACAAGGATAACGCTGAATCGTTTGTTGATGAACTTTACACGAAGCAAATGATGGTCAAGAAAAACTTGCGACACCAAGGCGAAAACCACTTAGAGCCGAAAACAAATAGGCATATTTTGCCAGTTTACGCATCAGATTCCAGACTAAATCTGTCAAGAAAACAAGACAAGTTGAAGTCCGGGAACAGACCACGTGACAAAACTACCGGAAAGAGTGCTCTTCTCTCGCGCTACATCAGTGACGTGTTTCTGTATAATAACAAACAGAAACGTCTGTCTAAACGTAAAGCTGGAGACGGAACGGAGAATCCAAAAATAGAATCATCACGTGACTCAGCTGACGGGTCCTCCATCTTGCTGGAAGTTTGTAGAAAATCGTGGGAGTTAGATCGAGACACCGACCAGGAGAGTGACGTAGACAGTTTGTGTGATGATACGTATATCATTGAAGCAGATCAGTCCGTAGATTACAGCACGGATGATGATGATGATGATTATGACGACGACGATGATCATCTAATATCCAATCTTGACGTGGCGTTTGTTAAATCTGCAGGAGACTCGGACAGCGATGAAGGTATTGACGTCACTAGTGTGAATTCTGGAGATTTAAACACGGCTTTTGTGGGCGAATATGAATCTGGACTAGATTTGAACAGTGAGTCAGAGAGTGAATACAGTTATGATGTATCGACAGATGACGAGACAGGCGACTTTACTGCAAACAAAACATGTGAACAGGAAGATATAAACAATTTGATCCAGAAAATGTTTGATAAACCTGACGGACAATCCGAGGACGAGGAAATGGACAGTTTTATGGTGTCTAGGCTGGATTTTTAATTCAATAATGACCATTTGTCCGAATACAGAGCTGTTAAAGACCACAGCTTTAGTTGTACTTAAAATAGAAAACGTTGTTATTTTCAGCGGAGAAAACACTGAGAGAAAACAAAATAGACAGTTTGTTAATGAATGTATATAGATCTAAATGTGCTATATTGTTATATAATAAATTGAATATTTAACGTATTTTTTCGTCCCTTTTTCTTCTTACTCAACCTATCTTATGGATCAACAAAATACAACGACTGACAAAATTCTAATTTTCTATATCTAAAGATATAATTATCTTAAGAAAGAAAATTGAGTTTTGATCATCTTGTTAGATATAGATAGTCGCTTTTCAACAAAAACCTCGTACCTACAACTTTAAACAAGCTGTGGTTACGAGGTTTTTGTCGAAAAGCAGCGCTGTTGATCACGTAGAGATCTTACCATTGGTGCAAAATGATAGAACTGCCAAAAGTGAGGCGATTTGAAAATGAATCCTTTTATATCACTGACGTTTTACCCTCCTTCACCCCTTCAAACATTTTTCGAATCGGTCAACAGAATGGCAAAGAGTTTGAGTTTATTGGGTTTTTATGCCGTGTTCATCTGCCAGGGTCATATCGCGGCGGCTGGAGCACCTACCCATGGATTCCTGTTGTTTCTCAAACCAGTACTACCACAACACCCTTACCGAGCCTCCAGCTGCTCGTCCACTTAGGTTAACGATTTCAAACCCATTGGTGGGTGATAATTTTGTCAGAAAGGGTATTAGCCGCGGCCGGGTATCGAATCCGGGACCTCTCGAATGAGAGGCAGTTGCAGAATGGCAAAGAATTTTGCGATAAAAATAGAATTGGTTACCCGTTATGTTTTGATAAACCGTCGGTGTAGTTATGAAATCTCGTAATTACGGCTTGAGCCAAGCCGTAGTTACGAGATTTTATAACAACACCCACGAAATACTATTTGTGTGTCCGAAACGTCACGTTTAGCTGGATAAAATCGTTCCCTATTATTGAAAATTATCGAAGATGTTGTCGCGTGATTCACCATCGTGTAGAGATTGTGTGTCTAATACCCAAGACAGTATATCGCTGCTTTTTATCGAAAACCTCGTAACTGTAGCTTAATATAAGCTGCAATTACGAGGTTTTCGATGAAAAGCGACGACATTGTGACTGAAAAGGTAGAAATAATAGATTGCGATTCCACTCTCTTTAATAAATGCGTAAGCAAACATTAGACGTTATTGTTTTACGCCAAATCAAGCGAACGGACCATTTTCATTTATTTCAACCCTTTCGCATGTCGCAGAACAATTTTTTTGACAGAACAACTTACATAAAAACCTCGAATCAGGTATTAGTCAGGTATTCTATGGCAGGGAAACACGTCATGGTGTAACACATTTTGAAGCAGGGAATGCATGAAAACTCCGGTTATTTGGTGAACACGAAGGATTATTTAAATAGCACCCAATAAAAAGTTATTTGGTGACGTACCAAAATTTTGGTTGGTCGTCAATAACTCTTTAACAGGCTTTGTTTCTATCGAGGGGATTTTGTCCGACCTTATTAAATCTATCGAGGGGATTTTGTCCGTTATTAAATCTATCGAGGGGATTTTGTCCGCCCTTATTAAATCTATCGAGGGGATTTTGTCCGCCCTTATTAAATCTATCGAGGGGATTTTGTCCGCCCTTATTAAATCTATCGAGGGGATTTTGTCCGCCTATGCAAAAAATGACCGAGGGGATTTTGTCCTAAGAGAATTTTGTCCGATATTCGTTTTAAATATCGATCAAACCAAAAAGGCCTTTTTCCCATCTTCTCTGATTAAGCCATTACTAGACGGCAAACTTTTATGCTGGATCAAATTGAAAGGTGTTGCAGACGACAATTTCAAGATGATGAAATTCTGAACACATTTCCATTTTGTGTTGGAAAATATTGTGGAAAACGAAGAAATTGCTTGTCACAAGCAATTTCTTCATTATCCACAATGTTTGCCAAACGTTTTCTCGAGGGAGAGTCAAAAGGGGTCACTGTGCAGTAACGGATTAAAAGACGTTTTACAAATCGGTCATATACCAACAGATTTATTAATAAATATCGAAAATGTAGTGTCAGTTGATTCTCCGCCATGCTTAAAGGCAATATGATATGAACGAATGCGATCTAAATCGCATATTACTCTTAGGTTAAAATACTTTCACTTGTAATTGATACTCTATTGTATTGAAATCGATACAATTTAAAACTTTTGTTTTCTTTAAAATGCCTGAACAGTGAAATATGTAGAACATGTCGAAGCTAATGATTTTATTATTTATTACATTTATGTTACTGCTGATTTCTAGTTTTGGACTCGTTGTTTGTTCTTTAAAAGAGACAGGTATTTAGTTTTTATGTCTTCTTTTGACACATTTGTGACATGTTATTTAAATAAGTACCTTTTCATAATTACATCGTGTTTCTCTGTGTTCACTGAATTTGTCAGAACAGGGCTACAAATAGCTGATCATTTTAACCTTTAACCCTTTCCCAAACAACATAATTTTAGGGTGATCCACTTAAAAACTGCCACAAATGTCAAAATGGAAGTTATTAAAGATAGAATTTGTGTAAAATATAGCACAGAAAATATTTAGACAAAAGGAGAAACTGCTGGTTATCAGCAGTTTCTTCTTTTGTTTCAATGTTTCCCCAAGCTTTTTCCTTTAGGGGCGTCAAAACCAGGGCTTGTTTGGGAAAGGGTTAAAATCCTTTACAAAAAATGGCAGAATTTTGCAGTTCCAATTTGACATCTGCTACAGACACCAAACGGGTGTTCACAAAGATAGAATTTCTGTACAATAAAATGCCGAAAATTAAATAAGAAATGCTGGTTATATTCCATTTCTTCTTTTTCATCAATGCTTCCTTAAGATCTTTAAGAATTTGCTTTCATAATTGACCTTACACTATCCTTGATTAAGGTATGTCGGACCCGCGAGTCCGCATGTCCGTCTGCCCTTTCAAGGCATTGTTTTCTCTTCAGAATGCACTGACTCTTTAGATACCAAGACAAAGATGACAGGAGGTATCGGTGGTGAATCTTGCGTGTTCATTCTCGACTTATACAATTCTTGATTAACGTTTCGCGACATGTGAGTCCGTTTGCTAGTCTGTCCATAGAAATGTTTATACTTATTTCTTTGCAGAATGTACTGACTCTTCCAACACCCTGACTAAGATGACAGGAGTTATTGGTGCTATATTTTCAGTGTTCATTCTTTGCCTGACACTGTCATTAATAAATGAAAAATTGCGTTCAACCGATCCAGAACAAGCGGATAATAAATCCAAAACAGATTCTTCAACGGTAAGTCATGCAAATGGTAACCTCTTTTTAGACTTGTATCGAAAGATAAACGCATTCTGGTCTGTCCTTGTCTGTAA
Organism: Fragum sueziense; assembly: GCA_963680895.1. Classification (NCBI taxonomy): domain Eukaryota; kingdom Metazoa; phylum Mollusca; class Bivalvia; order Cardiida; family Cardiidae; genus Fragum; species Fragum sueziense. Next base: position 5,819,222 of record OY804600.1, on the reverse strand, counting down.
CATGAGTCAATCTTCGGAAATGAACGTTAAATTTGATATCTCTAATGAGCTATTTCTACAGATAGCAATCTTATGCAAAACTTACTCGTTATTGTCCGTTTGTTAACCGTCCTTTCCCAATTCCCTTATTTCATCCTATCCCTTTCAAGAACAATTTTATTGTCTACAACATCGTTCAAATTGGACTAGTCAAAATTTCTTCCATTTAGAAAAGGGATAAATCTGTATCCATTTCAGGACATCTCTTCTTCAACGAAATAGTGCTAAATGCGTTAACGAGAAGTAACACCAACAAAAGTGCGCATCAGCGAAAGAGTCCGTCAAAGAAAAAGCACACGTCAAAGAAAAAGAACATGCCAACACAAGAATATGTCACTTAACCTTTTCCTATCAGAAAGAATTATAGCTATGCCTATTGCAGTCGACAAAGACATGTATCAGAAGGGTCCAAATTTGAATAATTTCAGGGACAAATTTAATGTAACTAAAAGAAGAAAACGAGAATGTTGATACAGATAACACTGAGGGAAGATGATGAAATGCTGCTAAACAACATTTCCTTTTCCTCCCGAATATGTCGAAGTTTTTCTCTACCAGGCTCGTAAAACAATGAATTGTTGGATAAAGTAGTTTAATTAAGTGCTAGGTAGGCAAGCATTTTATTCGAATGAAATCTAAATGATTAAAATTGCTGAACAATTTTCATTCGTTTTTAGGTATTATACATCTTTATTTTACCTTTGTGGTTATTCTATATTTATTCTTTTACTAGAACTATTTGACTGAATTAATCTCAATTCTGGTAGATCTATGGTGTTTCTGTGAACGTTTTCTAATATCGTCGATGTAATTATAAAACCTCGTAACTACAGCTTGATGGAGGCTGCAGTAAAGAGGTTATAGAATAATACCAAAAATATCATCTGCACTAAAGCAGTGTAATAAACTATGTACATGTACTTGTTCTTAAACTATCTGAGTTTGCAGCATTTTATTGCTCAATCGCCACGATCAAAAACTTGAAGGCAAGTCGGACTTTTTACTCGACTAACATGCTGAAAGTCATAGAAAAGTATGCAAAATTTACTTATACAGCGAAGAATGAAAGAACGTAACAAACATTGGAATAACATAATAATTTTAATAAATACAACAAGAATTGTCCGCGGACAATAAAGCTCGCCCAAACGAGAGCTTGTTACAAAGAAAAGTCATTTCCTAGGTCAAGGTAAAAAGGTCATGGCCCAAAATGAAATTTTGTAAAAGTGGGTCAAGCTCCATGGTCAAGGTCACAAGTCATGGTCAAATGTGAACTGTGTTGGAATGAGGTGTCCGTGTGAAATATCAAGGCTGTAGGTGTAAAAGGACGTGAGTTATAGGCCAAGTTAAAGTTTTTTGAAAGTAGGTCAAACTCCAAGGTCAAGGTACAAGGTCACCGTCAAATGTGAACCATGTTGGTAGGTGTCCATGTGTGAAATATCAAGGCTGTAGGTGCAAAAGGACATGAGATATAGGCCAGGTGAAAGTTTTTTAAAAGTAGGTCAAACTCCAAGGTCAAGGTCACCAGGTCCAAGGTCATGGTCAAATGTGAAGTGTTGGTAGGAGGTGTCATTGTGTGAAATATCAAGGCTGTAGGTGTAAAAGGACATGAGATAAAGGCCAGGTTAAAGTTTTTTAAAAGTAGGTCAAACTTCAAGGTCAAGGTCACCAGGTCCAAGGTCATGGTCAACTATAAAAGGTCTTGGTGGGAGGTGTCCATATGTGAAATATGAAGGCTGTAGGTGTAAAAGGACATGAGCTATAGGCAAGGTTAAAGTCTTTTAAAAGTAGGTCAAACTCCAAGGTCAAGGTCACAAGGTTATGGTCAAACGTGAATAATGTTGGTAGGAGGTGTCCATGTGTGAAATATCAAGGCTGTAGGTGTAAAAGGACATGAAATATAGGCCAGGTTTAAGTTTTTTTAAAGTAGGTCAAACTCCAAGGTCAAGGTCACAAGGTCCAAGGTCATGGTCAAATGTGAATGGTGTTGGTAGGAGGTGTCCATATGTGAAATATCAAGGCTGTAGGTGTAAAAAGACATGAGATATAGGCCAGGTTAAAGTTTTTTAAAAGTAGGTCAAACTCCAAGGTCAAGGTCATGAGGTCAAAGGTCATGGTCAAATGTGAATGGTGTTGGTAGGAGGTGTCCATATGTGAAATATCAAGGCTGTATGTGCAATAGGGCATAAGATATAGGCCAGGTTAAAGTTTTTTTAGGCCATGTTAAAGTTTTTAAAAGTAGGTCAAACTCCAAGGTCAAGGTCACAATGTCAAAGGTTATGGTCTCAAATGAAAGGTCTTGGTGAGAGGTATCCACATGTGAGATATGAAGGCTGTAGGTGTAATATGGCATGAGATAAAGGCCAGGTTAAACTTTTTTAAAACGGTCAAAAAGTGGGTCAAACTCCAAGGTCAAGGTCACAAGGTCAAAGGTCATGGTCTCAAATTAAAGGTCTTGGTTAGAGGTACCCACAGGTGAAATATGAAGGCTGTATCTCTAACAGGGCATGAGATATGGGCCAGGTTAAAGTTTTTGCGGACGCTGACGCCGACGCCGACGCTGACGCCGATGCCGACATCCGGGGGTATGACAATAGCTCTTCCGAGACTATCGTCCCGGGCGAGCTAAAAAGCATGATACATGTATATACTTCGACGGGATACAAAAATTAAGCATTTCGTAGCTTTTCAACAAAAAACCTCGTAACAGCATCTTGTTCTGAGCTACAGTTACGAGGTGTTCGTTGAAAAGCAGCGATATGATGAATAGAAACATATTCATCATCATGATTTTGCTGGATCGCAAATTACTGAACATGTTTTAAAAAGATACAGAAATATTCCTCAACATTCTCCACTATTGAGCAAAATAAAACAACGACATCAGCAGCAGCGGTTATAACAACAAGAACAACGTTGTGTGAATTCATATCAAGTAAGCTAGTTATGGAAATTTGGTCTCAAACTTATGGCACCAGGGTTCTCCCCAGAATAACTTGAAGCCGTAGTGGCAAATTATAAACCTTGAAATACATTGTGTTCATGCAAATAATTGTGAACAAAACCATAATGAGAAAAGAAGAAATTGCTCAATTTGAGCAATTTCTTCTTTTCCCATTATGGTTTTATTCACAATTATTACATTTCATATTGTAAGATAACATTATTCATCACTTCTTGACATGAAATGCCTAGAAATAACCATATTTGGTGACCATTTTGAGGAATTAAACTGTGGGGTACTTTTGAAGCTGTAGTGGCATTACACTGATTTACATGAAGCTGTAGTGGGGCCGATACAGCTTATTTGGCTGGGGAGAACACTGGGCACTGTTTTATCATGGACGTAACACTATTAAATGGAGTAGCGTCCAGGTCACAGGTCATAGACTGTTGCATCATAATATACGATTTCACCTTTTCTACCCATACCATTTGTACCCGAAAGTCCTTTAGCGCATAGGGTACTAGCATCATGCTTGATAATCAGTCTAAGCTAGTAGACCCCTACATGAGCTTAAGGGATTACAAATAGAAGATGGTATGGACAGTAAAAAACGTATTATGCCCATCTTTCATTCGATACATCACAAATAAGCACCACTGATTTACACTCGCGCTGTCACATATCTTTAAATAAGCTTTCATATGTCGGTAAGTCATCAGTTCGATCCTTGGACATCCAATCATAGTAGGTATAGGAAGGAGCAAATGCTCCAGAGTCCTGATTATCGTCCTCGTCTAGAATATGATTGGCTCCGAATGTACTTTCTCTATAAGTGGGCGGAGCTGGAAAAGGATGACGAATTATCATTACAAATGAGCCGGGATCTGGAAAAGTGTCCCTTATAGTATTTGAGACAGGAATCCTAAGAGGCCACTATCTGCCTAAGTGCAGTCTGACCAGGACCAATGCTACTCCTCTATCGTTGATACAGGCAATGAAGAAGCTAATGGAGGACAACATGGTTCTTGATCAGACTGCGTGTATACGCAGGCTGATCTTGAACCATATTGGGCTCAAAAGCCTTAAGAGACCCTTTTCCAGATCTTGATTCAATGGTTTTAAACATACTCTAAACGCTACCAAATTCTGCGATTGAAAACTTTCGTATTTCGGCGTGAATTTTCAAAATATGTTATTGTTTATTACATGCATCCACCGTCTTTTCTCAGACGTATGACTTACTTAAAATGCCTTGCATTGTTCCCAAAAATTGACGCCAACTGACTAGAAAAAAAACGGCAAAAATAGTTTCTATCTTTACATAATAATAAGTGTCCATGAACTTTCCGAAAAACCCTCGTGTTTTACGTAATGACAACCTCCTTGGTTAAAGTAATTTTGTAACCTATGAAAGATACGTACGTATGTGAGAAATAACTGGCCCTATAGGAGCGGATGGTTAACCCTTTCCCAAACGACAACATTTTAGAGTGGTTCACTTCAAAATCTGCCACAAATGATAAAATGGAAGTTATTAAAGATAGAATTTGTGTAAAATATGCCATAGAAAATATTGAGACAAAAGGAGAAACTGCTGGTTATCAGCAGTTTCTTCTTTTGTTTCAATGTTTTCCCAAGCATTTTCTATCAGGGACGTCAAAACCAGGTCTTGTTTGGGAAAGGGTTAAACACGTATGGCGTTTGCAGATTTGTTTTGACGTATAATTCTACGTAACAGCAACCTCCCTCGTTAAAATAGTAATTTTAGCATTTATAAAAGATACTTGCGTATGTCAGACATTACAGGCCCTATAGGAGCGGATGGTTGAACACGAATGGCACTGGCAGAGTTGTTTTGACGTATGTTTTCAACGTCACTACGTAACGGAACGATTCCTATAGTGACGTCAGTATCCTGATCTATCTCGAGGATTTTAAACGACGTCTGTACTGTAAACTGAAAAGAAGAAAATTATTTCAAATCAAAATCTTTTTGATAAACAACGCCATTTTCAGCGGTTGGTGTAATATGATGCAAATGCATATCGTTAGTGTTATAGCAAAACGTCGTATCAGTTTTAAACAGTTGGAGATACGAGGTTTTGCTATAACAAATATTATTATTATTATCATTACATGTATTTTTATGTATTCCCTATACGCTAGTAAAACGTTTTTGCTTGTCTATAGATCTTATTGATTTACCCTTTAAAACAAGACCCGATTACCAGCATTTTTTTCTTAACTTCTTCAATTTCTTCTGGGTTGTCATGCTCAAAATCCTATCTTAATCAACATCGTCTGCAGATATATAAAAAGCCAAAGGAAAAAATCCACAAAGTTTCATAACCCATTACCACACAGTGACGCCTATCGACCCCCATTAAAAATCTAAAGAAAACATTGTGCAAAATGAAGAAATCGCTTCATTTCCAACCATGTTTTCTTTCCAAAAAAGACCAACATAATTATGTAAAATTCCATTCACTTAAAATAACCGTCTGCATCATCTTTGAATTTGGATAAGTCTAAAATCTGGTACATGGGATACTTTTAAGATGTGTCTTTGGGTTCAACCCTGTGTGGTGAATCTAGTAAATTTGCAAAATATTTAGTAATGCACTTACCCTTACAAAATAACTAATATCTATAATATTACATCCGGGCAATCCTGTAGGGGGCACAGGGGGTATGGGTAACATGTCTCGCGTGTATTGTACTTTTTCACCCCGGTTCACCTGACCATGTTCTATACGACTGATCACTTTTTTCTCGTCTATAGAAACTGATGCCGCGTATCTACCGCCTCGACTATAGGTCTTCTTTAATGTGATTACCTGCATTATCAAAAGAGCAATATTTTCTCAATATTTTCTATTGTTTACAAGGCCATATACACAAATTCTATAAGTGTATCAATACATGATTTTGTCGTCTGCAACAACTTTGAAATTGGGACGGTCCAAATTCTTGTCGTTTGGGAAAGGGTTAATAAATTACAAGTTTACTTTACCATAATAAGCCTAAGACACGAAGATGCGACCGTATTATCCGAGTAATTTGAGATTTCCGAGTCGACCATGATCGACTCGCCCGGCACGAAACCGGTCTTGTTTAGCGTAAAGCTGACGGTTAAATGGTCACTGTTAGGATAAGTTTCAGAAAACATTGAGACAAAAGAAGAAAATGCCGATAACAAGCATTTTCTACCCTTTGTCTCAATATTGTCTGTTGTATATCGTACGGAAAGTATATGTCGCTGCTTTTCAGCAAATACTTTATAACTGCAGCTTAAAACAAGCTACAGTTAAACGACTTTTGTCGAATAGCGATGATGTGTATCAATATCTACTCCGTCGTCTGCAGCAAATTTGAAATTGGGATGACACATTTTTTGTCGTTAATAAGGGTTAATAACTTAAAATAAGTCAAAAGAATTATTTACCATTATAAGCCTGAGGCACGAAGAAGAGACCGTATTATCGGAGTAGTTTGAAATTTCAGAATCCACCATGATTGACTCGCCCGGCACGAAGTCAGTTTTGTTGAGCGTAAAACTGACGGTTAAAGGGTCACTGTTAGAATAGGTTTGAGAAAACATTGAGACAAAAGAAGAAAATGCTGATAATCAGCATTTTCTCCTTTTGCCTCAATATTTTCTGTTGTTTATTACAAACAAATTCTTTATGTCAATGCTTTTCAACAAAGACCTCGTAACTGCAGCTTGTTTTAAGTTGAAGTTAAGAGGTTTTTGTCGAAATGTGACGGTGTGTATCAATATGTTTTGTCGTCGAGCACCTTTTCCTCCTTTTACCTCAATATTTTCCGTTGTATATTCCCTCGATATTTTTCTGTTGTATAATTATAATATATAGCATTTTCGTTGTCTTCAGCAACTTTGAAATTGGTAGGGTCCAAATTCTTGTCGTTTGGGAAAGGGTTAATAAATTACAAGTTTACTTTACCATAATAAGTCTTAGACACGAAGAAGAGACCGTATTATCAGAGTAGTTTGAGATTTCCGAGTCGACCATGATTGACTCGCCCGGCACGAAGCCCGTCTTGTTGAGCGTAAAACTGACGGTTAACGGGTCACTGTTAGAATAGGTTTGAGAAACATTGAGACAAAAGAAGAAAATGCTGATAATCAGCATTTTCTACGTTATGTCTCAATATTTTCTGTTGTTTGTTATACAGAAAGTACTAGTATATAATGTCGCTGCTTTTCAGCAAATACTTTATAACTGCAGCTTAAAACAAGCTACAGTTAAACGACTTTTGTCGAATAGCGATGATGTGTATCAATATCTACTCCGTCGTCTGCAGCAAATTTGAAATTGGGATGACACATTTTTTGTCGTTAATAAGGGTTTATAACTTATAATAAGTCAAAAGAATTATTTACCATTATAAGCCTAAGGCACGAAGAAGATACAGTATTATCAGAATAGTTTGAGATTTCTGAATCCACCATGATGGACTCGCCCGGTACGAAGCCCGTCTTATTGAGCGTAAAACTGACAGTTAACGGGTCACTAGGGCAACAACAACAACACCAACGCTGCATGATGCTGTCGTTCTCTAAACATCCTTTACAAACGCTGTTTTTGGACGTGGTCTTTGTCACCGGTGCCTGTGAATGAAAAGTCGGATATCGTCGATTTTCAAATAAAAGCTGGTAACTGCAGCTTGTTTTAAGCTGCAGTTACGTGGTTTTTGTTGAAAAGCAGCAAAATTTATCTAAATTTAACATTTTCCCTATCAAGAACGCCATTTAAATTAAATGTAGGCCCCCTTTGTGTTAAAGCTTAGCAGAACCCTGAAGAAAAGGAAGCAAATGCTGATTACCAGCATTTTCTCCCTTTCCTCAGTAATTTCTATCCTACAAGAGAGTTCAAGATGTAGATACGAGATTTTTCAAGATAGGGCCTAAGCATAGGTATACAAAAAACCTCTTACCGATAACACTTTTATAAAATACTCAATTCAATATTTCGGCAAAATTTGCCTTTTTCAAGAGTTTGAAACTCTTGATAAAAGGCAAATTTTGCCGAAATATTGAATTGAGTATTTTATAAAAGTGTTTTATTGTATTCCCTGAGGAATAATATTGGGCAAGTTTAAAAAAAATGTGACCATTCACTTTTTACATGCCACGGCTCTTACAGAGAAACATATTCAACCAAATCAAAGCTTAAAAGATGTGATATTGTCTCTATATACTGGGTGCCAAGTTTAAAGAAAATCGCTTCACAAATAAAAAAGATATGTCATTAAAACATGTCAAAAATGTCAGGAGTGAAACGTTTTTGTGTGACACTTAACACGTGTACCAAGTTTCTAAGCTATGGTAAATAAAAGACAGTGACAGGATACTACAGAGTGTCCCAAAAAAAACGGAACCCATTTTTGAAAGTACATTTCTCATGTATCAGGCAATATTTCTCCACCAAATTTACATATGCATTAGCAACGACAGTTGCCAATCAGCAGTCAAAATTTGGTTGAAAAATAATGATTAGTTTTGAAAATATTGACATTAAAATGCATATACCCGGAAAACCATTTTAACACGATATCGATCTTTTCGTTTGGCAGCGCGGGCCTACACTCATTGAATAAATTGACGCTATACAATTGGTTAATATATGCAATACAATACAAAAATGATTTTGAAACATTGTATTCACAATAGTGCATTTTCATTTCATCTTTTTTGCTAATAAATAAACTGTTAATGCTGCGAGATGCGATGTAACTAAACTGAATACAAACAAAATATCCAAGTGCATCACATACTCATGAATAATAATCATAGGCACTTATTTTATTTCTGACCAACATGCCGGTCACCGCTCAATTTAAAGTATTACGGGTTTCATTTGACCTGACACCGACCTTTATGCAAAACACAAATTCCACAAAATTCACCAAAAAGAGTTAAATCATAGTCCACAGAAATGCATACTATGCAAGAAAGTTAAGTCTGGACTAATTTTAGGAAACATACCAAGCTTGTAATTTATGAAAATAAAAGTTAAAACTGCGCCATGTGAAATGAATCACATAATAATTTGAAATTAATTCAAACAACCACCCTATGGACTCAATTTGAACGTACAGAACGTGTACATATTAAATTTTGAGAAAATAGGTACATACATGTGCAACGGTACAGAATTCATTAGTTGACCGTTAGTGCGCTTTCACGAACAAACAAGACGCAAAAATCAATATCATGTCAGATCGTTTTTTTAGTGTCATTATTAATTTGCTTATAACTTTTGAACCGATGCATATTTTTAAGTGAAATTTGGAACACAAATGCAAAAATAATGTATCTTCAGTACTGCAAATTCAAGAATTAGATTTTTTGCTTACACTTAGAAATATTTGACTTTGAATTAGGGTTCCGTTTTTTTTGGGACACTCTGTACTATAAGCACTTGTAATTCATAAAACAACATGTGCATCATCATCTTAAAATTACCTTTTCACCTTATCTTCACTGGTTTAGGATGTGGAGCCTGTTTTATACAATACCCCTCTGAATTTTATGTCAGGAGTGAAACACTTTTTTATTTCAAAATGTGTTCTCATTTGTGTCTATTCAGCCAGAAATCTACCACTCAATTTTTTTTAGAAAGCCATCAACCTTGTGGACATTCTGCACTCTACTATTTAGTGATTCGTGAGTTACAATTTCTCATATTGTGCAATATATATGCTATCAGGAGTGAAACGCTTTTTTGGTGTCATTTTGCAAGATTGTGCACACAATTTTAGCTAAAAGGTAGTGAACATGAATTTAGAATATACTTTGGGCACTGCTTAACCATTTAGAATAGTTTTTAGCCACCGTAATTAAGAAATCTGGATGATATTCTGTAAAATTAGCTGTTGTTCTTAACATTTAAATGTCACACTTTGGTCACATTTTTTTTAAACCTGCCCTATTGTGATATTGTGTTCTTACCGATAGGTGCGGTGTTGCGTTCAGGTCGTATATTGAGTTGACGGTGATGAAAGTTTTACATTTCATATTAGATTTCCACGGCCTGTCTATCACTGCTTGCAGCCAGTAGCGCGTGCACCCACGTAATACGTTGTCTTGTTCGAACGATGACGGAATATTAGGGGGAAGCTGGATCTCGAATGGAAGCGCGTGTTGACCGGCCGGTAACCTTACATCAGAGCGGCCATCTGAAATAATAGCAAAGTTCGCTCTTGAAACTGAACAAAAATGATACTTATTTATACGGTAACTACAGTTGGCGCCACATCGTATGGCACGTGTTTATATTTGTTCAGTGTTCAATGGCAATTAATTTTGTGCTAAAAATAGAAAGGGTCAACTGTTATGTTTTAGTAACCCGTCGGTGTTGTTATAAAATCTCGTAACTACGGCTTGAATCAAGCCGTAGTCACAAGGTGTTATAAAAACACCCACGAAATACTACTTGTTTGTCCGAAATTACGTTAATGTTTACTTGACAAAATCGTTCCTTATTACATTTGAACAAATATAAACATGTGCCATATGATGTGGCGCCAACTGTACATACAATAATTTCCATAAACATAATGACTATTGTGAATAACTCACACAATAGGGGGTTTTCATTTAGATATTAACCTCAGCTATTAGAAAATGACACAATTGTGCCATAAATATGAATGAATTTGCTTATAATAGATTCTGTATGCATGTATCAATGTGAAAGCAGTTGGGAGAATTGATTACTGAGTCTCATAAATATACTCAGCAAAACTGCTAACGCATCACTCAGATTTTTGTTAATATTTGTTTAACCAATCTACAGAATACGTTCAAAATTTGCACATGTCGACTACCACCATTTGATAACAAGCCTGTGTAATTTCATAGTAAATGCTACAGTTTGTTTTGAAATATTGAACTTTTGAAAAGGACACCCTTAATTCTTAAATTCATAAAGTTTGAAATGTGATTAAAATGAGAAATTCATGCATAACTTTCAAACCGTTTGTATTGGCTGAGATAGTTCACGTGTAGAAAAGTTACCCCTCCTTACACAAACGGACGGCTTTAACACTATTGTGGGTGGGTAATTTATTCCCACAGAGGTAATGTTACGTCACTAGTGTCGTTGGTGTCATTGTTGGCGTCGACCGCGACGTGGGTTACGTAGATAAAAACGTATCGGTCTATATCTTATGAACTGTATGATATGCAGTCTTGATATTTCACAAATAGACAGGTTCCATCAAGACCTTTCACTTGAGACCATAAAATTTGACCTTGTGACCTTGACCTTGAAAAATCGACCCATTCTTTTAAAAGTGTGCGTCTGTGCGAGCTACGCTGTCCGCGAACAACCCTTGTTACGTAAGATAAGAAATTATTTTTTTCAGACTTCAATTTGACAATAAACAAGCTTTCAAAGTCAATTCAAATGAAAATGGTTGTAAGAGATTACAAGTTACACGAACCAAAAAATGTTTTGGTCCCCTTTTCGTATGACCGTTGACGCGGTCACATAATCAAGAAAACCTAGAAATAGTTTTATGGATGAGTGCAAAAACATGTGGGATAAACATATGCCAAATAATGAATCTAAATCTTTGACAATAAAGAAGTTATGCAATTTTAAAAAGTTATGCGTTAGCTCTTTTGCTGAGTATATAGCACACCACTATTAAACCATTACCTCACAGTGACTCCTTTTGACTACCCAAAATATAATGGCATTAGAAAACATTGTTAAAAATGAAGAAATTGCTTGTGACAAGCAATTTCTTCATCTCCCACAAAGTTTTCTACCCAAAAAGCTATAAAATCTCGAAATTTCATTACATTGAAATGTCGTCTGCAACTACTTTCAAATTGGAATACCCCAAGATTGTGTCGTTTGGTAATGGGTTAACGTCTCAAGAAGCATATCCATACAGGAGACATTGCACAAGCAGATTTCCCGGATTAATGTTGGCGCACTATACTACGTAACGTCGCTTTTCAACGAAAATCTCGTAAATGCAGCTTGTTTTAAGCTGCAGTTACGAGGTTTTCGTTGAAAAGAAGTGATAATACTAAACTGACCGTGCCCAAAGACAGTGACCTCGTGATTTACATATTCCTCCTCCTCCGAGTGACGAATTTTCCCAGAATTCCACAATACCCTTCCGATACCTCTACAAGTCACTTTGATCCCTGAAAAACATAATGTCCATTAGCCTACACATTGTGCTGTTGGTAATCATTTGAACAGTCTCGCCTAGATATATCTGTCATTTCGGAAATTTTGGTCTTGAACGATTCCAACCAAACGAAAGGAAACAAAATAGGCATAGGGCCTACGAACAAGCCCTACGACCTATACGAAATTGTTCAACAAGATTCTTAAAAGTTATTTAACGATTCTGTGATCACGATCATTGTCATAGTTCGATTCAAATTGGTTGGCTATATTGTTCGCGATCGGAAACAGGTCATGTATCTGATACAGTTTACCAACCATAACCAAAACTGGTGAGTGGTGTATTATATCGAATGAGTTAGCCTGTAGGGGCCTATCTTAAGGGGGAATGCTCCAGTTTTTCGGAACACTCGGTCATTACTGTAGTAAATCAAAAGTTTCGTACCAATATGTTTCGCTACCATATTTTCAATAATATAACACATCATTACAATTTACCATTTTCGACGGTAAAAATGTATTTGTTATGCGAAACTGATTTCCTCAAGATGAAAATCGATTTTTAGAGCAAGTAAGTCGTAAGTGTGTATGCAGTAACCACTGTTTTGCGTCATTTTATTCATGTGTAGGTGATGAAAATTGCCGTGATTCTCTAATAAGTGCGCTGACCTATACATTTTCTTTTTGAATTATTACCAGGATATATTGCTTAATACAATGAGGGAGTTTTGTCAAATTCTATTATGTAGAACTTGAAATATTTCCAAAAATATGCAAATTTTGACATAAAACACTCCAGCTTCGTTGATCTAACCGAACACGTGAGCATGCTGTTTTATACATTTACGCGTTTATAATAGCACATATTTTGGGTTTTCTGTTCTTATCAAATGTAAGGCGTTACTTTAAATCCGTTTTCGGGACTAAACGATGAATATACAGCATTTTATTAGCATTTTAGTGACCTGGACAGGTGCAAGAAATTGTGCATTTTTTCGATGTAGGGGTATGTGATACGAATGCCTATAAAATTCAAACAAGATCGCTGACCATCCATTTTTATTTTATTTTTCAATTGGTTATAACGTGTTAATTCAGCATACAAAATATAAATGAATTCTATTATCGAGAAAAAAATAGGGAACTGGAGCATTCCCCCTTAATTAATGGTCATCTGTTAACCACAAATATTAATTGAAAACAAGAAAGCTTATTAGTTAAAGAATATGTTAGATCTATCAATTGAAATCTTCCACCGATGACAATAGGGGCCTACTCTTCTTAACCCTTTCCCAAACGACTGAATTTTAGGGTGATCCACTTCAATAAATGACACAAATGGATGTTATTAAAGATAGGATTTGTGTAAAATATGGCATAGAAAATATGGAGACAAAAGGAGAAACTGCTGGTTATCAGCAGTTTCTTCTTTTGTTTCAATGTTTTCTCGAGCCTTTTCTATTAGGGACGTCAAAACCAGGTCTTGTTTGGGAAAGGGTTGATTAATACGATGTTCAAACCATAGGGGTCGTAAATTGACTCCAAGCACCCATGCTTAGATTTTTAGCGATTTTTAAAGAACATAAAAATCGCTAAAAGTCCCTGTGCCAAAGACTAATACTTGGGGCCTAATAATATTCTATGGCTGCCAATTTAAGGATAGGCCTACCTATAGTTTAAACTCGTAACGGTGCAAAATCCTCGACACAAGGCAAGTGAAATAGGCCTACCGCCCCCAAATATAGGCCTAGGCCTATCTGAGAAGACAAAATATCTTTTTTATGCAAGGGTGGATAAATATTGTCCATCTCTTGATTTTGGATTGCGCGCTGTATGTTTCAGCGAGGGATTTTGTCCAGGACATCTAAACCTAGACTGAGTTAAAGGTCCAGTCTATATCACAGCATTGGCCATTTCGCGCAGCCAACATAGAATGCACATCCTGTGCATGGTCGATAAAACAAGGGTCCTAGTTTTGGGACGGTGCAAATTATTACTGCATATTATGCATGCATGCAAAAGACGAATGTATTTACAAAATTGAATGCAATACACAATAATAGGGAATGATTTTATCAACTTAACGGTGGCTTAATTTCGAACAAACAATAGTATTTCGTATGTGTTGCTATAAAATCTCGTAACTACGGCTGGATTCAAGCCGTAGTTACGAGGTTTTATAACAACACATACGTTTTATCAAAATTCAACAATAAACCCAGTCTAATCTTATCACAAAATTCATTGCCATTCAATCAATATGCCCTAATCAAAAATACAAAAATAAAACATAAGTCCTTACCTCTCATCTTGAGGTCCGAGGTTAGATGCACGAGTACCTGGCCTTGCAGGATCTGGCCTGGGTGACATACGTTGTTGGTATTCAACATTACCACACGAAACGCGGTCACTTTGGACGACATTTTCACGAGTTTATAAAACTGAAATATTATGTCGTCTGCATACCGTGTACCTATTTATAGATATATATGTAATGTCGGGAGGCTATTTATAGCTTTCATTTGCTGCAACAGTCTTGGCGCAGTTTTCACCGCGGGTAATCACGTTACACAATAATTTCAGAAAATCGTCAATTATTTTCGTAATATTTGGTCAATTTGAATTTGGCTTGAATCAGATAAGGCGGAAAAATGCCAGGAACTAGATCTAATAAACAGTAATTGAGCGTAAATTTTAATTTATTCGCCAATAGGCCTAACCCTTTTTATCAGCTGATTTCGTTTGTTACATCACTTCGGTTCTTCTTCTTCTTCTTCTTCTTCCTTTTCTTCTTCTACTTCTTGTTCTTCCTTTTCTTCTTCTACTTCTTTTTCTTCAGACGTTACTTACTTAGAGCATATTTATTTTATATCGATTGGGAAGCAAGTTTTTACAACTTAATTTAATCTCTCTCGGCTCTGCTTCAGGACTGGAAAATACACAAGTAGGCTATTCGCGCCGAGCGTGTGGGTCGATGAAAAGCCCAAGAAATATCTCCGCTACCGGGAATCGAACTCGGGACCTCTTGGTCGCAAGGCCGACGCTCTATCTGTCGACCGCGGACACCACTTTTTCCTTTTCATTCAATGATCTTTTCATATCCAGAAACTAAAAATTCGACGGAGAGGTTGTAACGTCTGGGTTCCGACGAATATTTTTTTCACCAAAGAAATATTATTTGCCGAATATCAATTATCGCCGGACGATAAAACTTACTTTTGACAAAAATGTTACACCATAGACAGTTCCATTTTTCATCGTCAAAAACCAATCTAAAGTTAGATATCTAGTTTTCAAGAATTTGCTTCTTAGTAAAACAAATTATTTAGAGACAAATGCATCTTCCCCTCCAAAATTGACATTCGATCAACTTGCATGCTACATTACGGATAGAAAATAAGCGATAATTTTGCCAGGGACTCTTCAATTTCTGAAACCATCCATGACAAACTCATTGAACCGTTGTGTAAAGATTTCCGAAGTGGGGTAATAGAATTGTTCGATGTTTTCAAACGCAGTTTCTTTTATTTCACCAAACTCAATGCTTGTTACTTGTTCAAGAAAACGTTGTATGTGTAGTTTAATTGCATATTAGCTTTCTCGTTCTGTTCGTTTTTTTTTCTTTCTACAAAATCTTAATTTGTCAAACGCCTTTATTTACATAACTCATTTTACTTATCGTTAATGGGGGACCAAAACTTGATTAGAAATGACAGAAAACTGAAGTTACGAATTTTTGGTCCTTCACAAACGATATATAATATGTTTATCGGCATTTTCATTTAGTCTCAACATTATACTATCTTAGTACGGACGTCAAAGGCACGTCAAGACAAAAGTTGTTGAATTTACATTTTGACTGGGTTGCTCCTATTTGAAAGCTGTTGCCGACGAAAAGAAAATTCATGTCAAAGACAGAAAATGTACATGTTATTGGATTGAAAATATTGAGGGAAAGGAGAAATTGCTGGTTATCAGCAATTTCTTCTTGTACCTAAATGCTTTTCCCAAAGCTTTCCTTTAAGGGATGTTAAAACCAGGTCTTGTTTGGGAAAGGGTTTGGATTGGATTGAATTTTGATTTATGTCCCTCTCAATAGCTAGGGTCATATGGAGACAAGACAGGACTTTGCTTTTACCCATTACCACACATTGACTCTTTTTTACTCCTTACAAGATAATGGCTTTGAAAAACATTGTGGAAAATGAAGAAATTGCTTGTAACAAGCAATTTCTTCATTTCCCACAATTTTTCTACCCAGAAAGATAAAAAATGCGAAATTTCATTCAATTCATATTGTCGTCTGCAGCATCTTTGAATTTGGACCAGTCTGAAATTTTGTTGTGTGGCAATGGGTTAATTTAAGTCTAATCGGAAAGACTGGAGTGGTGGGGGATTGAACCTGCGACCGCTGTGTTACAAGTCCAAAGCGTTACCACTCCACCAAATCTGACACTGAGTTTGAAACACTTCAACCACAGAGGAACCCTGAGAAAACACAGAGTAGGTTTGGTCTTTACACCATTTATTTTGAGATCATCTATTAAACATTAAAGAAGACAACAAAAGACCTTTCTCATTCACAAGAAATTGTCTGATCAAGGTCTCTACCGGCTCATCCGATCTCCTAACCTGTTTCTCCATCATCACTTTAAAATCTTCTGTCACACCTTTATTCACACCTCGTGTAACTGTTCTTTGTCTGTGGAGGAAAAACGACAAGATATTCAGAACTCAGCAAAGTGATTTATAAAACATGTGTTTATGAAAGTTTATGTGCTGTTAGATCAAGAAAAAAAAAAACCCAAACATTTTTCGTGTTCATTGATATTTTTTCAAAAATGTACAGGCCTTAACCTTAAACTTTTCCAAAACAACAGATTACCAACATTGTTATCAGCATTTTCATTTTTTGTCTGAATGTTTTCCCAAGCCTTTTCAAATAGGGACATCAAAACAAGGTCTTGTTTGGTCAAGTGTTGAATGGTTCAACCATGTGAAACATTTTTTTTAATTTTTTTAATTACAATACAAGTATTTACTGCGAGATGGCCGTTGTATTGAGTGGTAGTATATCAAGACTATGTTTGCCAGATTGAAAGGTGTTGCAGACAACATTTTCAAGTCTATGAAATTTTACATTTTTGGTCTTTCTGTGTAGAAAACATTGTTAGAGATGAAGAAATTACTTGTAACAAGCAATTTCTTCATTATTCACAATGTTTTTCAAAACCATTTTCTTGAGGGACTTCAATAAGCGTCAATATGTGGGAATGGGTTAACCATAATACAGTGATGAAGCCGTTGATCTGGGTGGTAATATGTCTACACTACATTTGCCTGCATCTTTGTCTATGTTAGCTGAATTCATACATGTTAAACGTTAAAGTTAATGTAAAATATTTTTCAGTTAAGGAAGTTCACCCCTAATAAGATTCACATGTAATCGGAACTTTTCATGCGACTTCATTAAAATTCATGTATGTATCCAAACCTATTTGGGCAACGTCGTAAACATTAGGCGGTGGAACATTCCACCGCTTAATATTTATGTCACCCGAATAATAATGATGTCAGATGAATCTCATTAGGGATGGACTACCTTAAATACTTACTGTGATATGGCTGTTGTGCTGAGAGGTAATATATCTAGACTACATTTGCCCGCATCTTGTGTCTTCAGAAGCGCAAACTCTTCCAAAATATCAACATCTTGATACTTGTTAAGAAATTCAATCAATCATTGAATGAAAAAATGGAATTTTCTATTCTATTTCAAAACTAGATTACTTTCTTTTTTCTTTCTTTTTTTTTTTACATTTTTCCTTTCTATAAACACTTTCCAAAATAACTTTTTTTTAGAAGAACATTTGCTTAACATAGTTGATGCTTTCAAATAAAACATTTCTTCAACATTTTTAAAATTTTCAATTGCAAGGTCTACTTAGTCTAATCATCTGCTCATCTGGGAAATGATTGAAATTGATCAGCATTATTTAATTTCCCCATTAAAGAGTTTCCATAACTTGAGATTTACACTTTAAACTACATAAAGAAATTGAAAGGTTCCCTAAATGACAACCTCAATCCGACTTATTGGTGAAATTTATTTTCTCCACAGTATTTAACAGTCTTCTTTAGTGAAAAGTACCTACATGTTTTTTGAAGTGCAGGCTTTTAACAGGTGTTATTTTCATATTCAACGGTCTTTTATTTATTAGTGAAAGGATACTGACAATATAATTAAAGAAGGTATTGTAGGAAAAGCTGCCAATTTTCAAAATCTTCTGTACCAACTGAGAAAATAGCGCCTCATGTGTGGGCCAATCATATTGCAGCAATACAATCAGGTGACCAATCAGAACGTCCGATGGCTTTTCTCCTCGTATAGATAGTAGTCGTTCCTGCATAATAAAATATTTAGACTAAATTATGACATATTTTGTCGTTTTTATATATCTGTAGTTTCTTTAACCCTTTCCCACACAGCACAATTTTAAGGTGCTCCAATTTCTTTGAAAATCTCGTAATAATGGTGTTGTTTTTTTAAAAAAACTTAATATACAGTAAATGTACAGCTCCTTTCTTGAAATGTTCATTTTTGTCATCAAAGATATCAATTAGCCATAAAGAATGCCACGAAAGAAATGTGACCCATCTTGCTAAAAGGGACCTTGCAGGAAGTCCATTAATCAAATTTTGAGCAAAAGGATACGACACAAACGAGGTCAACAAGATGTCTTACTAGAAATTTACATTATATGTAGTAAGATAGAAGAAACATTCTTGATTCAGAAAATTACATTTAAGCGAGAAGTATCAACCCTAGTTGGTCCGATCGGACTGTGCAAACCACCAACTATCAATACTTTTCACAGTGTGTAGAGTTCTTTTTAGTATGACAGGTCACAAATATGGATGTAGTGAAAAGGTGAAGCAATAAATCCCAAATTTCATAAGATGTATGTATAGAATACAAAAAAAATCCAAATGTACCTTAAAGCAGGTAATCAGCAGCTGCATACAGTAGGGTAGAAGTTGATTTTCTGAGCAGGGAACCAAAACAAGATGGCGGCCAGATCCAAACACAAAATTGGTACAAGATATACTGTCCGATGATTCTTGAGTTACGGAGGATGATGGCATGGCTGATATAACGTCTAGAACAAGCTCACACGCTCTCTGTAATGTATTAGTATATGCATAATCAAGCCATTAAATAAGAGACTGTGAAGACATTCTATCTTTGTTATATCAATTTCAAACCAAATGTTGTGGGTACTCATTTTAATCAACTCGATGAGACGATTCCTATGAGTACCAACAACATTTGGTTTGATGAACACCAAAAAGTATTAGTTTTATGAAAAGCTGTTACCCTCTTTTACCTGTAGCTCTGTAATTTGCCTCAGTTGATGTAAACAAAGATCAAATCAGAGGGTCCATTTACATCATTACCAGTTTTTAACAAGTAACCATATCAATTTCTGCTGCTAAAGAAATGGTTAAGTTGCACAAAGTATCTTATGATGATTAGAACACAACAAACTAATACTTACAGAATAATTGCTCATACAATAGAAGCAACATGCAAGCTGCAATGAGTGTCTGATCTGGAAAGAGAAACAACAAGATGTGTTTATTAAACGGCAATGCCACCATGTTAGGTTTTCACATTAAATCTACCGACAGAGACACAGGCGGACAGATGAACAATGGTAAAACAATGTGTCTCTTATCCTTTGTTACAGGGGCATAAAAATGTATGTTCTAGCATTTTTATGTGTTTTCTTGTCTGTTGCAGTTTTTTATTGAAAAAAACTGAAGGAAAGCCAATTTCTATGAAAGCTGCTGCAGACAACAACAAGGATAATGATATACAGACAGAAGATGTGAACTATGATGCGGATCAATATGATGACCAGCATTTTCTCCTTTTGCCTACATGTTTTCTTGGGCATTTTTTTAATACAGACATGAAAACCATGGGCCAATTTTATCAACAATAATATGACAAATACATGATTATAATTTCTTGTCCAACTTGGCCTTAAGATTGTTTATTTTACAAGCCCAAGGCCTTATTAGAAAATAAGGTTAAATTGCCTGTTTAATCCTTTCCCAAAAGGCACAATTTTAGGGTGATCCATTTCAAAAACTGCCACAAATGACACAATGGAAGTTATTAAAGATAGAATTTGTGTAAAATTTGGCATAGAAATTATTGATACAAAAGGAGAATCTGCTGGTTCCCAGGTCTTTTCTATTGGGGACGTCAAAACCAGTCTTGTTTGGGAAAGGGTTAATCAATATGACCCCAAAAATATAGGACAACTTCTAAAGTCATGGGCAACATTTGCATAAAGTGTTTTTGCTGATTCTAACTACAACAAGATGTGTTTGTGAAACACAAATGCCCCCGAAATGGCCATTTTTCGAAAATGTTAAGTTTTCGTGGAGTAAAGGGTTGATAAGGGTTAATGGATGACCTTGAGGCAGGTCAAATTGCATGGAACAGATAGATATTGTTGAAAGGAAGTTGCATACCAAATTTGAGCTTTGTATGTCAAATAGTTTTGGAGAAATGGCAAAGGTTAAGTTTTCAGGTTAAGTTTTCGGACAGACGGACGGACAGACAGACAGACGGACAGACGGACAGACAGACAGACAGACGGACATGAGTAAAACAATATGCCCCCGATCTCTCGATACGGGGGCATAAAAAGATGAGTCATAGCCTAGTAAACAAGATGTGTTTGTGAAACACAAATGCCCCCGAAATGGCCATTTTTCTAAAATGTAAAGTTTTCGTGGAGTAAAGGGTTATTAAGGGTTAAGGGATGACCTTGAGGAAGGTCAAATTGCATGGAACAGATAGATATCATTGAAAGGAAGTTGCATACCAAATTTGAGCTTTGTATGTCAAATACTTTTGGAGAAAAGGCAAAGGTTAAGTTTTCGAAGTAGAAGGTTAAGTTTTCGTAGAGTAAAGGGTTGATAAGGGTTAAGGGATGACCTTGAGGAAGGTCAAATTGCATGGAACAGATAGATATCATTGAAAGAAAGTTGCATACCAAATTTGAGCTTTGTATGTCAAATACTTTTGGAGAAAAGGCAAAGGTTAAGTTTTCGAAGTAGAAGGTTAAGTTTTCGTAGAGTAAAGGGTTGATAAGGGTTAAGGGATGACATTGAGGAAGGTCAAATTGCATGGAACAGATAGATATCATTGAAAGAAAGTTGCATACCAAATTTGAGCTTTGTATGTCAAATACTTTTGGAGAAAAGGCAAAGGTTAAGTTTTCGGACAGACGGACGGACAGACAGACAGACGGACGGACAGACGGAAACACAAATGCCCCCGAAATGGCCATTTTTCTAAAATGTAAAGTTTTCGTGGAGTAAAGGGTTATTAAGGGTTAAGGGATGACCTTGAGGAAGGTCAAATTGCATGGAACAGATAGATATCATTGAAAGGAAGTTGCATACCAAATTTGAGCTTTGAATGTCAAATACTTTTGGATTAAGGCAAAGGTTAAGTTTTCGAAGTAGAAGGTTAAGTTTTCGTAGAGTAAAGGGTTGATAAGGGTTAAGGGATGACCTTGAGGAAGGTCAAATTGCATGGAACAGATAGATATCATTGAAAGGAAGTTGCATACCAAATTTGAGCTTTGTATGTCAAATACTTTTGGAGAAAAGGCAAAGGTTAAGTTTTCGAAGTAGAAGGTTAAGTTTTCGTAGAGTAAAGGGTTGATAAGGGTTAAGGGATGACCTTGAGGAAGGTCAAATTGCATGGAACAGATAGATATCATTGAAAGAAAGTTGCATACCAAATTTGAGCTTTGTATGTCAAATACTTTTGGAGAAAAGGCAAAGGTTAAGTTTTCGGACAGATGGACGGACAGACAGACAGACGGACGGACAGACGGACGGACAGACAGATGGACATGAGTAAAACAATATGCCCCGATCTCTCGATACGGGGGCATAAAAATATGCAGACATGATAACTAGGCACCCTAAGACCAATAAATAGTAGCAGGTGTAATAAATGTAACTTAACCCTTTCCCAAACGCCAAAAATTTAGGGTGTTTCAATTTGAAAGCTGCTGCAGACGACTAAATGGATCTTACCAAAGGTGCAAGTTTTGATTAATATAGCACCAAAATTATTGAGGTAAAAAGGAGCATTTTCTTCTTTTGTCTCAATGTTTTCCCAAACCATTTCTATTAGGGACATCAAAACCAGGTCTTGTGTGGGAACTGGTAAACCGTTAACATGAAGCAAATGTGATCAATTTTATATATACCTGTTGTTTGCTCTTGGAACCAATTGAAAAACTCTGCAAATGTCTGGCAGCATCTTGAAAAGCTCCCTATTTAAGAAAGAAATGAGCCAGGAACTGGAAAAACGAACATTCCTTAAGGCTTTTGAGCCCAACATGTTTCACGATCAGCCTGCGTATAATAAAGTCTGATCAGGAACCATTTTGTTCTCTAACATAGACACAGCATGATATTGAAATACAGTTCCCTCTAATGCTATAAGGGACGGTTTTCCAGATCTCGGCTCAAATAGAATACAGCCATGTATATTAGGCAGTAAAGATTCTCTGTCATCCAACAATGTAAAGTGAACACTGATCTAACTCAGTAATTTTATATTGTTAATGTTATACTTTGGCGAAATCTGTTTTGGTTGCATGGAAAACTGTTTTTTTTTAAATCGAACTTTAAATTGTTACATAAATTCTCAGAATCATTTATTGAGTTTGATTGACAAACATTTTGCGAAATCTCTAATTTGTCCTTTTAAATTATCACCTTAACCAATTACCAGATGGCAAAAATTTAGATATGTCCAAATTAAAAGTTGTTGCATACTATAATTTAACAGGAATGACATTTTACACTTTATGGTCTTCTTGGGTAGAAAACATTGCTGGAAATGGAGAAATGCTTGTCACAAGCAATTTCCGTATTTCTCACTATGTTTTCTTAAGTCTTTATCAATAGAGGCGTCAAAAAGTGTATCATGTGGAAATGGTTTAAAAAGTGTAATAACTACTTTTGAATAATAAAGAACGAAATTAACCCTTTTCCAAACAAGACCTGATTTTGACGTCCCTAATAGAAAAGGCTTGGGAAAACATTGAGGCAAAAGAAGAAACTGCTGATAACCAGCAGTTTCATCTACTGCCTCAATATTTTCTTTGCTCTGTTATCTACAACTTTCACTTTTAGTAACATTTCTTTTGACCTCTGCACCAGCTTTCACATTTGGCTACCCTAAAATTTTGTTGTTTGGGAAATGGTTAATGTTCAAATGGTGTGGACCAACAAACAGACAAAGCCGGCACATGAAAAGCAAGAAACATTGCAGTACCTGGTATAAAAACATGTCAGTTTGAAAATGGCCCATCCAGCTCCAAGTCTCCATACGCCAATTACTGCATAATACACCAAACTCTGACAGATAAAAGTCAGGGGTTGAAAAATCCACTCGCCCGCTCGCATTGGCGAGTAGAAAATGCCGTAGGACAAGTAGATTTTGGGACGAACTAGTCCGACGGGGCGAGTGCAAATTTAGGACTTGAATCACTCTGATTGAGGGAAAAAATAAAGGATCAAAAAGAAAGTATTTATTTCAAACAACTTCACATCGGAAACAATGATATTCGCTGTAAAATAAGACCGTTCCCTGTTAATGTCGATCAATCTTCGTAGACGCTTCTAGAGTAAATCTGTGTTACTCATATGCGATTATTTGAGCGAGATCAAAAACGCCGCAAACACAGTCAATTGATGACGTAGTCATTCCAGTTTCAATATAATCACGTGATTTTTCCGCACCCAAATAAGGTCACGTTTTACTATAATTTGTTTACAAAAGTCGCGCGTGCCAGGAAAGCGCGGGAAAATGGGATGAAGCAATGAAAACAATACGCTATCTACGTAGTAAATACACTGATGTTAGATGGTTTTAACACCAACGCGTTGTCTCTTTCTGTCATGCCGCCTCGCGATTACACAAAGAAATTCTTTCACATAATTTACCGGGTAGTTAAACTGGTGTGCTTACTCGACCATTTCGACAGCTAATCTATCTTTCAAGTTAAATAAAAAGTAAGTGTTTACAGTAACGTTAGTATTAATCGGCGATTGATTTATGGTAAAAGATGGAGTCAAGTCTGAGCCACATTCGATTTATTGACGGCCGCGGCCTTAGCGCAGTTGGTAGCGCATCTGACCCTCATTCGAGAGGTCCCGGGTTCGATACCCGGCCGCGGCTAATACCCTTTCTGACAAAATTGTCTCCCACCAATGGGTTTGAAATCGTTAACCTAAGTTGGCGAGCAGCTGGAGGCTCGGTAAGGGTGTTGTGGTAGTACTGGTTTGAGAAACAACAGGAATCCATGGGTAGGTGCTCCAGCCGCCGCGATATGACCCTGGTAGTTAAAAACGGCGTAAAACCCCAATAAACTCAAACTCAACTCGATTTATTGACCATCTTTTTTAATAAAATTGTTGCCTTATTCGCCTATGACTTTTGAAGTGGCGATCGCCAGCGCGAGCCCTGTCTGTCATTTATACCGAAGAAACTGTAACATTAAAGTGACATTTCAGAATTTTTGTCATAACTTTTACTTTTATTTCTATCTGAAAGAGCATATTTCCTTATGGAAATTCTGAAAATTTCAAGCCAAAATATTGGGCCGTTTACGAGAAATCTATATTTTTGTGTTAAAATTGAACAAATTGTTGTGGACAACAGTTCGGATTTATATGCAATTTATCGATAATGTCTCAACTTTAAATGCGTGTTTCTCGCTTATTGGCAACAACTTCAAAAAACTAATAGTATTTATACTCATTAGAATAACCAATCTTGGCATCAAGACATACTTTAAAAAATTGAAATTGGAATGAAATGTCCCTTTAACAGAGTCAAAGAGGTATTTGCATAATAATGCATCCGTAAGAGCCACCAGTCTAAACTTTGCTTCATCTTTAAGGGCGAGTTGGGTTGCCTTAAGGGCGAGTAGAAATTCAGAGCTACTAGTCCTACAGGACTAGTTGGTTTGAAGAAATTTTTCAACCCCTGAAAGTACAATATTATACTGTAGTGAATTGCATATTACGAGAATGATATCAATAGCCACAAAAATTCAACTTCCTTGACTATCAAGCACTTTTAACCCTTTCTGGACGCCCCACAAAATAAAGGCTTTGGAAAACATTTTGAAAAATGAAGAAATTGCGTGTGACAAGCAATTTCTTCATTTCCCACAATGTTTTCTACCAAGAAAGACCAAAAAAATCAAATTTTGTTCAATAGAAATTGTCATCTGCAAAACCGGAGTTTGGACTAGGCTAAAATTTTGTTGTTTGGTAATGGGTTAAATAGTGACGAAAATCAACAAGTGGATATAATTCTGCCCTAAAAAAACGGACGGTGTTCATCCCAGCCCAATAAACAGTAGAGGCCCACATCGGCTTTAACTTAATCAGTGTGATGCCCTTACACCTTCAAAAATACCTCACAACTTAATTTCACAATGGTCACCAAATAGAGGAATTTTGATGTATTTCATGTCAAAAATTGATAAATAATGCATTTTTTATCAATGCTATAAATGTATACAAAATCGTTACGGGAAAATAAGATATTACTCAAAATGAGGAATTTCATCTTTTTTCACTATGTTTGTATTCACAGTTATTTGCATAAACACTATGCTTCATATGAAGGTTTGCCTATACTTATATAATTTGCAGCTACAGCATCAAATTAATCTATGTAGAACCCTGTTCCTGTACCATGTATACTCTTTTGTAGCTTTCATTTTGTCGTCCAATATCTAATGAAGATGGCAAAAAAGTTAACCCTTTCCCAAACAAGAACTGGTTTTGACGTCCCTCAAAGATATGGCTTGTTAAAACATTGAGACAAAAGAAGAAACTGCTGATAACCAGCAGTTTCTCCTTTTGCCTCAATATTTTATGTGCTATCTTCAACACAGAATTTATCTTTTTCAACATACATTTTGTCGTCTGAAACTACTTCAAAATTGGACCAACCTAAAATTTTCTCATTTGGGAAAGGGTTAAAGACTGAAATCTTGAGGAAATGTTTTGGGAAAATTTGAATCTCTAAATGAAAAGATACAATATCAACTCTTCGTAATCCAAGTGAGAAGTTTATCAGCCAGCCCAAAACATTCAAACAAAAGTTCTGTATTACTATGAACATTTTGCCTTTTCCATACAATGTATTAATGTACAAACCTCTCTGTAATTCCGCAGATGAGTTCAGTAGTTCATAACATTTAAATGCTGTAAGAAAGTTCTGTATAATTTTTGATGAGTTTGTCACGCCTTCTGTTGCTTCAATCTGAGGTAAAAGAGATTCTGCTTTCAATCTTTTAGCTGGTGGTCTGAAATAAAGAAATTGTTTCAGTGATTGGGGTTTAACACCTCTTTCAACTGCTATGGTCATATTGCAGAAGCAGGATCGCCTAATCATGGAATACTGTCGTTTCACTCACTAGTACAACCACAACATCCTTTCCCACATAAAGTTAACAATTATGATAGCATTAGTGGGAGACAAATGTTAGAAAGAATGTTTTTGAAAAGTAGGTCAAACTCCAATTTCAAGGCCACTAGGTCAAAGGTCGTGGTCTCAAATGAAAGGTCTTGGCAGGAGGTATGCATGTGTGAAATATCAAGGCTGTATGTCAAATAGTGCCCGAGATAAAGACCAGGTTAAAGTTTTTTTTCAAGTGAAGACGCGACGGGACTGGACACCGACACTAGGGCTGTGACATTAGCTCCCTTGACTTAAAGTCCAGGCTCGCTATAAATGTAAGATTTCTGTTGTTTTACTCACTGTGAATTTGTTGTGACTTGATCTGCTTTGAATCCTTCTATAATTACCAGTGGTACACTGTTACTTGAACCTGAAGTCAGCAAGCAGACAGTAATTACATGTATTCCGTCATCAGGTAGCAGATTATTTACTGACAATAAAATGGATGTTGATAAAGATAAGATTTCTTTAAAATATAACAAAGAAAATATTGAGATAACAAGATGTGTTTGTGAAACACAAATGCCCCCGAAATGGCCATATTTCTAAAATGTTAAGTTTTCGTAGAGTAAAGGGTTATTAAGGGTTAAGGGATGACCTTGAGGAAGGTCAAACTGCTTGCAACAGATAGATATCATTGAAAGGAAGTTGCATACCAAATTTGAGCTTTGTATGTCAAATACTTTTGGAGAAAAGGCAAAGGTTAAGTTTTCGGAGTAAAAGGTTAAGTTTTCGTAGAGTAAAGGGTTGATAATGGCTAACGGATGACCTTGAGGAAGGTCAAATTGCATGAAACAGATAGATATCATTGAAAGGAAGTTGCATACCAAATTTGAGCTTTGTATGTCAAATACTTTTGGAGAAAAGGCCAAGGTTAAGTTTTCGGAGTAGAAGGTTAAGTTTTCATAGAGTAAAGGGTTCATAAGGGTTAAGGGATGACCTTGAGGAAGGTCAAATTGCATGGAACAGATAGATATTATTGAAAGGAAGTTGCATACCAAATTTGAGCTTTGTATGTCAAATACTTTTGGAGAAAAGGCCAAGGTTAAGTTTTCGGAGTAGAAGGTTAAGTTTTCATAGAGTAAAGGGTTGATAAGGGTTAAGGGATGACCTTGAGGAAGGTCAAATTGCATGGAACAGATAGTTATCATTGAGAGGAAGTTGCATACCAAATTTGAGCTTTCTATGTCAAATACTTTTGGAGAAAAGGCCAAGGTTAAGTTTTCGGAGTAGAAGGTTAAGTTTTCATAGAGTAAAGGGTAGATAAGGGTTAAGGGATGACCTTTAGGAAGGTCAAATTGCATGGAACAGATAGATATCATTGAGAGGAAGTTGCATACCAAATTTGAGCTTTGTATGTCAAATACTTTTGGAGAAAAGGCCAAGGTTAAGTTTTCGGACAGACGGACGGTCCACTATTTTAGGTGTTAGGGCCTTTTGTTAAGGGGCCAATATTAAGGGGCCATCGGTTTCTGTTCCGCTATTTTAGGCTTTAGGGCCCGTCTCGTTAAAGGGCCACTAATAAAGGGCCATCCATTTCTGACGGACAGTCCAAGTTTTAGGGCCATTTGTTAAGGGCCGTTTTAGGGCCCCTCTTTTTAAGGGGCCACTGATAAAGGGCCATCCGTTTCTGATCCACATTATTAAGGGGCCATGAAGTAAAGGGCCATACAGGTAAAAAAGAAGGCTAATATCTAGGGCTGACTATCCATGCTAATTATAATTATTGCAATAGTATCGCTATCTGAGCATTATTCATTGTGACATACTATCCCAATACTATCATGATACAATAATATTTCACAAAAGGGTCTTTATAAGGTGTATTACTTACTTACTGATTAAAATGTCTTTAAAATCTTCAGAAACAATCCCAAATTTAAGAAAAATAGATCCCACGTTACTATTTCCATGTGACTTAGATTGTCATTGCCACCTTCCCCAAGAAAACACCCACACATACAGATTGAAATGTGTTAAAACTTGAAAAATTGGATTTTTCCCCGAAAATATATACACATACAGTATACCCTGCGCAAACGACAGGAGCCGTTTGTTTTGATAACAAGCACTGGCTCAGGACAGCAAAGCGCATCCATCATCGGTTTCTGTTCCACTATTTTAGGCTTTAGGGCCCGTCTCGTTAAGGGGCCACTAATAAAGGGCCATCCATTTCTGACGGACAGTCCAAGTTTTAGGGCCATTTGTTAAGGGCCGTTTTAGGGCCCCTCTTTTTAAGGGGCCACTGATAAAGGGCCATCCGTTTCTGATCCACATTATTAAGGGGCCATGAAGTAAAGGCCATACAGGTAAAAAAGAAGGCTAATATCTAGGGCTGACTATCCATGTTAATTATAATTATTGCAATAGTATCGCTATCTGAGCATTATTCATTGTGACATACTATCCCAATACTATCATGATACAATAATATTTCACAAAAGGGTCTTTATAAGGTGTATTACTTACTTACTGATTAAAATGTCTTTAAAATCTTCAGAAACAATCCCAAATTTAAGAAAAATAGATCCCACATTACTATTTCCATGTGACTTAGAATGTCATTGCCACCTTCCCCAAGAAAACACCCACACATACAGATTGAAATGTGTTAAAACTTGAAAAATTGGATTTTTCCCCGAAAATATATACACATACAGTATACCCTGCGCAAACGACAGGAGCCGTTTGTTTTGATAACAAGCACTGGCTCAGGACAGCAAAGCGCATCCATCATCGGTTTCTGTTCCGCTATTTTAGGCTTTAGGGCCCGTCTCGTTAAGGGGCCACTAATAAAGGGCCATCCATTTCTGACGGACAGTCCAAGTTTTAGGGCCATTTGTTAAGGGCCGTTTTAGGGCCCCTCTTTTTAAGGGGCCACTGATAAAGGGCCATCCGTTTCTGATCCACATTATTAAGGGGCCATGAAGTAAAGGCCATACAGGTAAAAAAGAAGGCTAATATCTAGGGCTGACTATCCATGTTAATTATAATTATTGCAATAGTATCGCTATCTGAGCATTATTCATTGTGACATACTATCCCAATACTATCATGATACAATAATATTTCACAAAAGGGTCTTTATAAGGTGTATTACTTACTTACTGATTAAAATGTCTTTAAAATCTTCAGAAACAATCCCAAATTTAAGAAAAATAGATCCGACATTATTATTTCCATGTGACTTAGATTGTCATTGCCACCTTCCCCAAGAAAACACCCACACATACAGATTGAAATGTGTTAAAACTTGAAAAATTGGATTTTTCCCCGAAAATATATACACATACAGTATTCCCTACGCAAACGACAGGAGCCGTTTGTTTTGATAACAAGCACTGGCTCAGGACAGCAAAGCGCATCCATCATCGGTTTCTGTTCCGCTATTTTAGGTTTTAGGGCCCGTCTCGTTAAGGGGCCACTAATAAAGGGCCATCCATTTCTGACGGACAGTCCAAGTTTTAGGGCCATTTGTTAAGGGCCGTTTTAGGTCCCTTCTTTTTAAGGGGCCACTGATAAAGGGCCATCCGTTTCTGATCCACATTATTAAGGGGCCATGAAGTAATGGGCCATACAGGTAAAAAAGAAGGCTAATATCTAGGGCTGACTATCCATGTTAATTATAATTATTGCAATAGTATCGCTATCTGAGCATTATTCATTGTGACATACTATCCCAATACTATCATGATACAATAATATTTCACAAAAGGGTCTTTATAAGGTGTATTACTTACTTACTGATTAAAATGTCTTTAAAATCTTCAGAAACAATCCCAAATTTAAGAAAAATAGATCCGACATTATTATGTCCATGTGACTTAGATTGTCATTGCCACCTTCACCAAGAAAACACCCACACATACAGATTGAAATGTGTTAAAACTTGAAAAATTGGATTTTTCCCCGAAAATATATACACATACAGTATACCCTGCGCAAACGACAGGAGCCGTTTGTTTTGATAACAAGCACTGGCTCAGGACAGCAAAGCGCATCCATCATCGGTTTCTGTTCCGCTATTTTAGGCTTTAGGGCCCGTCTCGTTAAGGGGCCACTAATAAAGGGCCATCCATTTCTGACGGACAGTCCAAGTTTTAGGGCCATTTGTTAAGGGCCGTTTTAGGGCCCCTCTTTTTAGGGGGCCACTGATAAAGGGCCATCCGTTTCTGATCCACATTATTAAGGGGCCATGAAGTAAAGGCCATACAGGTAAAAAAGAAGGCTAACATCTAGGGCTGACTATCCATGTTAATTATAATTATTGCAATAGTATCGCTATCTGAGCATTATTCATTGTGACATACTATCCCAATACTATCATGATACAATAATATTTCACAAAAGGGTCTTTATAAGGTGTATTACTTACTTACTGATTAAAATGTCTTTAAAATCTTCAGAAACAATCCCAAATTTAAGACAAGAGTGCCTGAAAGGCACTGATATCGCTCACCTGAATTTTTCGTGTATTTGATTGTGTACAATATAAATTTTGTTGTAAACAAATATATATGTCAGTATTATGTCAAATTAAATTATTGTAAACTAGAATATCACTGAAAGTGATCATACCCCCCATTGATTTTTCACATGATTTCTCCTAGTCCGATACGCCCCGCCCTGCCACGCCCACAATTTTTGAACAAGTTTTGAAAAGCGTCACCAAATAAACACATCTGCCAAGTTTGGAAAGAATTGGCCAAGTGGTTGAGGAGGAGAAGACTTTTGAAGAATTACCTAAAGATTTCTTTTAGTCTGATAAGCCCCGCCCTGCCACGCCCACAATTTTTGACAAATCAAAAATTCACGAACAAATTTTGAAAAGGGTCACCAAAGGGACATTCCTTTCAAGTTTGGTAAGAATCAGCCCAATGGTTAAGGAGAAGAAGATTTTTGAATAACTATCTTAAGATTTCTCGAAGTCTGATAAGCCCCGCCCTGGCCCGCCAACAATTTTCGCCGAATCAAAAATTCATGAGCATGTGTTGAAAACAGTCACTCAAGGGACATTTCAGCCAAGCTTGATTCAAATTGGCCTGATAATTGATTTTTAAAGATTTTTCACATGATTTCTCAAAGTTCGATAAGCCCCGCCCTGCCACGCCCACAATTTTTGACGAATTAAAAATTCACGAACAAGTTTTGAAAAGGGTCACTCAAGGAACATTTCTGCCAAGTTTGGAAATAATTGGCCAAGTGGTTGAGGAGGAGAAGATTTTTGAAGAATTCCCTAATGATTTCTTTAAGTCTGATAAGCCCCGCCCTGCCACGCCCACAATTTTTGACGAATCAAAAATTCATGAACAAGTTTTGAATAGGGTCACCCAAGAAACATTTCTGCCAAGTTTGGAAAGAATTGGCCCAATGGTTGAGGAGGAGAAGATTTTTGAAGAATTTCCTAATGATTTCTTTAAGTCTGATAAGCCCCGCCCTGCCACGCCCACATTTTTTGACGAATCAAAAATTCACGAACAAATTTTGAAAAGGGTCACCCAAGGAACATTTCTGCCAAGTTTGGAAAGAATTGGCCCAGTGGTTGAGGAGGAGAAGATGTTTAAAGAAATTGTTGACGACGCACGACGCACAACGCACAACGGACGACGGACGCCGGATAGTGACTGACCCTAAGAGCTCCCCTTGAGCTCGTTGAGCTCAGGTGAGCTAAAAAATAGATCCGACATTATTATTTCCATGTGACTTAGATTGTCATTGCCACCTTCCCCAAGAAAACACCCACACATACAGATTGAAATGTGTTAAAACTTGAAACATTGGATTTTTCCCCGAAAATATATACACATACAGTATTCCCTGCGCAAACGACAGGAGCCGTTTGTTTTGATAACAAGCACTGGCTCAGGACAGCAAAGCGCATCCATCAAGTACTAGATAGTGAACATGAGTTGTCCGCGGACAACGTAGCTCGCCTATACAAGAGCTTGTCACAAAAACAGCTAATTTTTTCAAAAGTAGGTCAAACTCCAAGGTCATAAGGTCAATGGTCATGGTCCCAAATGAAAGGTCTTTGCAGGAGGTATCCATGTGAGAAATATCAACACCAGTTTAAAGTTTTTCAATTGAAGATGTGACGAGACGGGATACCGACACCAGGGCTGTGACATAAGCTCCCCGGCGGACATAAGGTCCCGGCTCGCTAAATATTCTAGTTCGAAAAGATTAAAAACTTAATAAACTTTTTCCCAAACAAGACCTTGATTTGAAGCCCCTATTAGAAATTGCATGGGAATACATTGAGACAAAAGAAGAAAATGCTGATGGTCACCATTTTCTTCTTTTGACTCAATATTTCCTTTGCTATATCGTACACAATTCATATCTTTATCAACAGCCATTTTGTCGTCTGAAGCAGCTTATGAATTGGACTACTATAAAAAAATTTGTTTGGGAAAGGGTTGAAATCAAATTTCTGAGTAACGAATGCATGCCTAGAGGCTGATATTACAGTAATAGAAGCATGTGCAAAGTTTGAAAGCAATAGCTGTTAAAGAAAAAAGTCATCACAGATATATGCAAGTTGCACTTGTGTAATCAGATTTGTTTTTTTTGTGTTTTTACGCCGTTTTCAACTGATATGGTCATATCGCAGCGGTTGAGGCACTTAACCATGGATTACTGTTGTCTCTCAAACAAGTACTAACACAAAACCCTAACCGAGCCTCCAGTTGCTCGCCCACTAGGTTAACGATATATTGCTTAACCAGGCAGAAAAGGAAACACATAGTGTTGGACTGTTTGTGCTCTCACTACCTTTATATACCTGTCAAAACTTTTAATATGCAACTTAGATTTATCTCTGTTATGAATAGTTTGCAACTAGAAACTTGTAAACTACATAAAATTATTTTCCATCCGTTTGTCCATTAATTTGAATTAAGTGGGCCTTGATGTAAAGGACCATGCAAGAAAAACAGTAGCCTAACAACATAAGTTCTTGATTTACAAAGCTATTGTATCCGATTTTTTCCGCAAATAAACCCCTACACCGAACAGGTATTAGATGAAGTGCGTTTTACCATTCTAAGGGTTAGATAGCATCTAGTGGTAAGTAGAAAAGCACTGTCTATACAATTTCAATCTTTAATTTGTAATTCTATTTTCAAAGATATCTAATAATCACTTTGGTTCATAGTTTATACTACTTGATGGCTTAAAGTGTTGTTCCTATCTGTATCTTCTCCATCCTCTGTGTCCTTACCAGCCCCATCTGAAACAAGAAAGTCAGAACTGATATAATTATGCTCTATGAAAAATGTTTGGTTTATTGGGGTTTTAAGCCGTTTCCAACTACTAAGGTCATATCCCGGCGGCTGGAGCACCTAACCATGGATTCCTGTCATTTCTCATACCAGTACTACCACAACACCCTTACCGAGCCTCCAGCTGCTCCCCCACATAGGTTCACGATATCAAACCATTGATGGGTGACAATTTTGTCAGTAAGGGTATTTGCCGCAGCCGGGTATCGAACCCGGGACCTCTCGAATGAGAGGCAGATTCGCTACCAACTGCGCCATGGCCGTGGCTATATGAAAAATGTAGTTGTTAGAGTTGCCATATTTAGTTTCTTTACAAGAATCGTGCAATATGAGCTATATACCAAAGTACATATGTATATGGACTTATAAGGGGCCAGGTAAAATTCTTATCCAATGAAAGGAATGTTTCTTTGGATAAAGCACAATGTATATAATGACAATTGAACTCCAGACAAAGTTGATGATGCAAGTTTTATAAAAGACAAGAAATGTTTATAAAACATATATCACGGGCCTATCTTTAATGTAGGTCAAACTCCGAGGTCAAGTTCACAAGGTTCAAGGTCATGGTCAAATGTGAAAGGTCTTGATAGGAGGTGTCTATGTGTGAAATATCAAGGCTGTAGGTGCAAAAGGACATGAGATATATGCCAGGTTAAGAATTAAGTGTGAAAAGCAACAAAGGGCAATAACTCTAAAAATTTGATCGGCAGAGTGATGGTTCTTGTGCACTGCACCTCTCCATAATGAGATCTATCGACCAGTAAAGTTTCATTATTCTACCTTACATATACTTTTTGAGTTATGCTCCGGACAAGAATCAAATTTGAAAATCAACAAAGGGCAATAACTCCAAAAATTTGATCAACAGAGTTACAGTTCTTGTGCACTGCACCTCTCCATAATGAGATCTATCCACCTATGAAGTTTCATGATTCTACCTTACATATTTTTCGAGTTATGCTCCGAACAAGGTTTGGTCTGCGGACCGACCAACCGACACTTGCAAAAAAATATACCCCCATTTTCTTCGAAAGGGGGCATAAAAATGACATGGTTCACAACAAAATTCATGACAAAGATGACGCATTAATTTGTTGGCAATAAAAAGGCTTTAAAAC
Organism: Fragum sueziense; assembly: GCA_963680895.1. Lineage (NCBI taxonomy): Eukaryota > Metazoa > Mollusca > Bivalvia > Cardiida > Cardiidae > Fragum > Fragum sueziense. The sequence goes on along the minus strand of OY804600.1, from coordinate 5,784,066 downwards.
ATTAAGAACATGCAAGTAAAAGGCAGACAAGAAGTACAACTCTTTTCATTGATAGGTCACATAAAATATGAATTGGTAAAGACATTGGCCACACTATTCAGGTTTGTTGAGCACTAGTAAGATTGAAGGGCCTCTACTAGACATCTTTGGACACTTTAAGGACCAAATAGTGTGACTGATTTATGTTAAAGGGCCATATTTATAAATGGACTAATAAGTGTGACTGGATCATGTTTAAGGGCCATATCAATGTATGGACAAGTAACTGCTAGTTAGGGGCCAGGTAAACATTTTGATTTAAAAAAGTATATCTTCTGTAGACAAATATGGTGGATGTTATCAAATAATATGGATAAAGAGGATTTTGTCATAAAAATCCATGGTTCACAAAAATACTGGTGACAATAAACAGCAAGTATATTTCTGTCTGGGTATCACATTTGTTTAAATTACAAATTATATATACAATTCAGATTGTCTATAGAATACACAAAAATACTTTGCATTACTGATCATGATCAACTTACCATCTGCTATGTTCTCAGTTATGACATCTTTGTCTATATTAGTCCAAAACCTTGGCTTATTACCAGTAACTTTTCTTTACTTGTTCACACCATCTGAAACAAGAATGTAAGAACTGATATATGCTGCTCAAAAATGTCACTGTAACGACACAAACCATATCCTGGGCAAAAGCTAACAACAAGAGTTGTCCGCGGATAACGTAGCTCACCTGTACGGAGCTGGTCACAAAAACAGCTAATTCTTTAAAAGTAGGTCAAGCTCTAAGGTCAAGGTCACAAGGTCAAGGGTCATGGTCCCAAATGAAAGGTCTTGGCAGGAGGTATCAATGTGTGAAATATCAAGTCCTTATCAATAATAGTGCATGAGATATAGGCCAGGTTAGAGTTTTTCTAAAGTAGGTCAAACTCCAAGTCAAGGTCACTAGGTCAAGGGTCATGGTCCCAAATGAAAGGTCTTGTCGAGATGTATCCATGTATGAAATATCAAGGCTGTATCTCTAATAGTGCCTGAGATATAGACCAGGTTAAAGTTTTTCAAGTGAAGACGTGACAGGACGTCCGGACGGTATGCGACTCCGACACTAGGGCTGTGACATAAGCTCCCCGGTCATAAAGTCCCAGCTCGCTAAAAATCGTGCAATATGAATTTTAAATCAAATTATATGGACTAATAAGGGCTGAGTAAAAATCTTTTCTTATGAAAGAAATGTTTCTTCTCAAGACAAAGTTAAACATTCTAAAATTGTATGAATTTTTAAATGCACACATGAATTGCACATCTCCAAACTGATAAGACATATCAGAAAATGAATGACAAAATAAACATTATTGTTGAGGTATGCAGATTACTTAAACGATTAAAGGGCCACTGGACATCTTTGGACATTTAGAGGGCCAAAAAGTGTGACAGATTCATGTTTAAGGGCCATATGCATAAATGGGCTAACAAGGGGCCAGGGCCGAAAAGTGTCGCTGGATCATGTTTAAGGGCCATATATATTATTGATATATGAACTAGTAAGGAGCCGGGTAAAAATCTTGATTTTAAAAGAAATCTTCTGTAGACAAAGATGATGCTAGCGATCAAACTCTATGGATGAAGAGGGTTTTGCGTAAAAGAAATCTATGGTTCACAGTAAAACTGGTGACAATAAACAGCGAGTTTATTTCTTTCTGAGGATCACATTGGTTTAAATTTTGCATTATACATGAAATTAATGCTGTCTATGCAATATACAAAAATACTTTTAATAACTGATCACTAACCTACCATCTGCTGTGTTTTCAGTTGTGACATCTCTGTCTATATTTGTCTAACACCTTGGCTTATTACCAGTAACATCTTCTGTGTATTTACTAAAACCTGAAACAAGAAAGTCAGAAGTGATATGTGTTCCCCGAAAATATCGTTGTAACAATTCAAACCATGTCATTAGATCCTGGGGAAAAGCAAACAACAATCATGCAACATGAATTATAAACCAAGTTATATGGACTAATAAGGGGCTAAGTAAAAATCTTATCTCATGAAAGAAATGTTTCTTCTCAAGACAAAGTTAAACATTCCAAAATTGTATGAAAAATGCACACATGAATTGCACATCTCCAAACTGATAGGACATATCAGAAAATAAATGACAAAATAATTAGGAATACTGTCGAAATATGCGGAGTACTTATACCATTAAAGGGCCACTGGACATCTTTGGACATTTAGAGGGCCATATACATAAATGGGCTAACAAAGGGCCAGGGCTGAAAAGTGTTGCTGGATCATGTTTAAGGGCCATATAAATTACTGATATATGAACTAGTAAGTGGCTGGGTAAAAATCTTGATTTTAAAAGAAATCTTCTGTAGACAAAGATGATGCTAGCGATCAAACTCTATGGATGAAGAGGGTTTTGCGTAAAAGAAATCTATGGTTCACAGTAAAACTGGTGACAATAAACAGCAAGTTTATTTCTTTCGGAGGATCACATTGGTTTAAATTATGCATTATACATGAAATTCAGGCTGTCTATGCAATATACAAAAAATACTTTGAATAACTGATCACTAACCTACCATCTGCTGTGTTTTAAGTTGTGACATCTCTGTCTATATTTGTCTAACACCTTGGCTTATTACCAGTAACATCTTCTGTGTATTTACTAACACCTTCTGAAACAAGAAAGTCAGAACTGATATGTGCTTCCCGAAAATATCGTTGTAACAATTAAACCATATCATTAGATCCTGGGGAAAAGCCAACAAGAATCATAAAATATGAATTATAAGCCAAGTCATATGGACTTATAAGGGGCCAGGTAAAAATCTTATCTTATGAAAGAAATGTTTCTTCTCAAGACAAAGTAATACCTTGTAAAATTGTATGAAGAATGCACACATGAATTGCAGTTCTCTAAACTGATAGAACATATTAGAAAATAAAAGACAAAACAATTAGCTATACTATTGAGGCATGCAAAGTACTTATTCCATTTAAGGGCCACTAGACATCTTTGGACATTTAGAGGGCCAAAAAGTGTGACATATTCATGTTTAAGGGCCATATACATATATGGGTTAGGGTTGCGGCCAAGGGGCCAGGACCAAAGAGTGTCGCTGGATCATATTTAAGGGCCATATTGATGTATGAATAAGTAAGGGGCCGGGTAAAAATCTTGATTTTAAAAGAAATCTTTTGTAGACAAAGAATGATACTAGCGATCAAACTTTATGGATGAAAAGGGTTTTGCGTAAAAGAAATCTATGGTTCACAGTAAAGCTGGTAACAAAAACAGCTAGTTTATTCCTTTCTTAGGATCAAATTGGTTTAAATTTTGCATTAACCATGAAAGTCATGCTGTCTATGCAATATACAAAATACTTTGAATAAATGATCACTAACCTACCATCTGCTGTGTTTTCAGTTGTGACATCTCTGTCTATATTTGTCTAATACCTTGGCTTATTACCAGTAACATCTTCTGTGTATTTACTAACACCTTCTGAAACAAGAAAGTCAGAACTGATATGTGCTTCCCGAAAATATCGTTGTAACAATTAAAACCATATCATTAGATCCTGGGGAAAAGCCAACAAGAATCATGAAATATGAATTATAAGCCAAGTCATATGGACTTATAAGGGGCCAGGTAAAAATCTTATCTTATGAAAGAAATGTTTCTTCTCAAGACAAAGTAATACCTTGTAAAATTGTATGAAGAATGCACACATGAATTGCAGTTCTCTAAACTGATAAGAACATATCAGAAAATAAAAGACAAAACAATTAGCTATACTATTGAGGCATGCAAAGTACTTATTCCATTTAAGGGCCACTAGACATCTTTGGACATTTAGAGGGCCAAAAAGTGTGACATATTCATGTTTAAAGGCCATATACATATATGGGTTAGGGTTGCAGCCAAGGGGCCAGGACCAAAGAGTGTCGCTGGATCATATTTAAGGGCCATATTGATGTATGAATAAGTAAGGGGCCGGGTAAAAATCTTGATTTTAAAAGAAATCTTTTGTAGACAAAGAATGATACTAGCGATCAAACTTTATGGATGAAAAGGGTTTTGCGTAAAAGAAATCTATGGTTCACAGTAAAGCTGGTAACAAAAACAGCAAGTTTATTGCTTTCTTAGGATCAAATTGGTTTAAATTTTGCATTAACCATGAAAGTCATGCTGTCTATGCAATATACAAAATACTTTGAATAAATGATCACTAACCTACCATCTGCTGTGTTTTCAGTTGTGACATCTCTGTCTATATTTGTCTAACACCTTGGCTTATTACCAGTAACATCTTCTGTGTATTTACTAACACCTTCTGAAACAAAGAGGTAAGAACTGACATATGCTTCCGGAGAAACTTTTTGTAACGATTTAAATCATATCATTAGATCCTGGGGGAAAGCCAACAAGAATCATGCAATATGAATTATAAACCAAGTCATATGGACTTATAAGGGGTCAGGTAAAAATCTTATCTTATGAAAGAAATGTTTCTTCTCGAGACAAAGTAAAATATTGTAAAATTGTATGAAAATTGCACCCATGAATTGCAGTTCTCCAAATTGATAGGACATATCAGAAAATAAAAGACAAAGCAATAAGCTATACTATTGAGGCATGTAAAGTACTTATACCATTAAGGGCCATTAGACATCTTTGGACATTAAGAGAGCCAAAAAATGTGACAGATTCATGTTTAAGGGCCATTTAGGGTTAGGGTTAGGGTTAGGGTTATTGCCAAGGGGCCAGTCTATATTCGGTTCAAAAACTTAACTAGCTGACAGTTACTTCTTTTATGTCTTTATAGGCACCCTTAGAACTGACAAATGCTTCCAAAATATATCATTGTTACTATTCAAACCATTCATTCTTGAGAAAAAAAAACTTAAACAGAACCATGCTATATGAACTATGCATCAAATAATATGGACAAATAAGGGGCCACTTAAAAATCTAATCAAAGATTATTTTTAAATGACGCTTCCAGTATGCGTCATTCACAAGACATATCGAGGGCTTGGTGCAAAACTATTGTAACTACGTTTTGTAAAATTTTAAAGGGGAGGGAAAAAACTTATTGACTTTCTCAAAGTTAAAGAGAAAAAATGATTTTAAAATTCTAAATATCTTTTTAAGTATACAGAATTGAGACCTAATGTTAGAACACATGATGTATTCCTACGTAAAGATTCAGAAAATGCAAAAAAGTGAATTTCTGAAAAATCTGTAGTTACAATAGTTTTGCACTGAGCCCTTGATATATATTTTTGTGTTGAAAAAAGCACTTTGGTACATACAGTAGTTCCAATGTATATGGAATTTGTAATTAATTTTGTGTCTCAACTTTAAAGGTGTGGTTTTTGCTTATCAGCAATAAATTCAAACAAAAGGGCCTTTTAAAATGGCCCTATATTGCTCAGCTGACTTTTTTGACTGACATTTAATTTCATATTCTCATACCTCTCCATAGGTCCTGGTCATTGGGTAAAAACCTGTAGGTCAAAATATTCTCAAGTAGGAGAACAGAAATGGATTTTAAACAAAGACCTATGTCACCCGAAAACTAAAATCTTTCTTGGGTCAATGACAACAACTATGTTAAGTTTCATGATACTAGGTCAAACAATTTCTCTAAGTCCAAAGAGCACCGCCCTGTCATGCCCACATTTTTAACAAATCTAAAAACCTGTAACCAAATGTTAAAGAGAATCACTCAAGGAACATTTGGGGGTCATTGTGACCCCCTTACCTTAAAAGTTAGGGGTCATTTCTACTATTTTGTGGGTCAAATGCCATAGAACTCAAGAATCATATGAAAATCTGGATTTAAAATTTGTGTCATTTATGTCCCTCGAGTAAAATTCTAAGGGGTCATTTGTTTTGAAATTGCGACAATGACGCATGATTTGTGCGTCATGGGAAAACCCTGAGCATGTATTGAAATTTCCCTTTTTTGGACATTCATGCGAATTTTCCCCCACCTATGGGGCCCTGACCCCCTTCCCCCAAACCTAAAAATAAACACGGTGATACACCCTGCCCTGTCACGCCCATATTTCTTGATGAATCAAAAATTTGCAAATTGGACCAATGGTTGATTTTTAAAGAATTTGCTCTGAATTTCTCCAAGTCTGATAAGCCCCACCCACATTTTTTGACAAATCAAAAATTTGAAAAAGAAAATAAAAAATGCCTCCCAAGAAACATGCCTGCAATGTTTGATTAAGATTGGCCTAGTGATTTAAAAGGAGGAGAGGATGTTTAAAGAAATTGTTGACAACGTCTGACGCACGCCAGACACAGGGCAATCACAAAAAGTCACCTTGAGCATTTGTGTTGCTCAGGCAAGCTTAAAATACTATTTTGTATCACCAGCAAGCAAAAATATTCATAATACATGTTCATAATACCCTCAACATTAACTGGTAAGTCATTTGAATGAATAAAAAAAATAGTAGTGGTCCGATTATAAACCCTTGAGGAACCCCACTAGCAGCACCTGAGCCAGAGAGCATAGCAAGACTTGGATATCTTGGGAAATCTGTAGTTGAATAATATATGGAAATAGAAAGTCAAACTCTAATTAGACTGGGTTAGATTGAATGGAGTTTTACAGCTAAGGTTATATGGAGCCAAGACCTTAATGTAAAGTATCATCGGTAAGACTGGAGAGGCGAGGGATCAAACCTGAGATCCCTGTGTATCAAGTCTAGTGCTATAATACCACTGCACCGAATCAGCTCTTAATCAAACTTGGACACTAGAACTAAGTTGGTGGAGTAATAAATGGATAAAGCAATATAGCCATTGTATGTTATCAAATATGAAGAGAGTTGCAGATTGGTTTTAGAAAATTCAGCTATTGGTAAACAGTGATTATGAAAGAATCAGAAATTGTTTGTGATGATTGTCAAGGGAGTGTAATCGCACCAGTAAAAACATTTACAATTCATTAATGACTAGCCAGATATTTTGGACCATGGCATTGTAAATTATTTACTGACAACACAAAATGTATGACCATTAGGAATTCAAATCAGACTTACTGGTACAATCTTATTGAAAAGAACAAGCATTATGTATTGCACAGCAATACCAAGTCCCCTACCGGCTTTATATATGTGTGCATTTAAAAAAAGAAGTAAAAAAAAAAACAAGTGTAATTTCCCAGTAATTTTCTAAATCCAGCATCTGTATCTCCCTAAAAAATCAATGGACCAAAACCCAACTCAAGCTTGTTCTGTAACTCATCAATGCGGGTCTACATACCAAAAATCAGCTCAATTCCTGCCAGTGTTCAGAAAAGAGTTCGGAAAACGGTAATTCCCCAGTAAATTTCTAAGTCAAGCATACATATTTTACTAAAAAATTACTGGACTGGAACGAAACTCAAACCTGTACTATAACTGATCACTGTGGGTCTACATACCAAAAAAACAGCTCAATAGCTGCACATGAGCGTTTAGAAAAAAAGTCCGGAAAACTGTAATTCCCAAGTAATTTTCTAAGTCCAGCATCCGTATCTTCCTCAAAAATCACTGGACCAGAACAAAACTCAAACTCGTTCTGTAACTCATCAATGCGGGTCTACATACCAAAAATGAGCTCAATACCTGCAAGCATTTAGAAAGAAGTCTAGAAAACTGTGATTTCCCAGTAATTTTCTAAGTCCAGCATCCATATCTTCCTAAAAAATCACTGGACCAGAACGAAACTCAAACTCGTTCTGTAACTCATCAATGCGGGTCTACACACCAAAAATAAGCTCAATGTCTGCAAGCGTTTAGAAAAAAAGTCCGGAAAACTGATTTCCCAGTAATTTACTAAGTCCACCATCGGTATCTTCCTCAAAAATCACTCAACCAGAACGAAACTCAAACTTGTTCTTTAACTCATCAATGCGGGCCTACATACCAAAAATGAGCTCAATGCCTACAAGGATTTAGAAAAAAAGTCCGGAAAACTGTGATTTCCCAGTAATTTTCTAAGTCCAGCATCCGTATCTATCTCAAAAATCACTGGACCGGAACGAAACTCAAACTTGTTCTGTAACTCATCAATGCGAGTCTACACACCAAAAATCACCGGACCAGAACGAAACTCACACTTGTTCTGTAACTCATCAATACGGGTCTACATAAAAAAATCATCTCAATAGCTACCAGCGTTTAAAGAAAAAAGTCCGGAATGAAAACTAATTCTTCGGAATGACTGACAGACGGACTGACAGACAAAGAGCAAACCTAAAGTCCCCTTCTGCTTCGCCAGTAGGGGACTAAAAAGAATTTGACATGCAGTAGAAACCATTGTAAATTGATTTATGAAACACAATAATAACAAAGGTCTGATTACATTTCTTTGAGGAATACCCCCAAAACATGTGTCTTTGATAGACAAGAGCTGTCCGAAGACAGCGCGCTCGACTTTCTAAGTTGCTTAGTATAAAGGGGGCATAACTCCAAATAGAGTGGTCCCAGGGTCATGGGCCCTGATAGTAAGGTAGAGGGTGTGATGGTGAATAAGTATACCAAGTTTGGCTTGAATCCCTTTGATAGTATGGAAGTTATTGATGTTTGAAAAAAACTTTAACCTTGGTTGCAACACCAACGCCAACGCCGACGCCCGGGTGACAGTATAAGCTCTCATTTTCTTCGGAAAGTCGAGCTAAAAATGAACCAACATGAACAGTTTGGTGCTTACAACGTATCCAGATCATTTTTCATCCATCCAACCATAACCAGTTGAGTACCGGTATATAAGCTAAGGATACACCCACCATAACCCTTTCCCAAACCACAACATTTCAGGGTGATCCAATTTGATAGCTGCTGCTGACGACAAGAGATGTTGTTAAAGATAGAATTTGTGCATAATGGAACACAAAAAATATTGAGACAAAAGGAGAAACTGCTGGTTATTAGCAGTTTTTTCTTTTGTCTCAATATTTTCCCATACTATTTTCATTAGGGACGTCAAAACCAGGTCTTGTTTGGGAAAGGGTTTTAAATAGGGCGATTTTACACACGTACAGAAAAATTGTTTCATCCAACAGCACAGAAGGTTAATTTTGATTTGCACCCTAAATTGTGTGAATTTTCAAAGTTTAGATACAGCAAAAGTAGAGTAGATACACACGACCTATCTACATAACATAATAAATAATAACAATAATAAATAATAATAATAATAAAGCCTTTATTTAACCAGGCAGCACAGTTGGGATAAGCCCAGTCTTCCCTGTGTGCCTCTACGTAACAGCGCACAAACGTCATGTTCAGTCTAACATTACAAATAAAAGCCTTTAGATATTTCATGTAATAAAGGTAGTCCAACCCTAGTGGGAGTCATGCGAGGTCGGAAGTATTCAGGCAACATCGTTCACATTCGGAGGTGGACCATTCTACCTGTCAATGTTTACGATATCACCCGAAAAAGTTTGAATGCATGTAACAATGTTAACAAGTCGCACAAAAAATTCTGACATTGCATGAATCTCATGGGGGTTCGACTACCTTAAAATGGTGTATATGTGTTGATCTTCCAACCATGAAGAACTACAACTCTTTAGCCACATGCGATTTAGGCCGGTAGAGCCTCTGATACACTACGTTGTAAAAAAAAATATGACGTAGTGTATCAGAGGCGGGAACCAGACTAGCGCTACCACTTCTAGAAGAGCTCTTACGCAATACGGTAATAAATTTGCTAGTCTGATGTTCCATGCAATTTGCAAATATAAATTTAAGACCCACAAATAAGTTAAACCACAAAACAAAACGGGTGCAAAACAACAAGTTTTGGATATTACAAAGGATTTACTTGGTAATCAATATTTGTTTTCAACTGCCAAATTGTTTTGTGGGCCCAGGCTTATCAAAGTCAAAAACATATTATCAAAAAATTGAGCTCTATGTCAATAGCAAATCAGTATTATCACTAATTTTGCTTGGTTGACTCGCCGAGAGAAGCAGAGCTCCAGATAATTTTCTGAGGCAATGGGTATTTACCCCTTAGAATTTTTTCAAATGCGTATTTCAAGATAATTTTTTGAGACAAGGCGTATTTACCTTCTTGTTCGGGAAAGGACTAAAATAAATAGGAACACCCGACCGGAACGGCCCACTTTCATTTTCGGGTTCAATGACATGTTTCCGACCGTCATGTTGTTTTTTTTCTGAACAAGTTTACCATCGTTGGCTATCTTTGCCTGTAGGGCCACTTCAGAAATAATATCGGCAAAAATCGCCTAAAGTTACGATCTGCTCAGGAGTGGATTTACTCGTTTGCCGATTAAAAAAGAAAACAAACGCCTTCGAGTTGTTGTTTTATTTCCAATTTACGGATCGATGCAATGGTTCGTTATTTATCATCCAATTAAAACCGGGTAAATGATTTGCATTCACGGAGATAACCGATTGATTGAAATTCAAATAAATGCAACATTCGGCATCATTCGGTAGATGTACGGAAATAGCCGATTGTCGCTCGGCTGGTCACAGTGGTGACATATTTGTTATTCCCCAATTATACTAGGTTGTGATTGGCTGATTTAAGTCGTAATATTGATATCGGATAGCTGACTGCCGTTACCTAATTTTTTTTACAGACCAAACAAGTTTGTGTTATTCGTTGGAATTTCCTAGTGTTTTTTTTTTTCAAGACGTTCTTCGATCTTGATACGCTGACTGACAATTATCTAATGCGTTTTCATTATTTTGAATGCGTATCTGTACGCATTTTTGTAAAAGTTAATGCATATTCAGACCAAATCAATGCGGATTTTACGCAAATACGCACCTTATCTGGAGCTCTGAGAGAAGTAATGAAAAGGATTTCATCCTTCTATAATCAACCCCCCCCCCCCCTGCTACATTGTATGTGTTTGAGATGGAAACATCTCTGCTTACTTTGCCTTGAGTCCTGGGTGGTCAAAAATTTATAGAAACCCCTGGACCATTGTTTATAACAGCAAATTTTGGCTATCAATCAAGGAAAGATGACAATATACATGGTGATCGCTAATTGAACAAGTATATGAAAAATTTAAAATCAATCATTGGGGCTGGACGTCACACATCTACGGCAGGGTGCAGTGTCCTTCCAAATAGGCCTAGCTCAGTAGCTAGAGCACTGATTTTAACATATCTAGAGTTTCCCCATTGTGGTCTTACCTTACAAGCTTATTGACACGAGTATTAAATCAATTAGAAAATTCACAGAAGTTTTGACATGTTTACAATCTAAAAAAAAATTTCTGACATAAGTGATAATTGAGAAAGGCGAAAATTAAGTAGACTTCAGTGAAGCAATTATTTTTTACTTGAAATTTTGAAGTGATGAGGCCATATTTTTCAAGATCGAATGAACTGGGCAAAAAACAATCTGACCTACTTTTTGTTTGGTGTTCGTTTTTGCATGATTTACATCACTCGAGTCATCTCTTAATTAGGATTGAAAGCTGGATCATCTTTTTTCTATTTCTCATACCATACAAACAATCTAGATTTGTCTGGATAACGGAAAAATCGGGTATTCAGCCCAATAAGGCAATATTTTGTTTTGAATGACAACTATGTTGTTGTTGTTTTTTAAATGAGCCAAATGGAAAAAAATAACGGCAAGGAAAAAATACAGTCGGTAACAACTACCTTTCATCGATTGTCGCCGATCTTAGGCTTCAACGACAACTAAATATGTCTGTTGATCGTTACAGCAATAAGAGAAAGCATGTGTGATTTGATTTGAATAACTTCCGTCAAACATATTTTCATTTCTTAACCTCGTAGCAAGCCTTCCTGGAAATGCACTAAATGACCGAATGTAAACAATGATACTTGACGATGTGATTATTAATTCATGCTTATCAAATTTGAATTGAAGCTATCATCCATTTATGTTGCAACAAATTTTATAACAAAACATCGTATTTACAATAGTCATAAACAAATCAGCACTTACATCCTCTTTCCCAGGTCCTCAGCCTGTATGAACTGAACTCAAAGGCTCCGTGAGGGTGAGTTTGTAAACCCCACACAACTGGTTCCCGTCACTTCGCGTGTCTAGCACGCTGCCGATAAGCAAGATGGGGTACCAGACACAAAAAACTGTCCACTTACTGAGAAAGAAAATCTATGGTACTGTCCACATCATGGAGAGAATTTTTTGGACAACTTTTTTAAGGGCCGTTTTTTATAAACATGATGGATGCATTTTTACAGCCCCTAGACAGCGTTTGAGCAAATAAACAAGGGGCCGTGGCCCCTAACCTGGAAGCGGCCCTTTTACTCTGTTTGGCCAACTAATCCAGCCCCTTCGCCAAGATTAGCGGCACGGACGGACAGACGGACGGACAGACAGACAGACGGACACGAGTAAAACAATATGCCCCCGATCTCTCGATACGGGGGCATAAAAAGGAGAAAATGCTTTTGTCTCAACATTTCCCCAAGCTTTTTATATAAGTCAAAATCAGGTCTTGTCAGGGGGGAGGGGGTCTGGAATTTGTCTCAAATTTGTGCCAAATCAAGATGTGTTTGTGAAACACAAATGCCCCCGAAATGGCTCTTGGAGAAAAAGCAAATGTCAAGTTTTCATGTTATGTTTTTTTGGGGGGAATGACAGACAGACAGACGGTGAAACAATATGTCCCTGATCGTTCGATACCTGGGCATAAAAATCTCAATATTTTCTGTTTTTCATATAAATTTTTCATGCATCATTTAAGTTGGACAATTACAAAAATCTATCAGTAGGTCTTATTATTACTTTATTGATATACTTACTAGCATAAAACACATCTGTATCCACGCTGACTATATAGTGGTACAAACATTACTATTGATATGTGACCTGTCACGCTAAAAGGGACCTTATCGGAACTCCAAAAATTCAAATTTTGACAAACTTGTCAGACTCACCAGAGGTCAACAAGATCCCGTATGCCAAAAATTAACATAAAGTAAGATAGGGAAAACATTCCGGCTTTAGAAAATCACATAAAAGTGAAAAGTGTCGGCCCTAGTCTGGCTGCGCGGACTGCGCAGACTGACTAGGGTCGATATTTTTCACACTCCCTATAAGGTCCCTTTTAGAGTGACGGGTCACACATACTTACTAGCATAAAACACATCTGTGTCAACACTGACTATATAGTGGTACAAACATTCTAAAAATAGCACTGTAGTAGTGTACAGTATCTGTTTGCTGCTTTCAGTTCCTGGCTGGTTTGTTCTGTTGTAAAGACTGAGAATATGTTGATATTGAAACTCCCTGAAATCGATGAAACTTCGCATTTTGTGGAAAATTCATGCTTGAATGTCAATTCACTAGGTATTAACTTGAACCAAGTCCTTGAATTACTCAATCAAATAGCGGATTCAGTGCAAAGCATAGACATTTCTCAGCTGTCGTATTACAGTTAACCAAATTATATTTGGAAAACGTTGGAGAGCTATATAGTAACCTTCATTTGACAATGCTTAAGCATTGTACAATGTGCAATGAATATAATTCTCTTATGGCAGTCTACCAGTAATGTCGCTTCACACAACTTAGACATATGGCAGTGGAAAATGCACAGGAAAACTTGTAACATGTCTGTTTAGATTCTATATGTTACAAATGTTATGAATGTTGCAAGGAAAAAATACACAGTCATGTGAATCTCAAAATAACTACATTACTTGTATACTACCTTAAATATCGTTAATACATGTTTTTTAACATAAAAAATTTACAACTGAATAACAGTCAAGTAATATTCACCTTGATTTATTAAAGAAGTCCAGCTCAATATCCCAGCCCAGACTTTGTCCGATATACACCAGCACTTTAAACAGGTTACCCCATGGGTCCGTCACATGACTCTCGCGATCTTGTAGACCGGCAATACTGAGTCGTCGCGTCTTCTTGGTGGGGGACATCAAGTCTGTAATCAAAGCTACAGATAAGAGGGGGTGAAGACATTGTTAATTTGTTATTTTGAATCTTAACCCCATTTTGTAGAATGAGACGATTCTAATGAGTGCTCGATGAACATTGAATTAAATATTGCATTTTGAAGTCACTACCCCAATTAGCTCTGTGTAATAAGAACAGTCACATTAATTCTACTTGCTTGTTGACTTTTCAAAGAATCCAAACCCCCTTAGTTTGACCTTACTGCTAACTATAAACCCAAAGAGAGCATTGTAGAAGGCTCCTGAATAAATGCAACATAGTTTATATAGAATTCTACAGATTTAATGATCTTTACTTTTGACCTTGATAGGTGACCTTGACATTTGACCTTGACCTTACAAATTGTTACAAACCTGGAGACAACAGGGTAGAAGGCTCCTGATTATGGGATGGTGGCTGTGTAATATAGTTGATGTAGAACTCTACAGACCTTTGTAACCACACATATAGACTTATGACCTTTTAATTTGACCTTGCAATTTGACATTTGACCTTATATATAGATACAAACCTGGCGAGAGTGGTGTGGAAGGCTCCTGATTATGTGACGGAGGCTGTGTAACATAGTTGATGTAAAACTCTACAGACTTTTGTAACCACACATATAGATTCATGGACGGTATCTTCATCTGCTTGCCTTTTTGTAGTATCAGAGGTAGGGCATCACAAACTGAAAGTGTATGTAGCAGATTAATCCATTACCAGACAGCAAATTTTTAGAGTGGTCCACTTTGAAATCTATTGAAGATGGAAAAATAAGCTATGATGAAGAAAGGATTTGTGCAAAATAAAATGCAAAAAATATTAAGACAAAATACAAAAATGTTGATGTTTTCACAAGCCTTTTGTTTTAGGAATTTCAAGACTAAGTCTTGTTTGGGAAAGAAATAATCCTTCCAAAACAACACATCAGATGCCATTGTTTTCTTAAAAGAATTAGAAGAACATGCCTCATGTTCTGTTTGGTAAAGGAATAAGGTAGGAAATAGTAAACTCACCCAACAGTTTTCTGAAACAGTTGACTGGTGTTATATACTTGGCCTGGGTTTCTGCATTCAACAGGGTATCAATCAGTTTCAACTGAAATAATAATATGAAGAAAGGGTACTAATACAGATGTATCTCAAAAATCCGAAAATTTCCTAATTAGAAAACCAGATGATACAGGTACATGTGCTTTAGACCACAAAATGGAAGTTGATAGATATTGAATTCGTGAGCAATATAGAATGGAAAATATTGAGGCAACAGATGACAATGCTTATTATCATTATTTTCTTCTTTTGCTTCAAAGTTTTCTAAAATCTTTTATAATAGATACCTCAAAATCTGGTCTTATTTGGGAAAGGATTAAATGGTAAATTTTGAAATTAATAGAAATAACATACAATTTTTAACAAAAGCATCCAAGAAATTAGACACCTACCCCATGTTCTTTAATGAGATCAGGGAATTTTCTCATGGCGAGTAAGAGTAGTCGACATTGTTCTAATTTGTCCGAGATCTTTTGTGAGACACTTAATAACATTTGACACTGAACCTGGGTCGGGATTGCTGCTAGGATTTCTGTATTAGAAATGAATATTAAGATCAATTGAATTCGGCTTACATATTCTCGCTTTTCTTAAAAAAACTTGTAACTGCAGCTTAAAACAAGCTGCAGTTACCAGGTTTCTTAAGAAAAGCAACCATGATCATGTAGTACATGTAACAGCAAAAGTAGTCGACATTGTTCTAACTTGTCAGTAATCTTTTGTGAGACACTCAATAACATCTGACACTGAACCTGGGTAGGGATTGCTGCTAGGATTTCTGTATTAGAAACAAATAGATTGATTGAATTGGATTTATATATTGTCACTTTTCTCCAAAAACCTTGTAACTGCAGCTTAAACCAAGCTGCAGTTACCAGGTTTCTGAAGAAAAGCAACCATGATTATGTAGTACATGTAACAGCAAAAGTAGTCAACATTGTTCTAACTTGTCTGTAATCTTTTGTGAGACACTCAATAACATCTGACACTGAACCTGGGTAGGGATTGCTGCTAGGATTTCTGTAAGAAGAGAAGAGTTTACATGATAACTAGTCTCAGCTGAATTCCTCTTTGATTGAATTTATTGAAGTATGACCTAAAGTATCACCAGAAAATGTTGCTACTGGAATATGGAAAATAGGTATTGTGGAATTTTGAGACCAACATGAATCAAGACTGGCCTCCACATACATGCAGTATGACCTTGTTCCATGTTCTTCCTTAATTTAACTTCTTAATTACATGTGCCATGTGGGAACTGCAAGTGGATAAGATTGATTCAAGTTAAGTGACATTTTCAACAACCACAGCAGCTGGTGAATTCAACCATGTGTTCCTGACATAAGCAAACACAGAGCTAGAGTTGAGTTTATTGGGGTTTTACGCCGTTTTCAACTACCAGGGTCATATCGCGGCGGCTGGAGCACCTACCCATGGATTCCTGTTTTTTCTCAAACCAGTACTACCACAACACCCTTACCGAGCCTCCAGCTGCTCGCCCACTTAGGTTAACGATTTCAAACCCATTGGTGGATGACAATTTTGTCAGAAAGGGTATTAGCCGTGGCCGGGTATCGAACCCAGGACCTCTCGAATGAGGGTCAGATGCGCTACCAACTGCGCTAAGGCTGCGGCCCACAGAGCTAGAATTTTGCTTTGATAGAGCAGTTATTCTAGAGGTAGAAATAAAGAGTTGAACTGTGTACATGCAGCTCGATCAACTTGTTAGGAAAGTATTCTGATAGTCTCCTTTATCATTTTGTAGAGTTTCTGAAATACTATGGACCTCTGTTGGAGGTCAAAAAGCTTATTGTGTGGGAAAGTATTGAGTAACTTTCACAAATATTTGTGGTATACCCTCTATAACAGATCATAAAGTGTGTTGTTCTTTTTTTCATTCAGTATATCACTAAAGCCAAACCCACCTGTTAGGAAAGTATTCTGATAGTCTCCAATATCATTTTGTAGAGCTTCTAGAATACTATGAACCTCTGACCAAAGTCGACTCTCGTCAGGGAAGGCTAGGTACCTACAAAATAGAGGGAAATAACCAATTAACGAATGGCAAAATTTTACACAGTCCAAATTCAAAGATGTTGCTAACAACAATTTCAAGTGAGAGAAATTTTACTCTTTTTTTTTTGGTCTTTCTATATAGAAAGCATTGAAGGAAATTAAGAAATTGCTTGACTTCATTTACTACGATGTTTTCCAAAGCCTTCATCTTGTGGGTTGTCCAAAGGCATCAATGAATGTGTGCCATTGTGTGCGAATGGAATAAATCAAACCCTTGTCATACATATCCTACAGATTGCCTATATGAAATTGATTTTGAAGCAATTTAAGAAAAGATTTCTTTTAGCATAAAAGCGGTCATTTTACGGTACCATGAAAAATGCTAAAGGCATTTTTTCCCTTTGCTTGCCTAGTGTACATTAGTTGGTTTTACAAGAAAATTTCCTTACAGGCTCTCCAATAGTTTTGCTGCCTCTTTACAATTCTTTCCTTGCTTTTCTAGATTGTAGGCTTCAAACTGCAATATATAATGATACATGGTATGATTCTTAACTATTAGTTTAACCCTTTCCAAAACAAGACCTGGTCTTGGGGTCCCTACTACAAAATGCTTGGAGAAAAACATAGAGGCAAAAGAAGAAAATGCTGATAATCAGCATTTTCTTCTTTTGTCTCAATGTTTTCTGTGTCTCAACGATATTTCATTGGTAGATCTCACCTTTAGTAACATCTAAATGTTGTCTTCAGGAGCTTTCAATTTGGACCACCCTAAAATGTTGTTAGGGGAAGGGTTAAGCATTACCATGCAATCCCAAGTTATTCTCATGATAGTGGTCAAATGCCAAACAGTGTTACAGGGCTTTGTCTTTAAAACATTAATGCAATATTTTGAGTGATTTTAGAATCATTGTAATGAGTACAAATGTCAATTTGTTAAAAGTTATCAACATTTTAGGCTAAAAAGTGAATACAAAATTTTGTATTAAAATGGCCTTGATATTAACTCTAGTCATGCTGAAGTCAGACAAGAAGATTATAATGTTTTGGTCTAAGCTGCTTGCATCTAGGCTACCTGATGTTCAAGGATCAGCATGATGAAAGTTAGCATCAAAAGTGATCTTTGGAAACACAAGTCATTTCATGTCTAAAACATAAATGAACCAAACCTGTATATTGAAGTTCTTCGGAAACAAAGTTCTAGCCGTCAGCATCCATGCTTTAGCTGCGAACGGATCAGTGTTGAAACAGGAGCGAGCTCTCATCACTAACCAGTCTTCGTCTGACAGATCACTGTGTACTGCTGCTGCCATTCTTCCTCTATAACAATAAATGATATGTTAATTCTTATCAAAAAACAACATTTGATTTTCTTAATTAAGCAGAACAGCGGCAGATGCAGGAATTCTATGAAGGCCAAGGGGGTTCTTCAAACATACTGTTGACGTTGACGTTGGGTAGAATCACGACCATGTGCCCGGCTAGCTCAGTGGTTAGAGCGTCCGACTAGAAATCCGGGGGTCGTGGGTTCGAGTCCAACATCGGGTGCACTTTTTCTCCTCATATTTACTTCAATGGCGACGAGGTAAAATGGTGTGTGTGGGTAGGCGGCACCTGGTGGTCCTAGGGACCGGGGGAGTGGGAGACTCCCAAGAAATTATGAGGGGGAGGAGTGTAGTGACGTTGGGTAGAATCACAACCATGTGCCCGGCTAGCTCAGTGATTAGAGCCTCCGACTAGTAATCCGGGGGTCGTGGGTTCGAGTCCCACGTCGGATTCACTTTTTCTCCTCATATTTACCATAGGCACTTGGATCCAGGAATAATAACAACTTACATTTAGTCCTGTATAATATAAATATTTACATTATACAGGACTAAATGTAAGTTGTTATCATTCCTGGATCCAAGTGCCTATGATATTTACATCAATACAAATATGGGGTTCGTTTTGGTAGTATCACTAAATTTTGAGTGCATTTTAGCATGAAAACAAAATAATTAGGCTACAGAAGTAGGGTTCACTTGAACCCCAAAACCCCATCTGGATCTGCCAATGTAGAACAACAGATGACGGGGTGAAAGCATTCTAAATGTTATTTTGAGTTGCAATGAGACAATTCTGAGTACCAACATAAGGTTTGATGAACAATAAATGACATATTGCATTTAAAACAGTTAGCACCCCTCTTATCTGTAGTTCTGATATTGAAGTAGCGAGGTCAAAGCTATTTCAATTTTTTAATTTTTTACCTGATATGCATACATTTTCTTAAAAGGCTTGCATTGCTGAGTTCAAAAAGGCAAAGGTTTTTAAATTTTAATAAAAACATGATTTTTTGTGTTTTTTTTAAAAATCGGGGTTTCGATTTTTTTTCTGTCAATTTTTGTAACCTTTCATTTCATTTGCATTATA
This sequence comes from Fragum sueziense, assembly GCA_963680895.1. NCBI lineage: Eukaryota > Metazoa > Mollusca > Bivalvia > Cardiida > Cardiidae > Fragum > Fragum sueziense. The sequence goes on along the minus strand of OY804600.1, from coordinate 5,764,608 downwards.
TCATGTAAAAAGCTAAAATTCACTTTGATATAGACACTGTGCAGTTTCTTATACAACAATATACCATTTGTTTAAAATACACATGCTAAAGCCAACAAATTTCCATTTAAATGACCACTTTGACCATGATCTTTGACAACAAAACAGTGATAAATATTATCCAAGTCCGGAAAATGACATAACATAATCTGAAAACTGCATCCTACAATATTTAAAAAAAACAATACCCTGACAGCATATTTCCATGGTAATTAAGCCTAGCTCTAATCATACAGACATTAATAATGCTAATTGGTCAATGTGACCTTGACCTTTACCCTTAATCCCTTACCAAACGGCAAAATTTTAAATGTGTCTAAATTCAAAGATGTTGCTGTGGACAATTTCAAGTTGATGACCTTTTACATTTTCCAATCTATTTTGGGAGAAAACATTGTGGGAAATGAAGAATTGCTTGTTACAAGCAATTTCTTCATTTCTCACAATGTTTTCTTCCCCAAAGACCAAATAGCCTAAATGTAAAACTTTATTCACTTGTAATTGTCGTCTGCAAAATCTTACAAATTGGAGCAGTAATATAAAACAAATTGTTTGGTAATGGGTTAAACCAAAATTCCAGACAGCAAACAGTTGACAATAGTCAATATGAATAAAAGTGACTCGGACTGGTTAATCAATCCAAGGCTGCTCTAGACTAACGTGGTAACCAGACCAAATTTGTCCACCCCCCCCCCCCCCCAATAATATCAGCGAGTTTCCGGTCGTGACCAGCAAGGACTTGAGCTACTTCATTATTTTTCACCAAAATTCCATTCCTTAAAATCGTTAAGCACTTGTTAAAGTCCAACCATTCACGATCATGGCAAATCGATTCCAAAAATTGACAAAATGATAGACTTCAATTGCACAACAAACAGAATTTGTTTTACAAAAAAATAACCAAAAGCAACCATTCTGTCATATATTATCTTTAAAAACACTAAAGTAAGATTATAAGAAAGGTGCATACATGCTATATTCTTACCTAATAATCCTGTAAACTTCAGTAATTAGAGATCTATTCTGTAAAGCGCGGTGAAAAGAGCGATCGAAACGAAACGAAAGTAGAATTTGATTCGCTTCGGATTTTATCCTTATCCGCATAGTAAAGCAGGTGCGTCAAGAACGGCTACTCTAGGCGCCCACTTATTTCGCGCGAAAAAAAAGACAGTGGGGTACTTTGAAGGGAAATGGGAGACATTGCGCATTTGATGATCGTAAAATATTTGCGCGTACATTTTAGAGGGAATGTTGTTTTTTATTATGCAGTTTGAACTTTTTTGAAATGTTAAAAGGTTATCACGCTAAATCATTCCGAAAAAGCGCCTTGTTTGACACTTAATAATTTCATAAAACTTATTATTTTCCTTAAATTTATGATGTATACCCTTTAAGGTGCCTCTCAGCTTTGGGTATACCAATTTTTAACGGATTTGATCGGATAGTAACGGAGAAATGACGATTTATAGCGAACCACTATTTCTAAAAATAGCCAAAGCCGGGATGCCATTAAGCGATAGAACATATCGACAACATGTAAACAGTTAATGTTTATTTTGTGTAATACATATAACATGCCTTAACCCTTTCCCAAACAAGGAAACTTTAGGGTGATCCACTTCAAAAACTGTCACAAATGACAAAATGGATGTTATCAAAGAAAGGATTTGTGTAAAATATGGCATAGAAAATATTGAGACAAAAGGAGAAACTGCTGGTTATCAGCAGTTTCTTCTTTTGTTTCAATGTTTTCCCAAGCCTTTTCTATTAGGGACGTTAAAACCAGGTCTTGTTTGGGAAAGGGTTAAACTGATTAATTTTCATAAAGTTTAGACCTTTGTCTTTGTCGTAAAGACGACGTTGGCGGATCCATGTAACTCTGGCGGGCCTACGTACGTGACGTTGGCGGGTTGACGAACGCGACGTTGGCGGGATCGTTACGTCATATTGTCAATTGTTATTGTAATCATTCATCATTAAATCAGTCGCATTTCAAACTCAACGAGAGTCACTTCGTGTATTCCACTTTGCGATATTTTGGTGCCGTGACCGAAACTGGAACATTATGGAACTTGCGCGACTCATGAGGAAGAGACAGTCCCTTACGAGGTTGATTCAACATCATTTGACGAAACTGGAGGAATCACATGGGGATGTCTCGCATTTCGATATAGTTCATTCGACTTTAGAAAAGGAGCTTTCGTCCATGGATCAGATAAACGACGAAGTCTGGTCGACGATCGATGAGGACGAAATGGAGACGGATATGATCGAAGCAGAAGAATACCTTCTTGAAGTACGTCTTCGCATTGGAGATTTATCGGCACAACATCGTGCTATCGCAGAGAATACACCTCCCGTTCGACATTCGCGGGAAAACAAGAATTCATCAGAGAATCGCAACAAAAGTACAGCAATCGTGAGTAAAACTTTCATACAATCTACACCTGTATTCGACAAATTAACAAACGAATTTGGATCCCACGCATGTACCAACAAACCGACCAAGACACTTAGAGACCACGTAGAAGAAGCGGCAAATCAGGATACCGACGAACACAAACCCACTACGACATTCAATACCGTGACACCTTGCACTAAGGACGTTTTACTGAAAATTGCTGTCGTTACGATATCTTCCGGAGAAGCCAAGGTAAATACGAACATTCTAGTTGATGAAGGGGCTCAGCGATCGTTCACAGCAGCGCATTTAGCAGAGACGTTAGATTTAGAGAGACAAGAGTCGGAGATGGTTCATCTTACGGCATTTGGGTCAGAATCGACTACAACATCAACCACAGGACTGGAAATTCGCAGTGCAATGCCGGCTATTCCTTCCCACCCTAATTCAGTGAAGGAACACACACTGAATATACCATGTTTAAGGAAAAGAGACACTGGAGGTACTAAACGTTTACGCTCGGGAGGATGTCGTGGACACGAGAACAGTCACATGTACGCGACCCGTTCGAAGGATAAGAGAAAGGGCGAAGAGCTAATGACGGGCGTTGACGAGGATCACGGGAATCGACTACTTTTGTGCGGCCAGGAGGATGTCGTAAAGACGACGTTGGCGGATCCACGTAACTCTGGCGGGCCTACGTACGTGACGTTGGCGGGTTGACGAACGCGACGTTGGCGGGATCGTTACGTCATATTGTCGATTGTTATTGTAATCATTCATCATTAAATCAGTCGCATTTCAAACTCAACGAGAGTCACTTCGTATATTCGTACATAGTCTTGTTATGGGAATAATCAAACATGGATATTTTGGTACATTATGTATATTTAAAGGTGATTTTACATGTGCATTTTTTGCCGTTGACAGATATAAAACGGCGTTCTAAAAATAGCTCTGACCTCGCTAATTGAAGAATGTCAACTATAATGCTTCTGAAGAAGGAAAGTATGAACGGAGATGGGGACGAATTGCATTCGCGCCAATTTCAAAGAAATTTTGTAGAAAATCTTTTAAAGTTGATAGAGATGAAAAAAAGAATAATCATATATATCTCTGTTTTACCATCAAGCAGGTTTTCAGTCGAGATAATGTTTTACAGTCAAATATTTCACTTTTTCAGCATCGATGAGGGGAGGAAACTCTAACAGATTTACCGTAATCAAAGTACGCATGGTACTTCTTCCATGTCATTCCACGTCGGGGGCGTAGCCAGTAGCCAGGCATACTCTCTGTACTGCGATGTAGGCCTTCAAATAGAAATCAGTTTAAAAGAAAGGAAAGAAAAAACATGAAAATTCCAAAAAAATGAGAAAAATGGAAAATGCAACAAAATGGATGTCTAACCCGAATTATGTGAGTTTTTTTTCATTAGGCCTATAGGGCCCAAACACGGGTTGTATAATAATTGTTTTTGATTTATCCCCTGATTGAGAAAGGGCTTATTCATTTTATGAGACAACACTTCTCATTTTATCTCTTTCCTAAACAAGACCCCTTTACCGAAATGCCGATTAGGCCTACAGCATTTCTTCAATTTCCCTGGATATTTTTCTATCTATAGTATCAGCCTTTATTCGACTTTTCCAGTGCCAATTTTGTCCTCTGGAGCGGTTTTCAAATTGGAGCAGTTGGACAAAGCAGTTTGGGAAAGGTTTTAGTTTTAAAAAATTAAAAGCTATTTAAAAGTCTAGAGTAGGCATAAATGAAGTTATATCGTCGGTGTAATACAGAATCTCGTATCGCATTTCCACGGTGAAACGGTTAACCCTTTCTCAAACGACAAAATTCTAGGCAGGTCTGTTCAAAAGCGGGAGTGACTAAAACGCAGACAATATAGAATATAGAGTAACGCATACAATATGAAACAAAGAAGGATATCGATTAGGTGACTAAAACGCAGACAATATAGACAAAGAAGGAGCGTTGACTTACGCATACAATATAGACAAAGAAGGATTTTGATTTGAATATTATAGTATAAAAATTTACTTGATATTTCATTGTTTCATAAACATTTTTTTGTAATTATTATTATTAATAAATTGACTTTTACAATATAATATAATAATTGACTTTATATTTCATTGTTTGATAAACATTTTTTGTAATTAATATTATTATTTTTTTTTACATAAACATGTAGCCTTCTTTGATCTTCGATTTGTTTGTGAATCGTTTTATTCATTTATTATTTCATTTTTTTTTGTTTATTGTCGGAGTTGTTGTTGTTGCTTTTTTGTATACATAAATGAATAACTTAGAAGCGCTCAGTTATAAGTGAACTATCATTGTCCCAAGATTTATATTCCGACTGCCTTTATAAAGTATGAAGTTTTCTTTTTTCTTGATTTGAATTAATTATCAAACAATTTTTTTTAACATGTCAAAACTAAAAGATGATTCGAAACAAATTCGAACGAATGACGTATAGAATTAGTGTAGTACATGTATAGCTGGTCAGAAAACACTGTGCGAATCGAATGAATTGTCTGTCACTAGTGCGTTCCTCTTTTCCCACAATGTTTTCAAAGCTTTTACATGGACGGTATTATACATCATTATGTGTGAACGAGTTACATTGTCTATAAAAAGTATCATTGTCCTTTCCTTGTTTAAATGATTTAGTATTTCTAACATTTTCACAAAGGCCAAGAAATTTGACCGTGCTGATTTGAATCTACTGCAGTCGTCAAAAAGAATAGGGATAAAGAAAGAACATGTGTAATGTATCACATGAAATAATGGGACAAAAGGATAAAATTATCCGCACTATCTTCTTTGTCTCAAAATTTTCGGATTCCCTTTCGTATAAATAGCAACGTAAAAACCAGGTATTGATTGTTTAAAGCTTTATTCGTTTGATAAAGAAAATACGATAACCGGTCAAAGGGTGTGATAACTACTGTAAGTGTGCCTTACACTTTCAGTAATCACACATTAATTAATGTGTATATTTGCTTGAGACTCTGTCAATTAACCATTCAGTAGGCCCTATACCTGAATATTTTGCGAATGCGTTTATTTTCAATTTGATAAGATGTTAGATAAAATATTGATCACGGAAATTTAATGGTGTTATCTCGTATATGGTTCTACCTTTTCTTTATTTTATTTTTCATTTTATGCACCTTTCATGTCTGTATGCTTAGCGGCGTTATGAACTAAAAGGAAGCAAATGACAACAACAACATATTTCCTATTAAGGGGCCCCTGATAGGTTTTTCACGAAAAATTATGATGGGCTAAATCGCGGCGGCTGGAGCACCTACCCATGGATTCCTGTTGTTTCTTAAACCCGTACTACCACAACACCCTTACCGAGCCTCCAGCTGCTCGCCCACTTAGGTTAACGATTTCAAACCCATTGGTGGGTGACAAAAGATAATACAATCAAATTTCCCTGATTTTGTCTAATATCTTATCAAATTAAAAAAAATGAATTCGCAAAATATTTAGATATAGGGCCTTCTGAAGGGTTAATTGACAGAGTCTTAAGCAAATATACACATTAATTAATGTGTGATTACTGAAAGTGTAAGGCACACTTACAGTAGTTACCACACCCTTTGACCGGTTTATTAAACGAATAAAGCCTTTAAAAATCAATACCTGGTATTTACGCTGCTATACGAAAGGGAATTAGAAAATTTTGAGACAAAGAAGATAGTGCCGATAATTCTATCCTTATGCCCCATTTTTTTTCTGTGATACATTACTCATGATCATTTTTTCTTCTTTTCGCAGTACACGTAGTCCTTTTGTCGACTCCGGTAGATTCAAATCAGCACAGTCAAATTTCTGGCGTTTGTGAAGATGTTTGAAATTATAAATAACTTCACCAAGAAAAGGACAAATTTTATACTTTTGGTATTGATAATGTAACTCGTTCACACATAATGATGTATGATACCGACATTGTAAAAGCTTTGAAAACATTGTGGAATAAGAGAAACATACTAGTGACAGACAATTCCTTCGATTCGCACAGTTTTTTTTTTTTTTTTTTTTTTTTTTTTTTTTTTGGGGGGGGGGGGGCAGATATACTGCACTTTCTTCTTTGCCTAAAAAATTTCTCTTCCGTATAGCAACGTAAATTCCAGGTATTGATTGTTAAAGACTTTATTCGTTTGACAAACTAATTTTATACATCATTCATTCGAATTTGTGTCGAATCATCTTTTAATTTGGACCTGTTTAAAAAAATGTTTGATAATTGATTTCCATGATATAAATCAAGATTCAAATCAAGAAAACAGAATTTATACTTTTTAAAGGCAGTCAGAATACAAATCTCTGGACAATAATAATCAGCTTATAACTGAGCGCTTCTAAGTTATTCATTTATGTGTAACAAAAAAAGCAACAACAACAACTCCAACAGTAAACAGAAGAAATGAAATAATAAATGAATAAAATGATTCACAAACAATTCGAAGATCAAAGTAGGCTAATTTTATGTAAAAAATAAATAATAATTACAAAAAATGTTTATCAAACCATGAAATATAAGGTCAATTATTATATTACATTAAAGTCAATTAATTAATATTAATAATAATTACATTTTTTTATCAAACAATGAAATAATAAGCAAATTATTATGCTATAATATTCAAATCAAAATCCTTCTTTGTCTATATTGTATGCGTAAGTCAACACTCCTTCTTTGTCTATATTGTCTGCGTTTTAGTCACCTAATCGATATCCTTCTTTGTTTCATATTGTATGCGTTACTCTATATTCTATATTGTCTGCGTTTTAGTCACTCCCTTCAAAAGCTGCTGCAGACAACAAAATAAGTGTTAATAAAGATTGAAATTGTGTGTTAAATAGCCAAGAAAATATCGAGACAAAAGGAGAAAAAGTTACTGCTGGTTATCAGTAGTTTCTTCCTTTGCCTCAATGTTTTCCCAAGGCGTTTCTATATTAGAGACGTCAAAACCAGGTCTTGTTTGGGAAAGGGTTAAATCACACACATTAAGCGCAGTTGGTAGCACTCGAGAAGTTCCGGGTTCGATACACGGCCGCGGCAAATATCCTTTCTGACAAAATGTCACCCACCAATGGTTTGACATCGTTAACCTATGAGGGCGAGCAGCTGCATGCGCGGATCCAGAGGGGGGTCTAGGGGTCATGACCCCCTGGAATTTGGCGGAAAAGGGGTTATCAAAAAGATTACTGGGAATGTCCCAAATAAGTTGCGGCATTCGTCCCTGTGTGCCACGACAAACCGTCGTTATATTTAATCATTCATGGTATGCCATGTATCTGCATGTGCGGATCCAGAGATGACCCTGCACCCCCCCCCCCCCCCTGGAATTTGGCGAAAAAAGGGGTTAAAAATCGGATGATCCCCCCCCCCCCCCCCCTGGGAAAAATACCTGGATCCGCGCTTGAGCTGGAGGCTCCGTTAGGGTGTTGTGGTAGTAGCCTACTGGTATATGAGAAACAACAGGAATCCATGGTTAGGAGCTATAGCCGTCGCGATATGACCACAACAATTGAAAACGGCGTAAAACCCCAATAAACCAAAGCAACTCTTTTTATTCGGACTGATCTACAAAATTAATGTGTCGTTTTGGAAAGAGTAAAATATACCATTTAAGTCAGGGCTGAACGTTTGTAGAACCATTCTGTAAGTTGAAAATCCAAGTTTCAAAAGCCGTTTCAGAGTTCCGGGAAAATAGCAATGACTTTTGTGCTAAGAATAAACTGGGTTTATCGTTATGTTTCCATAAACCGCCGGTGTTACTATAAAATATCGTAACTACGGCTTGATTCAAACCGTAGTTACGAGATTATATAACAACACCTACGAAACACCATTGTTAGTCTGAATTTACGCCACGGACAACTTGATAAAATCGTTCTCTATTGAAATTTTTTAAATATGATAGATCATTTATTTTATCTTTGAGAGTTTATGTCATAGATCCTTATCGCATCAGAAACTAAGATAAACCATTTTAGCTCCAAAATTTAAGATACGTCATTTTTCAGTTCTTTAATTAAATTAAACAAGGGCCGTCAGAGACAGACAATGCTCCCCGAATAAGGCATTGTCACAATAAATGTATGCCATGGAGAGCACTTTATTGTCAAGGGCACCTGATTTGCTACTCAAATATGAAATTTCATCAAATTCTGACTATTAGACTAGGAGAAATTAGAGAAAACTGTATTTTACCTTAAGTCCCCTTTTCCCATGACGAGGCCTCAAATCCAAAAACCGGGAAAAGTACATCTGCATTTTGTCATAGGGAGTTCTCATGGTAAGTTTCATTTGATTTGGTCCAAAGGTTATGGAGAAATCGCTTCGGACGGACGGATGGAATGATGGACGGACAGGACGGACAGACAGACAAAGCGGCGACTATGTGCTCTCCCTTCGGGGAGCATAAAAATGCTGTTTTGGGGGGTTCTTATTCTATTTCCATATAATGAACGTTTTTGACGTCCCATAAAATAACGACATTGCAAAACATTGCGGGAAATGAAGAATTTGCTTGTGGGGGGAAAAAGACTCATTTGAACTGAATTTGAAATTGTCGCCTGCAACATCTTTGACTTTAGACCAGTTTAAAATTTTGCCGTCCGGTAATGGATCATAATATCATTATTATAGTTCAGTGTTCTCCCCAGTCCAATAAGCTGTATCGGCGCCACTACAGCTTCGTGTAAATCACTGTAATGCCCCTACAGCTTCAAGTACCCCACAGCTTAATTTCTTTAAAAGGATCAGCAAAGAGAGACATTTTGATGTTATTCATACCAAAAACTGATAAATGGCGCATTCGTTTAAACTAAAAAGTACTAATTCTGTATAAAAACATTATGGGAAAAGAAGAAATTGCTCAAATTGAGCAATTTCTTCTTTTCCCATTATGTTTTTATTCACAATTATTTGCATGAACACAATATGTTGCAAGGATTATCAATGCCACTACGGCTTCAAAATATTCTGTGCAGAACACTGATAGTTAGATTACTATATAGGCCTATTATAAAAGTAACATTATAGCTCGAGATAGATTAGCCTACCTGGCAGAACATCTCTAGCTATTAGCTAGGGATGCTCTGTCAGGACATTTATCGTGAGCTATAGCCTACTTCTGAGTTTTGAAGTCTGTAGTAGGCCTTACAATCGATTTGGATCATTCTAGTCATTTCTCATGGTAGAATGGCTTATCACGGTGGGGAATCACGTGACACAACAACAACAACAACAACAACAACAACAACAACAACAACAACAACAACAACAACAACAATCACCTTTTAACCCATTACCAAACGACAAATTTTGGACTGGCCCAAATTCAGAGATGTTGCAGACGACAATTTCAAGATAAGGAAATTTAAAATCTTTTGGTCTTTTTTGGTAGAAAACATTGTGGGAAATGAAGAAATTGCTTGTCACAAGCAATTTCTTCATTTTCCACAATGTTTCCCAAGCCATTTGCATTAGGGGAGTCAAAAAGAGTCACTGTATGGTAATGGGTTAAATAGCTCCTGATGAAAAAGGGATTGATGAGTGACGAACAACTAAATTTGGGGTTGGTTGTCAATATTTTTCATCTGTTGCTGTTTAAAACATACTTAAAGGTTTTCGATCCTTTTTCTGTTAGGGGCGTTAATTCAGGTCTCGTTCTGGAGAGGGTTACGAAAGAGTACGTAATAGAAAGGGCTTGGGACAACATTGAAACAAAAGAAGAAACTGCTGATAACCAGCAGATTCTCCTTTTGTCTCAATATTTTCTGTGCTATATTGAGCATAAATCTTATACTTAATAATACCTATTTTGTCGTCTGCAACAACTTTCAAATTGGACCACTATAAAAAATTGTCGTTTGGGAAAGGGTTAAAAAAGATATTTAAAAGTGTTCGATCATTTTTCTGTTAAGGGCGTCAAATTAGGTCTTGCTTGGGAAAGGGTTATGAAAAAGTAGGCCTAAAGCCGTCGAACCAAGTAGGAAGTTTTCGATCCCTTTTCTGTTAGGGGCGTCAGTTCAGGTCTTGTTCGGGAAAGGGTTGAGAAAGGGTAAAGCAGTCGAAGCAAGTAGGAAGTTTCATTGAGAAAAGGACCCTTCCGCATTCCGCCATGGTTAAAAATTTGCCCTTTCCCAAGCGTTAGGCCTATAATGTAAATCTACATTCCCATGCCATGATGACAGGCCCACAAAGTTGCCTAAAATGCTGATTTTTCCTTATATTATTACTTTACGCTGGAAATTTAGGGAAAATCCAATCAAGCCCCCCTCCCCCTATTCAGACACAGAGGCTTGAGCCCCCGGTCCCCCATATAAAATTGCTTCCTAAGGGCCTGGATGACACGGTATGGTTTTGATGATTTCATAAAGGAACTTTGAAAATAACATTATGGGGAAAGATGAAAAACATATCAGGGGCCAGTTTCATCAAAATACTAGTATTTAAGACGTATTTTTGACTTACCGACGTCTTACGACAAATTTGGGGCAAGAAACGCGTATCGGCAATCTATCGAGACCTGGGTTATGCAATTGTTGTTTTAACCCATTACCAGACGACAAAATTTTGGGTTGGTCCAAATTCAAAAATGTTGCAGACGATAATTTCAAGTTGATGAAATTTGAAAAAATATTTCCATTTTGGGTAAGAAAACATTGTGGTAAATGAAGAAATTGCTTGTCACAAGCAATTTCTTCATTTTCCACAATGTTTCCCAAAGCCTTTTTCAAAAGGGAGTCAAAAGGCGTCAATGTGCGGGGTTAAGCGATATTTTTGAAAGACATTGTAAAAAACACGTCTTAAAAATGTTTTGATGAAACAGGCCCAGGTTTCCCCTTTCTCCGTTGTTTTCTACGTAACGAAGGCTACCCATATAGATCTAAATCTCTAGGTCTAGTTTAGGCCTTCGCTTGTAGATCTATTAGGCCTGTAGATGCAACAATTTTCGTAATTTTATGGATCTAAATAATAAGACAGCAGGGGGTGCGAATCCAAACCCCAACCAAATGCCCTCATGCAGGATCTGCCACTGCAAAACATATTTTTTTTTTTTAGTTCTCAGCATTTTCTTTTCCCCTTTTCTCTTACTGATTGCACGCTAATTTTTTCCTCTTAAAGATCTAATGGCTTTCAAGAGTACTATAGCTGTAGAGCAACGTCGGGTATTATCGACACTTTAACGTTTGAAAGCGATCAGTATCAAAAGTATTACCTTCCAGTGACGTGTTGTTGGAAAATCCCATGTATTGACATCTGATTGGACAATTTATACGCACCTACGGTGTTGTTAAAATAACACAAGCGTAAAATTTTCATTTCCCTACATACAAGTCTGATCGGTAGTTACCGACATTCTTCGGCAGTTATCGACAACACTTATTAATGGTTAGGTTAAAACTCAGAGAAAATATTCTTACCTGTGTATTATTATCACCTGAGTGTTAAGTAGCATTATCCTGACATTTTGAGGTATTTATCTATTTTTCGGACCAGTAATAATTTCAATTTCACACAGAAAATGTGCAGAACCAGGAATCCATTTCCGTCGAGATCGGCAGTTATCGACACCACTTATTAATGGTGATGTTGAAACTCGGAGAAAATATTTTTACCTGTATTTTCTCTCCTTCTCACAATATTTCAATATTGTCGGCAAACTTTTCGGGACAATTACTTTGATTTCTTTGGAGAAAAGTGCAAAGGACTATCTTTTATTTGATTTATTTTTTAATCTGTCGATAATTGCCGATCACAAGAATAGATGTCGGTATATATCGACAACCCTATGAAATGCATTATGTTGAACAATACACGCTCGATTTGGTTACTAGAACATTATTCTTCAAGTAAAACATCTATCCAAGTTTAAAACCACACAAAACCACACTGCAGTATGTGCGCTACATGTAAGTGAAAAACACACCCTCCTTACGGCACAGTTTACCGGAGTTAAATTCGTGAGATGTAAGATTTTACTTACCGATTGTTTGTTTGTGATCTTACTTCAATTGATAGAACTTGAAAAAATAAACAAATTATGTCATATATTACGTCACAGGAATACATTTTGCTCATCTTTCTACGAAATAAAGGTTACATCAAAGAACTGACGATAACTGCCGACTGTCGATAATGCCCGACGTTGCTCTACCAGGCTTTAGTCCCCCCCCCCCCCCCCCCCCCCCCATATGAAATTGCTTCCTACCTGTGTACTGCATAGTGTACATTAGGTCATACATTAATTTTGATTGCATCAAATAATATTATATCGCCCGTATAACTATAATTTTCAGTATGCATAGTGCTTCAAGCCTTGTAATATTTCGCCGTTCGGGACAGGGTTAAACTGTCAGAACAACCTTCACACGATTGTGTATTCATAAATATGACTATAATTTATGTAAGGTTATATCGAATCAATTCTATTTTTAGATCAGACACGTATTAATGCATTGTGGGCGGGAAAACCCCGAAGTTGTATTGTTGTCCAAAACACTGTAACTCAGATTCGATTTTATTACGGTTACAGCTTTTATGCACTAATGAACATTCGGTGGGTTTAATTGGTCGAGTTGAGTCACGTGACGGTGGGACTTTCCGAATGCCATCTTGTATGGTGCGCACAACACGAAAGTTGGGATTTTTGTTGGACTTTTTGACTAAGAAATGGAATTCTTCTGTGTACATGTAGTTTATTGGGAAACAGTCTGCAAGATGACACTCAGATAAGTACCCACATTTCATCTTAATCATGGATAAGAAATCGAACAAGAAGGGAAAAACCAAAAAGCAGGCGACCAGCCATGGGCGAACGGGCGTCAAGAAACAAGTGCCAGAGGTCACCAAGGAAAAAGAGGAACAGGAACGACTTGAAGCGGCAAATATACTCTCATCGCTAAAATTTATGGCCCCTTCTTCGAATGAGACTAATTCAGACGATCCACAACCCACGAATGATTCGATAAAGACGTCGAGGCCTGTGACCCAATTTCAGAACTCCACAACTGGAATTTCCACTATTGCAGCGCCATCTATCGGTTCAACCAAAGGGGGACAACCCGTGACTAGTGGGAGTATGGCAACACTACTGCCACCCGCTGTCATCGCTCAATTAGCACAAATGACGTCATCCAATCAACAGATCCGTCAAGAAACCGCACAAGAACTGTTTCAGAAACTTTTAGCAATGCAAGCAAATACTGTCAATAAAATACCAACAAAAACTCAGCCAGTTCCTACCATTGTTAAGACCATGGAAACTACAAGACTCCCTACCACCCTTAACCCTATCAAAACTGTCAATAGATCAGTCGCAACCGCACTTAGACATGTAGTAGCACAAAATACCAAGATAAACCCAAACAATGAAGTCATCAAATCAATCAAAGAAAAAATACAGAAGAAAAACCCAGACGGTGAAGTCAGTTCGATTGATTTCAGCGAAAAATCAACAAATGACCAAAATGAATTGGCTGACAAGAAAAAGGACACAACTGAGACTTCATTACCGTTAAAGAAAAGGAGACTGGTATCCCTTCTTGGGTCTTCAAGCTCGGAAGTTACGTCGAATAGAATTTCCGATTTGAGCACTGCAGTTCAGATGGACAATATTCTAAACTTGGCCAGAGACTATCCGGACCAGAAAGGACACTCGGATGAACGGATGACAATAAGCAGCACTTCAACAACTGTGCAATCAGGTAAACACAGAGCAAAAGATTAAAGGGTGCTATAAGGGCATTCTTATCTTTTTATTTCAAATCCAAACCTAGCTGCGATATCATAGCTACTAATCCGAGTCTTCTCTGATGTAAATACGCTCTTTGATATTTTGATTTTTTGCTATTTTATAAGTAGCGAAAAATCAAAATATCAAAGAGCGTATTTACATCAGAGAAGACTCGGATTACATAGCTACAAACTTGATGATTTTGTATTGCTTTGTAAGAATAATTTCATCTAATCCGAACCCAATGAGTAGATTCCAATATTGTTGATATAATTTCAATGAGTACCCTCATCACAAGGTTTATGATATTAGTTACTGGAAGCAATGACGATTTATAACACACTGGCGTAGGAAGAGGGGGGCCAGGTCCCCCCAATAAGCATTTTGTTATTATAATATTAACAAAATTTATTGTTCTGTTCATCAAGATCACGCCAGATTATTCAGAAAAGAGTCACTGTTCACAGTGAGCTGTTATTTCTGTCTGTAAATGAATCACTTTCTTTAAGTAAGTAATCATTCAGTGGGGAAAGATAAATAAAAATCTTGAATTAGGTCCAAATGAATTGAATACCAGATAGAGCCTGATTCAATACACATAATCTAGGGTTATATGATTATTACATACAGTTTAAAGTGACATTTCACATTTATTTCATTTTTTAAAAGTATGTCTTGATGAAAAGATTGTTTATTCTAATGCGTAGAAATGCTATCAGTTTTTTGAAGTTGTTATTCATAAGCGAAAATTGCGCCTTTACAGTTGAGACAGAAATGACAAATTCTATATAAATCTGAACTGTTGTCCACAACAATTTGTCTAATTTTAGCACAAAAATATATATTTCTCGTAAACGGTTCAATATTTTGACTTGACATTTTCAGATTTTCCATAAGAGAAGATGCTCTTTCAGATGGAATAAAAGTAAAATTTATGTAAAATGATTGTGAAATGTCTCTTTAACCCTTTCCCAAATGGAAATATATTTTGACGGATCAAATTGAAAGATGCTGCAGAAGACAGAATAGCTGTTGGCAAAGATAGAATTTGTATTACATACAAGAGGGTTTATGTTGCTGGACTAACCAACATAAACCCTCTAGACCGTCAGACATGGAGAGGACGACTCCGTTCGAGACTGGGCAGCCAGGCCCTACCCTCACCAGAGGACTAATCGAAGGCCTGGATAATATAAACAAGATGATGATGATGATGATGATGATGATGATGACAAGATAGCACGGAAAACATTGAGATAGAAGAAGAAAAGACTGGTTACCAGCATTTTCTTCTTTTGTCCCAATCTTTTCCCAGGCCTTTTCTATAAGAGATTTCAAAACCAAGTCCTGTTTTAGAGAGAGTTAATGTCAATCATGTGAAGACTAAAGGTTAACCCTTTCCCAAACAAGCCCTTGTTTTGATGACTTTTGAATACTGTGATATCTGCAGGGTTCTCCCCAGAATAATTTGAAGCTGTAGTGGCAGTACAGTTGGAAGCTTACAATTGAATATAGTGTTTATGCAAATGATTGTGAATAAAAACATTATGGGGGGAAAAAAATTGCTCATTTTGAGCAATTTTTTCTTTTCCCATAATTTTTTTATGCATATTTATTGTAAAAATGCCTTTATTCATCAGTTTTTGACATGAAATAACTCAAATTCCTCTATTTGGTGATCATTTTGAAGTAATTAAGCTGTGGGGTGCTTTTGAAGCTGTAGGGACATAACACTGATTCAGATAAAAGCTGTAGTGGGGCCAATACAGCTTAACCCATTACCAAACGACAAAATTTTGGACTTGTCCAAATTCAAAGATGCTGCAGACGACATTATGAATTGAATGAAATTTTTCCATTCTTTGATCTTTCTGGGTAGAAAAAATTGTGGGAAATGAAGAAATTGCTTGTACAAGCAATTTTTTCATTTTCCACAATGTTTTTCAAAGCCATTTTATTGTAGGGAGTCAAAAAGAGTCATTGTATGGTAATGGGTTAATAGGCTGGGGAGAACACTGATATGTTTAATCCTTTCCAAACCAAGACTGTTCTGACGTCCAATATAGAAAAGCCTTGGGAAAACATTTAGACAAAAGAAGGAAATACTGATAATCAGAATTTTGTTTCTTTTGCCTCAAAATTTCTGTGCTATTATTATAGTCTATATTGTGCACAAATCACATTTTTATCCTCATCATCTTTCATATTGGGCAACCCTAAAATCATTCTGTTTGGGAAACGGTTAAAACACTGGGGATAACAAAAAATTAAAGGGACATTTCATTCCAATTTCAATTTTTCAAAGTATGTCTTGATGGCAAGATTGGTTATTCTAATGAGTATAAATACTATTAGTTTCTTGAAGTTGTTGCCAATAAGCGAGAAACACGCATTTAAAGTTGAGACATAATCGATAAATTGCATATAAATTCGAACTGTTGTCCACAACAATTTGTTCAATTTTAACACAAAAATATAAATTTCTCGTAAACGGCGCAATATTTTGGCTTGAAATTTTCAGAATTTTCATAAGGAAATATGCTCTTTCAGATAAAAATAAAAGTAAAATTTATGACAAAAAATTCTGAAAAGTCACTTTAAGGATATATCGGAAAACATGGAAAGGAGCAGCAGCAGCTGCAACAATACACAGAAAACTCATTAACCCTTTTACAAAAAAATCTGAGCCTGGGTTTTGTAAAGCATTGAGGCAAAAAGAACAAAAGTTTGATGATAAATTATCTATTAAAGTATGTTCTCCTTTTCTTCTGATACTATCAGGAACCGCTTTCAATTTTGAATTGATTTGAAAAATAGAGAACAGTAAGCTTAGAAAACAGTAAACACCTTTGCAACATTCATATAGATCTAGCAAAGGGTTGAGTTACAGGTAAATTGTTGTCTAAAAACTTCCTTACAAAATTTTTGGGTTATTCCCAAAATTGCTAAAAATAACTTTTATCATGTGTGATATAAAAGGCCCGTTCATGATCCATTTTTCAAAATGTGCAAACTGCAGTAAACAGCTATTTCAAAATAGATTATGAATGAAACTTTTGAAATGTTACATGTAAGGTGCAGCTGCACCCTTTCAAAAACAAACTAGTTTCAAAAATATATTAGAAAAGCTTTTGGTTATGTTTTGCAATATGATTAAATCCCAGTATTATTCTCATTGGCTTTGTTTAGTGTTTGTATCCAAGGTCTGAAGCTCGAATCCTTTATCCACGTTAACAAGTTTTCTTGCTGATCCAGGAGCATTTGGATGTCTTTTTACAGACATTTCTAATTGCATTATCATTCAGCATTCACTTGTCAGGGTTTTTTCCCCTACTATAATTAGTACCTGTAAAAGGAACCTTTCCCAATGACTACAGGCTCTTTCCCAATTTTAGTACAGGCCGTTTCCCAATCTCCATAGCTACCGTTCCCAATGATCTTATGTGCCGTTCCCAATGGCCAATCATGCCATACATTTTAGTTTGACTAGAAATATCTCATCCAAACAGTTTATATGGGTTACTGAGAAGTTGAATTCTTTTTAGACAGATCCAAATTCAAAGTTCTAAGCTTTCAAGAGACCAAAGCATCATTTCCCAAAATAGAAACACTTCCAAAGTAGCTAGGAAAAGATTTAGATTAGAACATATAGAAAAATTTACATCTACAAACATTTTGTGTTTAGCTCCAATGCTTTCTTAACCCTTTCCACAATGTCTTGGAATGGTGTCACTGTGAAAATAACAGGATTTTTTTATGCAGACAATACAATTAATGTTACTTTAAATGCCTGGAAAGTATTGAAAGAATTGGAGTGAATGCTGGATTTCAGCATTATCTACCTTTCAACAATTTCTAAATATATAGAGATATAATAAATGGTCAAAATATATGGTCGCAAGTATGTTCCTGTTTAAACCAAGACCTTACAATGATATGTGGTGCAAAATTTAGCCCCTAATGATAGATTAAGATGCACCTTTAAGATTCCCAATTCATCAATTTTGCGAATTAATCTTTTCCCAATTTGAAGATTTCACAACGCGAAAAATTCCCAATCGTAGGGGTATAGGTACCTTTCCCAATTGGCGAGAAAAAACGCTGCTTGTGCGCAATCAATTACGAGAGATTATTGTTGCGTTTCTTCCAAAAGCTTATTGGTACAGCTTAAAACAACATGTAGTTACAAGTTTTTTTGTTTTTAGCTCGACTTTTCGAAGAAAATGAGAGCTTATACTGTCACCCGGGCATGGGTGTCGGCGTCGGCGTTGCAACAAAGGTTAAAGTTTTTTCAAACATCAATAACTTCCATACTATCGAAGGGATTCAACCCAAACTTGGAATACTTATTAACCATCACACCCTCTACCTTACTATCAGGGCCCATGACCCTGGGACCACTCTATTTGGAGTTATGCCCCCTTTATACTAAGCACTTAGAAAGTCGAGCGCGCTGTCTTCGGACAGCTCTTGTTTTTTGTTTTTAAGAAAAGTGATATTAAAACCTTGCTCATGAAATTCATTTGATGTAGTCTCCAACATTTACATTACAGCAATTTTACAACAAAACAGGACATGTTGAAATAAACAATAATCTATTATCATTGTCATATGACCAAACTTAGTATCCTTTTGTATAATAAAGGACATGAAACATATCATGGCTAATGTTCATAAATGCAGTTTCGACATTTTGGAACATAATTATCCAACAAAATTCACTGAGGCTATAACCTCTATGACTTCACATATTAAAAAATTTGGTCCAAGCTTCGCCATTATTCTTGCTGATATTTTATAAAAATCATTTGTCTCTCACAAATGGGTGAATACTGTGGGATGAGCAACTGTTGGCTTGGATTGTTTTTCCTGGTGCGAGATATACCACAAATACATGGTTTGGCACATCAGCTTCAACTGTTTAATACATCCTTAACCTTAAACCCTTTTCAATCAACTATTTGAAAGATTGTGGGGGCATGGTGTATATAGCGTTTCCATTCTATTATCTCTCATGATCAGCATCATTTTCAAATCTTTGTATATCGTCGGTGTAAATGCAAAACCTCGTATGTCGATTCTTGCGATTTTCAAAGTACAATGTTGTGTGCCCAGTTATAGACATTTCTTACAGGTTTTGAGACACTGTTACTAATCAGTATTAATGACAAACCATTTGTGAACAATATGTCCAAATTTCAAGTAAAACATTTCAGCTTGGGAAAAGTTATTACACTTTTTTACCTCCCCTTTAAAATTTTCCAAACACGAGATACGAGCTTTTGCATTTACAACAACAATATAATTCCGTAATACATGTATAGGAAAGGGTCACTTACTTACATTTATCATAAAGTGTACTGATAATGTTTCTAAATTCAGAGTTTAGAGTAAAACTATTGTAAATGCTTATTACTCTAAATATGCACTTCACTCAGTGTTGCACTAACTGGTAACCACAAAAGTAGGCTATTCTGTTCTAAATTATTTTTATGTCTCGATAACCTTTTGTTGACAACTTGACTGACTCACTTGGTTAATGACCATTGTATTAGAATAGAAATTATGTCTCAATTTATCATTTCTTTTGTAACAAAACCTCATAACTGCAGCTTAGAAAAAGCTGCAGTTACAATGTTATTGAAGAAAAGCTATGGTATAATATCAGCAGCTATTGACCACTAAATAGGGAAATTTATCAGAAGGGTCTCAGTTTGTGTGAATGATTTTATAAAAGATGTTTTTTTAGCTCACCTGAGCACAAAGTGCTCAAGGTGAGCTATTGTGGTCGCTCACCGTCCATCGTCCGTCCGTCTGTCCGTCCGTCCGTCCGTCTGTCCGTCCGTCCGTCCGTTCACATTTTCTGTAAACATCTTCTTCTCCTGAACCATTGGGCCAATTTCGACCAAACTTGGCAGGAATGTTCCTTAAGGGACCCTTTTCAAAACTTGTTCGCGAATTTTTGATTTGTCAAAAAATGTGGGCGTGGCAGGGCGGGGCTTATCGGACTGAAAAATCCTAAGAAAATTCTTTAAAAATCAACCATTGGGTCAATTTGAAGCAAACTTTGCAGGATTGTTCCTTGAGTGACTCTTTTCAAAATTTATTCTCAAAGTTTTAAATTCGTCAAAAAATGTGGGCGTGGCAGGGCGGTGCTTATCAAACTTATTAACCCTTTCCCAAACAAGACCTGGTTTTGACGTCCATACTAGAAAAGGCTTTGGAAAACATTGAAACAAAAGAAGAAACTGCTGATAACCAGCAGTTTCTCCTTTTGTCTCAATATTTTCTTTGCCATATTTTACACAAATCATATGTCTAATAACATCCATTTTGTCATTTGTGGCTCTTTTTGAAGGGGATCACCTTAAACTTTTGTCGTTTGGGAAAGGGTTAAGGGAAATAATAAATAGAAAACTTTTGCAAGTTGTAGTCTTCAATTTGCCTCCCTTGGTCCATATTATTTGACTTGGATTTTATCTTTACACCTGATCTAGTCTTGGACCAGCTTAAATAAACAAACTGAGAGGATAGAGCTCTGTTTTGTTTACTTTTCCTCGGATAATCAGACAAGATTCACTATTAAACCAGAACAATTACAGTTGTTTTGATAAAACAATTCAACTGTAATCTTCTGTTTAATAGTGAATCTATTATACTTCTATTTTGCAACTAACATCCTCTTTAGATCTTTACCAAATTACTGTAAAATTTATTATTTTGTAATGAAAAAGGGCCCTATGTTGTTGATTCTTGGAGGTTAAGAGTTCTATTTTGAACATTTGGAAAACCTTTTCATCTCAACAGTTAGCTATGTATTGTGCAAGATACAGTAACAGTATTTTTGTCTTCAAATCTTGTGAGAAAAGCATAAAACATGTTTCCATATCTTTGTTTCTCATTGATATCACGGGAAAAGGGGCCTAAAAGACAAAATCCCTCTTAGCACTCTACAGGCTACAATTTTGGCACAATGTTCATGAAACTTGGTCAGAATGTTTGTCTAGTCACAAAAATAGACCCTATAGAAAATTGGAATGTTCCCTTGGATATCAAGGGAAAAGGGGTCTTAATGACAATATCCTTGTTAGCACCCTAAGAGGCCACAATTTTGGCCTAATCTTGAAACTTGATCAGAATATTTGTTTTGTCACAAGAATGAAGCTTATCAACAATAAGAATGTTCCATTTTGATATCATGGGAAAAGGGGCCTTAATGACAAAATCCTTGTTAGGCACTTTAGAAGCGACTATTTTGGCCCAATCATCATGAATCTTCATCAGAATGTATGTTTAGTCACAAGGATAAAGCCTATTGAAAATTGGAATGTTCCAGATGATATCATGGGAAAATGAGCCTCAATGACACCTTGTTAGCACTTTAGATGCAATAGTTTTTGTGTTTTGTCTAATCTTCATGTAACTTGTGATCAGAAAGTTTGTCTAGTCACAACGATTAACTCTGAGGAAAATAGGAATGTTCCATGGGATAGCATGTGAAAAGGGGCCTTAATGACAATTCTTGTTAGCTCTAGTTAGACCATATTTTTGGCTAAATTTTCATGAAACATAGTCAGGTTGTTTGTCTAGTCACAAGGATGAAGTCTATTGACAATGGGAATATTTCGTTGGATATCATGGGATAAGGGGTCTTAAAGACAAAATCCTTGTTACTATGTTAGCAATGTAGAGGCTACAATTTATGTCCAATTGTCATGAAACATGTTCAGAATATTTGTCTAGATGAGGCCTATTGTAAATGGGAATGGTCTTTTTGATATCATGGGAAAATGTGCAATCATTTCTCACCTTTTGACATCTCAGTTCAGGTGAGCGATATAGGACCATCATGGTCCTCTTGTTAAATTTGTTGAAGATAAATGATTTTTAACCCTTTCTCAAACGACAAAATTTTAAGGTGATCCACTTCAAAAACTGCCACAAAAGACAAAATGGATGTTATTATAGATAGGTTTTGTGTAAAATATGACACAGAAAATATTGAGACAAAAAGAGAAACTGCTGGTAATCAGCAGTTTCTTCTTTTGTTCCAATGTTTTCCAAAGCATTTTCTATAAGGGACATCAAAACCGTGTCTTGTTTGGGAAAGGGTTAAACTGTTTTCCAAACAATCTTTAGTTTTGGCAGCCTTAGTAGCGAGAGATGCATGTGGAAAACATTTGAGGTAAAAGAAGAAAATGCAGTATTTTCTGCCTTTGCATTTATAAATGAAGTTTCATATGTTCGTTCACAATTACTTTGCTGTCTGTTGCAGCAACTCCCTAAAATTTGGGCTAGCTTAAAATTTTGTCACGAATCTGAAATAGGATTGATATCTCATAAAAGGAGAAGGGTTAGTTTAAAAATAAAAATGTTTTTCACATTTTACATTTGTATACATTTCAACTTGTTTTGCCGCTTAGCTTAAATATCTATTTTGACTACCGGTACATTGACTAAACAAAAGATTATCCAATACGGTTTTACCAAGTTTGACTAAATTTAAACCCTTTCTTAAACAAGACCAAGTTTCGTTTTAAGTCCCTTGTAGAAGATATAACAGGCTTGGGAAAACATTGATGCAAAATAAGAAAATGCTGATATTGAGCATTTTCTCCTATTGCCCCTGTATTTTACATGTACTGTTATATGCTCCTCTGTACACAAATTGTATTTTTATCAAAATGTCTTGATATCTGTAAAAGCCTTCAAATTTGAACAGCCTGAAATTTTGTCATTGGAGAAAGGGTAAAAACCAATGATATAGAACATCTAGTTTTCAAATTTATCTCTTTTGAAACATTATCTTGAAATTAGCTCTAATGGGCTAAAGGCTTAACCCTGACAGGGTTACCCTGTCCAAATTCTAAAATTTTGACAAAATTTAAGATTTTGTCAAAATTTGAATGGTTTTGAGAATGATGTTTCCCAAACAAACCTAGTTTTGACGTCCCTAACCAAAAGGACTTGAGAAAACATTGAGGCAAAAGAAGAAAATGCTGATGATCAGCATTTCCTCCTTTTGCCTCAATATTTTCTTTGCTATATTTATGCCCCCTTTCGAAGAAAATGGGGGTATATTGTTTTGCAAGTGTCGGTCGGTCGGAAGGTCGGTCGGTCCGTAGGTCGGTCGGTCTGTCCGTAGACCAAATCTTGTCCGGAGCATAACTCAAAAAGTATGTAAGGTAGAATCATAAAACTTCACAGGTGGATAGCTCTCATTATGGAGAGGTGCAGTGCACAAGAACTGTAACTCTGCTGATAAATTTTTTTGAATTATTGCCCTTTGTTGATTTTCAAACTTGATTCTTGTCCGGAGCATAACTCAAAAACTATGTTAGGTAGAATCATGAGACTTTACAGGTGGATAGATCTCATTATGGAGAGGTGCAGTGCACAAGAACCGTAACTCTGCTGATCATATTTTTTGAGTTATTGCCCTTTGTTGATTTTCAAACTTGATTATTGTCCGGTGCATAACTCAAAAAGTATGTAAGGTAGAATCATGAAACTTTACAGGTGGATAGATCTCATTATGGAGAGGTGCAGTGCACAAGAACAGTAACTCTGCTGATCAAATTTTGTGAGTTATTGCCCTTTGTTGATTTTATAACTTAATTCTTGTCTGGAGCACAACTCAAAAAACATTTAAGGTAGAATCATGAAACTTCACAGGTGAATAGATTTCATTATGGAGAGGTGCAGTGCACTAGAACTGTAATTCTGTCAATCAAATTTTTGGAGTTATTGCCCTTTGTTGATTTTTACGCTTAATTCTTAACCTTGCCTATATCCCGTGTCCTTTTACACATACAGCCTTGATATCTCACACATAGATACCTCCTATCAACATCGTTCACATTTAACCATGACCTTGGACCTTGTGACCTTGACCTTGGAGTTTGACCTACTTTAAAAAAAATAAACCCGGCATATATCTCATGACCTTTTACAAATACAGCCTTGATATTTCACACATGGACACATCTTACCAAGACCATTCACAATTGACCATGACCTTGGACTTTGTGACCTTGACCTTGGAGTTTGATCTACTTTTAAAAAACTTTAACCTGGCCGATATATCATGTCCATTTACACATACAGCCTTGATATTTGACACATGGAAACCTCCGACCTAGACCTATCACATACGACTATGACCTTGGACCATGTGGCCTTGACCTTGGAGTTTGACCTACTTTTAAAAAAATTAAACTGGGCCTATATCTTATGTGCTATTACACATACAGCCTTGGTATTTCACACATGGACACATCTTACCAAGACCTTTCACATTTGACCATGACCTTGGACCTTGTGACCTTGACCTTGGACTTTGACCTACTTTAAAAAAAAACTTTAACCTAGCCGATATATGTCCTTTTACACATACAGCCTTGATATTTGACACATGGACACATACGACCAAGACCTTTCACGTTTGACCATGACCTTGGACCTTGTGACCTTGACCTTGGTGTTAGACCTACTTTAATAATACATTAACCTGGCCTTTATTTCATGTCATTTTACATACACAGCCTTGATATTTCACACATGGTCACTTCCAACCAAGATATTTCACTTTTGACCATGACCTTGGACCTTGACCTTGGAGTGTGACCTACTTTTAAAAAACTTAAACTAGGCCTATATCTCATGTCCTGTTACCTATACAGTCTCAATATTTTACACATGGACACCTCCTACCAAGACCTTTCACATTTGACCATGACCTTGGCCTGTGTGACCTTGACCTTTGATTTTTACATTCTTTTAGAAATATTTAACCTAGCCTTTATCTTATGTCCTATTACACCTACAGCCTTGATATTTCACACATAGACACCTCCTACCAAGACCTTTCACATTTGACCATGACCTTGAATATTGCAACCTTGACCTTGGAGTTTGACCTACTTTTAAAAAGACTGAAACCAGGCATATATATCATGTCCTTTTACACCTACAGCCTTGATATTTCACACATGGACACCTCCAACCAAGACCTTTCACATTTGACCTTGACCTTGGCATTTGGCCTACTTTTAAAAACTTTAACCTGGCCTATGTTTCATTTTACTTTTACATATACAGCTTTGATATTTCACACATAGACACCTCCTACCAAGACCTTTTATATTTGACCATGACCTTGGACCTTGTTAACTTGACCTTGGACTTTGACCTACATCAAATGTAGGCCCTTGAGGGGGCATATATGTTTTACAAACATCTCTTGTTTACACAAATTCAGTCTTTTTAACATCCATTTTGGAGTCTTCAGCAGCTTTTGAAATGGACCACCCTAAAATTTTGCTGTTTGAGAATGCGTTAAAATAAAAAAAATTGTCTGGTCACGATATTATGGCACATGCCATATGTTTGTACATGTTTACAAATCTGAGCTTTGTAAACAGCAAGTTATCAAGTTCCAAACTACTGTAATTTTGCATGTGGTGGTTCGAATCTTGCAGGTGTCTCACAACAATCAAACATGCATTATCCCATTACCAGACGGCAAAACTTTGGACTGTTCCAAATTCAAAGGCCTGCTGCGATATAACCATGGCATTAACTGTTAAAAACGGCGTAAAACCTCAATAAACCGAACCAAATTCATAGATGATGCAGACGGCAATATAAAGTGAATATGATTTTGTATTTTCCTGTCTTTTTGGGTAGAAAACATAGTGGGAAATGAAGAAATTGCTTGTCACAAGCCTTTTCCACAATGGTTTCCAAAGTCTTTATCTTGAAGCTTCAAAAGGCGCCAGTGTTTGGGAATGAGTTAAGACAGATACATGGACAGCTGAGTTTCATTTTCCCATCTTGTTTTTCAGAAGGGTACAGACCTGTAAGCTTTGACCCTAGGACTAGTCTGTTGGTACTCTCTGATCTGAAAACTGCACTAACACCTGACAAAGATGGAGATCTGTAAGTTTTCATGCCGGGGAATCACTTGACACAACAATAACTGTAGTATAATTTTAGCACAAAATACATCTCCATTTTATTATTATTTATTTTTCAGAAGGGTACAGACCTGTAAGCTTTGACCCGAGGACTAGTCTGTTGGTACTCTCTGATCTGAAAACGGCACTCACACCAGATGAAGATGGGGACTTGTAAGTTTGATTAAACCTTTCCCAAACGGCCAAAATTTGGACTTTGATTATTTAAAAGTTGCTGAAAATGACAAAATAGATGTTGATAAAGATAAGATTTGTGTATAATATAGCACAGAAAATATTGAGGCAAAAGGAGAAACTGCTGGTTACCAGCAGTTTCTTCTTTTGTCTCAATGTTTTCGCAAGCCTTTTCTATTAAGGACGTCAAAACCAGGTCTTGTTTGGTTAAGGGTTAACCCTTTCCTAAATTGGAACTGTCAAGACCTTTTAAATTGTATTTTGGTCTTAATGACGTCTTACTACACATTTAGGACAAGAATTGCATATCACCAATCATCAAAGATCTATATAATTTATGTATGATTGTTTTTTAACCCTTTCCCAAACATCCAAATTTTGAGGTGGTCCAACATGAAAGAGGCTGTAGACGACAAAATGTATGTTGGTAAAGATTAGATTTGTGAAAAATATAGCATAGGAACTATTGAGGCAAAAGGAGGAAATGCTAATTATCAGCATTTTATTCTTTTACCTCAATGTTTTCCTAAGCCCAGGTCTGGGAAAGAGTTAAAGAGTTTCATAGGGAAAAAATGTCTGCAGGTCAAAAATATCATGTGACTTAGATGTTTTGATGAATAAGGACCCTGGTTTTGACATAGATCTACCTAATAGAAAACGCTTGGGAAATATTTCAAAGAGGGAAAAGGAGAAAAGGTTCTTAGCATTTTCTTCTTTTCCTCATGCTTTTCAAAGCTTTCTCTATGAAAGAGAAAGATTTCATGGTACGGGTTCTTTATTTCAAATATTTTGTGAATAATACATTTTATTTACACAATTTTATTCAGACCAATTCACATCGCAGTTGTACATGAGAACACAGAGCTCGTCAAGAAGTTTATTGACATTATGGCCATGTCAGGGAAAAGTGTGGATCGATACAATAAATTACAACAGGTAACACATGTACTTTTCTCCCAATATTTTCTCTGCTATACATTGCTATAGATATAAACAATGTTTGAATCTGCATTATTTTGTCTAAAGCTTTATTATGACTGGTTCAAAATGTGTTGAGCAGGAAAGGTTTACATATTGACATGGTTATCCAAGTACGGTATACTCAATTTTGCAGACAACATAGAATAAAAAAGATCAGCCTACATGCATGAAGTCAGACAAAAAGCTTAATCTGCACTGCCTGCTTGTTACAATTCAGTGTGACTAAGATCAACTCAACCCATCATATCCAGACGGCAACATTTTTGACTGGTCCAATTTGAAAAGCGTTGCAGACGACAATATCAAGTTGATGAAATTTTAAAAATCTTTCCTTTTTGGGTTAGAAAACATTGTGGAAAATGAAGAAATTGCTTGTCACAAGCAATTTCTTCATTTTGTACAATGTTTTCCCAATCCTTTTTCTTGAGGGGTGTATAGCCGAACCCGGATAGTTCAGTCGGTTACGTCAATTCAGGGGTCTCGAGTTCGAACCCCGACTCGGCCAGTATCCATTCTGAAATTTGATAAAAGTCATTTGTCTCTCACCAATGGGTGTGAACCATCTATATGAGAGAGCAGCTGGAGGCTCGGTTTGGATATTGTGGTTGTACTGGTGCGAAAAATACCAGGAACCCACGGTTAGGTGCTCCAGCCGCCGCGATATGACCATAGAAGTTGAAAACGGCGTAAAACCCCAATAAAATGAATAAATAAATTCTTGAGGGGTGTCAAAAAGCGTCACTGTGTGAGAATGGGTTAAGACTAACATAATGTAATCAGGCTCACTTATTTGAGCCAGGATCTAGAAAATGGGTCCTTATAGCACTTGTGACCAATACAAATCCAAATTAGCCTGTGTGTACAAGCAGACTGAGCAAGATACCTTTTGAAATTGGTTCAAAGAATCATTTCTATTTTCAGACACCCCTACATTTGGCAGTCTTGGTGAACAAACCAGACATTGTACAGGCCCTGCTATTAGCCTATGCTGATCCAAATAATTCCTTATTATCCATTCCCAAATTTTGACGCTTTTTGAGGCCTCAAAAGATAAAGCCTTTGGAAAACATTGTGGGAATTGAAGAAATTGCTTGTGACAAGCAATTTCTTCATTTCTCACAATGTTTTCTATACCAAATAACTAAAATAATTAGAATTCCAATTAATTGAAGCTGTCCGGTACAGCATATTCGAATTTGGATCAATATAGAATTTTGTCTTCTGAAATTGGGTTAAACGTTGAACAGAGAAAGCTCTTTAAAACACAAATGGAAAAGAAAAAAGTGCTGATATACAGCCTATTTGTCTTTTCCCTCTATGATTTGTATGCTACCACATTACACCTTCATTGAAGAAAAAAGAGAAAATGGAGGAAGTCAGCATTTGTTTCTTTTCTGTCAATAGTTTCAATCAATCATATCTATTTACAGACACCGCTTCATCTGGCAGTATTGGTAAACAAACCAGATATCGTACAGGCCCTGCTGTTAGCCAATGCTGATCCTAACCTTGTAGACAGAAATGGATGTACGTCGGCTCATATAGCTGTGACAAAACAGTTCAAACAATGCCTAAAACAGATATTTGTGGATTCTAGAAAGAGGGTAGAAGTGAACACGAGGAATTATGAAGGTATGCCCTAAAGAGTTATAGAAAAAAAATAATGTTTTCTTCTTTTCACTTGATACTTTCCATGCCATGGCATGCATGTTTCCAAAATGATTTTTTACCAATTTTAAACATGAAATTCCTCAAAATCACCATACTTAGTGTCAAATTACTTGAAGACATAATACTGTTGGGTACTCTTTAAGCTGTATGGGCATTACACAGATTTAACCCATTAACAAACAACAAAATTTTAGCCTAGTCCAAACTCGTAGATATTGCAGACGACAAGTTCCATTGAACAAAATTTAACATTTTTTGGTCTTTCTGGGTAGAAAACATTGTGGGAAATGAAGAAATTGCTTGTCACAAGCAATTGCCTCATGTTCCACAATGTTATCCAAAGCTTTTATTTTGTGGGCGTCCAAAAGCGTCAATGTGTGGGAATGGGTTTATTGGAAGCGAAGTAGAACCCTACAGCTTATTCGGCTGTCGAGAACTCTGATAATTATGGTCTCATAAATATTGTTTTTAGCTGTTTGCCAAACAGCAAAATACTTCTTTGTATTTCAATTCAAAAGCTGTTGTAGACGAATTTTGGATTTGATCAAGATAGGAATTATGTAGTATACAGCTTGGATGATATTTAGGCAAAAGGGAAAAAATTCTAGTTATTAACAAGCTTTTCTTTTGCCTCAATATTTTCCAAAGCTTTTAGACTTTATCAATGCATCAAAAGGTGTCATTGGTCAGAGAGAGAGTTTAATTTTTGCCCAAGCAAGGCCTGGCTTTGAAAAGCATTGAGAGAACAGAAGAAATTGCAGATAACTTCATGTAATGTTAATGTTTACATTTACAGGTTATTCTCCCTTGCACACTTCCGTTGAAATCGGTGATTTAAAGGCCATGAAATTCCTAAATGAAAGAGGAGCACCAACATACATTAATCTTAATATCCAGGTTTGTAGTTTAATCATTTATGAAGCAGGACCTTTTTTTGACGTCCTACTTGATACAGGCTTTTGAAAACAGTGGGAAAAAAAGAAAGTGCTTGAGACAAGCAAGATGCATTAGCCCTATAAATATACAGTTGACAATCATTTTGTTGACATCGCTTGAGCGGAATTGAAAATATTAGGGATGGGAACGAGTATTCGATTAATCGAGTACTCGATCGAACGTCCGAGTATCGATTACCAATATCACTAATCGAGTAATCGGAAAGAAAAAAATAATATCAGCAGAAAAATGAAATTTCGTTTCCAAACTCAAGTTGTTGAAAATTTCGATCGCTCTTTTCCAACACTGTACCGTACAAAGGGTAGATTATGTTACACCTGGTTGTCTACCGATTATCTAATCCCTCGATATTGTCCTAATTTGCAATCAACTTGTGCCAACAGCTATTGTTCTCGCTGTCAAACAGTGTCACAAATTTTCGCACCTTCACCGCTCTTTACTCTGATTTCGGGCGATGCATTTTAACTGGACGTCCGTAAGATTTACCGTAGAGTTGATTGGTTAGTGCAATATTCGATCAGCCGATTATTGGATTGTTGTTGAGATTTCATTCTATTGCTATTTGTTCCTCGAAGAAGAAGAATCTCATTCCCGATTACACGCAAATAATTTCAAGAAAACCTAAAAATGCCTCCCTCTAAGTCTATAGTGACTTGTGTATATCTCACAACATGCGTAAATATTACGAACGTTTTTATTTGGAGATAAACAACAACAACTTTGCAGATTTTTTTCATGAGTTTAATGGAAAGATTTTGACACTTTCTGTAATTCTCATTACATATCTAACAATTGTCCACTTTTCTCAAATAAAGTACTGATCAAATGTCACCCGCAGAGATATTTATACCGAAGATATGCTGCATGAATCGCTTATGAAAATGTTGGAAAACACCAATACTATAACCAAAAGACATCGTTTCTTTCCGAGTACTCGAGTACTCGATCGGAAGGGTGATCGAGTACTCGATTAGTAAAATTGGTACTCGTTACCATCCCTAGAAAATATGGTCCCATATTTACTAATAGGAATTGAAAACAAAATATTCAATAGAAAAAAATGTAGAAACTGTCAAACATTGTGGATAAAGATGAGAAATAGTACTGTATTGATCTACGTTTCAAATAAACATGACTTCACATAAATCAACCCTTCTCATGTAATTCACATCATACTCTGTTGTGACCGAAGCTTTAGCAGGCAGTATAGACCAAGATCAGCCTGCAATCTGATCTTGTGGTAAAATCTTAAGATCTTAATGAAATGTATTTGGCAATTTGTTTAAAACAAAATTTAAAGTGAGCAGGACAAGGGTAAGATTATACTACCAAACTATTGCTAGGTTTTAATGTAACTGAAAATCGTCACTTTTCAACAAAAACCTTGTAACTGCAGCTTAAGCAAGCTGCAGTTACAAGATTTTTGTTGAAAAAAACATTGAAATTTTGAATAAAGCGCTAAACCCCATTCTTCTTTATATTTTAGGACGGCAAGGCTGGTAGAAGTGTTTTATTTTATGCCACGGAGTACAAACAGGTGAAAATGGTGGAATATCTCGTTAGTTGTGGGGCAAATGTCGATCTGCAAAATTACGCAGGTAATCATCAGTTTGGTTCTTGATTAATTTAATAAACGTTTCCTCTTTGGGTCCATATCTTTCAATACCACAAATCATTGACTGGAATTAGCTGTATTTACTGCAGTTTTAAATGTGACACTGAGAGTTCGTAGCAAAAATTGTAAAAATGTTCTCATATTAACCCATTACTGCACAATGACGCCATTTATTTGACACCCTAGAAGAAAATGGCTTCGGAAAACTTTGTGGAAAATGAAGAAATTGCTTGTGACAAGCAATTTCTTCATTTCCCACAATGTTTTCTACCTCAAATGACCCAAAAATGTTAAGTTCCTTTTGCTTGAAATTGTTGTCTGCATCATCTTTGAATTTGGACAACCCTAAAATTGTGCTATTTGGTAAAGGGTTAATGCAATAACCTACAGAATCAAAGTTTTTGTCACACTTGAAGCACCCGTTTCCGATGAATGTATATCTTTGAGTCAAAGTTCAAAGTTGCATGTCAAGTTCAAAGTCATATGTCAAGTTCAATGTCATATGATAAAGTGAAGGTCGAAGTTCAAGGTCACATCAAGGTAAGGGTCAAAGTTCAAGGTCATATGTCAAGTTTAAAGTCATATGTCCAGTTCAAAGTCATATGTCCAGTTCAAAGTCATATGTGAAGTTCAATGTCATATGTCAATCTCAAAGTTCAAGATCACATCAAGGTAAGGGTCAAAGTTCAAGGTCATATGTCAATGTATAGTTCAAAGTTCAAGGTCATATGTCAAGGTATAGTTCAAAGTTCAAGGTCATATGTCAATGTATAGTTCAAAGTTCAAGGTCATATGTCAAAGTATAGTTCAAAGTTCAAGGTCATATGTCAATGTATAGTTCAAAGTTCAAGGTAATATGTCAATGTATAGTTCAAAGTTCAAGGTCATATGTCAATGTATAGTTCAAAGTTCAAGGTCATATGTCAATGTATAGTTCAAAGTTCAAGGTCATATGTCAAGGTATAGTTCAAAGTTCAAGGTCATATATCAATGTATAGTTCAAAGTTCAAGGTCATATGTCAAAGAATAGTTCAAAGTTCAAGGTCATATGTCAATGTATAGTTCAAAGTTCAAGGCCATATGTCAATGTATAGTTCACAGTTCAAGGTAATATGTCAATGTATAGTTCAAAGTTCAAGGTCATATGTCAAGGTATAGTTCAAAGTTCAAGGTCATATGTCAATGTATAGTTCAAAGATCAAGGTCATATGTCAATGTATAGTTCAAAGTTCAAGGTCATATGTCAAGGTCAAGGTAAAAAAAATCAAGGTCTCTTTTCACAGTAAAGTTCAAGGTCACATGTCAAGGTCATCCATGACGAATCTGTTTCAGGTGTCACGGCCATAATGACGGCACAAGCTGGGGGGTATGATGACATCTCACACTTGTTAACGCGGGCATTAGAAAACCAGAAAGGCATTGAAGACGCTATTGTACAGAAAAATGTAAGTTAGAATTACTTGAACCCTTTCCCAAAACCCTTTCCCAAAATTACAAAATTTCGGACTGCTCCAATTTGAAGGTTGCACTAAAAAAAAATATGGTCTTGATAAAGATTGAATTTGTGTTCAATGTAGCTTAAAACATTAAAATATTTTGGCAATTTGCCTCAATGTTTTCCAAAGCTTTAAAGGGACATTTCATTCCAATTTCAATTTTTAGCTCACCTGAGCACAAAGTGCTCGAGGTGAGTTATTGTGGTCACTTTTTGTCCGGCGTCCGTCCGTCCGTCCGTCCGTTTGTCCGTCCGTCCGTCCGTCAACATTTGGGGTGTTTACACTCTAGCATCCACAATAGTTACTCAATCTTGATCAAACTTGGCCAAAACAAGTACGATCATAAGTTCTTGGACAAGTTCGATTATGGGCCTGATCGGACCAGAAAGTGCGGAGTTATCTGCCCTTGAATGTCAAAAAATGCTGTTTTTAAGTTTGTTTACTCTCTAGCATCTACAATTATTGATCAATCGAGACAAAACTTGGACATAATGTTGGAGACCATAAGATCTTGGATGAGGTCAATTTTCAGTCTGATCTGACCAGAAAGATGAGAGTTATGTGCCCTTGAATTGGGCAAAATTGCCACTTTTTTGCTGTATTCAAAAAAGAGTTAATCTAAGGGAAGGAACTCTGACACTACTTTTATTCAGTATAAGTAGAGTTATCTAGTTTGATAGAGGATATAAATAGATTTGCACTCTTAGAATACCATTACCAAACAACAAAATTTTAGCCTAGTCCAAAATCACAGGTGTTGCAGACGACAAGTTCCATTGAACAAAATTTAACATTTTTTGGTCTTTCTTGGTAGAACACATTGTGGGTAATGAAGAAATTGCTTGTCACAATGTTTTCCAAAGCCTTTATTTTGTGGGGCATCCAAAAGCGCCAATGTGTGGGAAAGGGTCAATCAAGACAAAACTTGGACACAATGTTGGGGACTATAAGATCTCAGATGAGTTTGATTTTCAGTCTGATCTGATCTGAAAGTCAAGAGTTACGTGCCCTTGAATTTGACAAAATTGCCATTTTCAGCCGTTTTCAACCTTTTTTACACTCTAGAATCTACAATTATTATTCAATCAAGACAAAACTTGGACACAATGTTTTGGACCATAAGATCTGGGATTAGCATGATTTTCAGTCTGATCTAATCAGAAAGTCAAGAGTTATGTGCCCTTGAATTTGACAAAATTGCTGTTTTTTTTACTGTTTTCGACTTTGTTTACACACTAGAATCTACAATTATTGACCAATCAAGACAAATCTTGGACACAATGTTGGAGACTATAAGGTCTCAGGTAACTTCCATTTTCAGTTTGATCTGATTAGAAAATCAAGAGTAATGTGCCCTTGAATTTGATAAAATTGCTGTTTCTGGCTGTTTTTGACCTTGTTTATACTCTAGAATCTACAATTATTTATCAATCAAGACAAAACTTGAACACAATGTTGGGGACTATAAGATCTTGGATGACTTTGGTTTTCAGTCTGATCTGATAAGAATGTTGAGAGTTATGTGCCCTTGAATTTGACAAAATTGCCATTTCGGCAGGTTTCGACCTTGTTTACATTCTAGAATCTACAATTATTGATCAATCAAGACAAAACTTGGACACAATGTTTTGGACCATAAGATCTGGGATTAGCATGATTTTCAGTCTGATCTAATCAGAAAGTCAAGAGTTTTGTGCCCTTGAATTTGACAAAATTGTTGTTTTCAGCTGTTTTCGACCTTGTTTATACTCTAGAATCTACAATTATTTATCAATCAAGACAAAACTTGGATACACAATCAGGGCTAAAGATAAGTGGAGGTGAAGACATACTAACTTTGTTCTTTCGAATTCAAATCCTATGTTGTGGGTACTCATTTGAATCGTCTCGATGAGACGATACAAATGAGTACCTACAACATAGGGTTTGATGATCACTGACAGCATTATTGTAGTTTGAAAAGTCACCACTCCCTCTTATCTGGAGCCCTGTACAATGTTTGGCACCATAATTTAGACCTCGGATGAGTTAGATTTTCACAACCTTATTGACCATAAGTTCTTTTTCAGTCTTAAAGTAATAAATATTAATTGAATTGAACAAAAGTGTTGCTCATATCATTTAGGTTCAGGTGAGCGATATAGGACCATCATGGTCCTCTTGTACATGAATGCAGTCTTTATCAACACCTGTTTTATCATCTACGACAGCTTTTAATTATGTATGCACTTATGTTATGTTGTTTGGAAAAGGTTTAATCGTAACCAAATCCTTACTGTTCAATGAATATTTCCCCTATATTGTCGGTTCCATATAAATGATAGAGGGCAATGTTTGACGATCTTTTCAAGTTGTTAAGGCCTGAAGATAACTTTTTTGCCTAGTTTAATAACTATTAAAATTATTCCTATGCTGTAGGCTCTTGCATTTTGTACAGAAAAAAGTGCATAGAGGTTGTGTATTGTTTTGTTAAACAGAAAAGTTCAAGTTATCATTATGCTTTGAAAATAAGCTCTACCATGAGGTATTCTAGATTTGAAAAAGCGGGAACAGGTTTAGAATTGTCTTAGGATTTCCAAACCTTAAGTTCTATGCTTTCTAAATATTATAGCCCAATGACTTCTTTCCAAATGCTTTGATTTGTCTATTTTAAATGGAAATTCAGCAATATGTTGTGGGTTTTCTGATTTTAAATACAGATATAGTGAAAAATCTTTGACAATCTTTTCCCAAATTTTGCTTTGAAATTTAGTGTGTACCATTGTCATATGACTCCTTTTCAAAATCCTCTTTTCAAAATCCTCGGAGAATTAAAAGGTTTGCTAAAAAGTATGTCTCGGGGCTCTCTCAGGTGAGCGATATAGGACCATCTTGGTCCTCTTGTTTAAAGTATGTATTGATGCCAAGATTGGTTATTCTAATGAGTATAAATACTATTAGTTTTTTGAAGTAGTTTCCAATATAGTCTAGGAGCCAGCTTTTACAAAGGGGGTTAAATTAAAAGTTCTTGCAACCGGTGACCTATAAAATTTTGAGTGGTATTTTTCAAAACATTAGGGTCCCATGCTTTGGTTAAGGGTGGATGACATGCTTAAAAGTGGTAGGGGTTTTTTTTAAATCAAGGTCAAAGGTCATTCGGTGCACTTTTCATACATACCTCCTAAAATACCCCATAACTTACTCATTTATTAAGCTAAAACAATTATTTTAGTATCAAAATAAAGCTGATGATTTGCACTTTGATTTACATGAATAATATTCAACTTTTTGATTTTCTATATTTTAGAATATTCATAAATATAGCAAAAATTGGCTAAAAATCACTAAAATAAGTTTTGTCTACAAGTGAAAAAAAAGTTTTTAAAATACCAAAGGTGTGTTTTTGTGGTTGAAATCATACTTAAAAATTGCCCAGAAACCTGTGCTTGACTTATATGTATTTCTTGACAGAATTAGTCTTTAGCTTAGGCTTGTAGTCATAGGTAAAAGTGGGTGGGGTAAATTTCCCCTAAAATTACAAAACATGCAAACATTGATGTAACAATATATCTTATACACAAATGTGATATTTCATTAGAATTTATTGTTTTGAAATCATATTTGCAGGGATTTGTAAAGCTTTTCATGCATATTCCTGAAAATAAATTTGAATTTTAAGAGCCAAAATAACAATTCAATGAAACAGCATGTTAGATGGATACAGATTATATCAACACCACAATGTCAAAACTATGACTCTTAAAGCGAATATTTATCAAATATCTATATAATAGTAATCGGCAGCTGAAAATATTTCCCAGGCCCGTGTCATTTTTAATAGGAATCAGAACAACATGGGGACGGTCAGAGTTTGCATTGTTGGGTAGTGCATTGCTTTTATAGAGCAAAAGGGAAAGGAATTTAGCGTTGGAACCAAATAGCTCATACACAGGATACACAGTTTACAGTTTAAGTGAATAAAACAATATCTCTAGTATTACATACTTATTAGAGATACAGAAATATCTTTTTTTCAAAATTATCTTTCTCCTTTTGTTCAAAATGGCCATCAAAATTCAAGATGGCCCCTTTAAATGTTTTTATAGCGAAATTTTAAAATAGATAGAAATAAGACCACAAATTAGTCGTTTTTATGCCGCCGCATAGATAGATCGATGGAATATTGTTTTACCATTGTCTGTCTGTCTGTCCATCCATCCATCTGTCTGTCCGTCCGTCAGTCGGAAACTTAACATGACAACTTAACATTGGCCTTTTCTCCAAAAGTATTCCACATGCAAAGCTCAAATGGTATGTAACCTTCTTTCAATGATATCTATCTGTTCCATGCAATATGACTTTCCCCAAGGTATTCCATTAATCCTTTTCAACCCTTACCATGAAAACTTAACATTTAAACTAATTAACGTGAAAACTTAACATTAGCCTTTTCTCCAAAGGGAGTTCACACACAAACCTTATCAACCATTTATTTAAAAGCTTAACGTGAAAACTTCTCATTGGCCTGTTCAGGGGCATTCGTGTTTCACAAAGACATCTTTTTTCAAGATTAGGCTGAATTATATATGAATTCATGAGAGATAGCCAGTGATGTGCATTTTAGAAAGTAAGACCATTTTATAGAGTTTTATTTGTCAAACGACGACCGAAATGTCTTCTGCATGATAGTTGCGTAAAGCAGAGGTAATGCATAAACTCATTGTTTTGTTCATTTTATGTATCTTGTATACTTTACTAAATATAAGTAATATCTGTGTCTTTATATACAACACTTTCCTCATCCTCATCATCACCATCATCAACAACAACTACAATAGCAACAAGACACATGATGCAATAACCAGACTTGTTAAGTCCATAGCTACCCTATACTAAACACTTCAATACACTCAACTCATGCCATATATACTCATCCTTATCACTGTCTGATGCATCAAGATACTCAAGTCTTTACACAGTTCTGACTCACAAACACATGCATCAGTGCATAAAAAACCTTCTCTTTGACACTTAGGCCTTCAAATGTGGCAGTCAGTTTTACACAAGCATTGTGTGATGTCAAGCAAAGCTAGAGGTGCAGGATCTTTAAGCATTCTTACAGGAACTAAATTATAGTTGTCATCCTTGGTCCATACATGGCATGCTGGTGATGATAGATTCAGATACTGGTCAGTTTAGTGCTTACAAATACATGTATAGAAATATACTGAATTTAAGTTTGTACAGAAAATATATATGAGACCATATATTTTATGCCCCCGTATCGAGAGATGGGGGTATATTGTTTTACTCTTGTCCGTCCGTCCGTCCGTCCGTCCGTCTGTCTGTCCAAAACTTAACATTGGCATTTTCTCCAAAAGTATTTAACATACAAAGCTCATTTGGTATGTAGGAGGGCTGTTTGTTAAGTATCCGGAATTATGTCATAACTTTTTCATTTATGTACTAACTGTTATGATATTATAGCATACAAAAACTAAGTTTATGCATTAAGGCACACTCTAAAGTTGTTATGGCAACATAAGGCCATGTTGAGCAGCGCAACCTAGGTCTGAGATGGATAAGTCAGGAAAGTCTGTCTTACACATCTAATATGTACATCTTTTCGATATATTTGCCACTGCACGATATACCATATTTCCAACATATGCATTTATTTCTGAAAGAAGCGTCTGAACTGTACTTGAGGAATTCTATAGATAGTTTCTGGGACAGAATTGGCTAGTAATGAACGAATTCGCCGACGTCATGTTAGGACGTCCTGCAGATATATTAAAGTCAGAAACATCATAGGTAAAATAATTTATAAATGCGTTATACCACTCACAAATGCGTGTTTTTTTCTCATAGACGTATTAGCTGCGCGTGTTCATAATCATAAAGATCGTCTCTGATTTTGATTTTCCAAATTACACTCAAATCATTATTGAATACCATTGCCCTAGCACCATATTTGCTATGTAAGCAAAGTGATGTATTCACCTACGGTTGTTTACGGAAATTGACTCGAAATGTCAGCCGATGATGTTACGTTTGCTGAGAAAAATGTCTGCTCAAAGGTAACAAGCATTTTGGACAAAATACAAAATATGATTGCTTTAAAAGCGATTCATAAGTTATATCTTTACAAATTGTCAAAATTCC
This sequence comes from Fragum sueziense, assembly GCA_963680895.1. Lineage (NCBI taxonomy): Eukaryota > Metazoa > Mollusca > Bivalvia > Cardiida > Cardiidae > Fragum > Fragum sueziense. The sequence continues at coordinate 5,725,369 of OY804600.1, read as the reverse complement.
CCGCTCAATGTGACCCCCACCCTGTCGAATGTGCCCTTATCCAAACAGCAGCCTTTTTGTTCCTGGATCAAATGTATAATTCTTGTGTACAATATAGCCTATAAAATATTGAGGCAAAAGAAAATGCTGATAATCAGAATTTTCTCCTTTTGCATCAATGTTTTCTCAAGCATTTTCTCCTAGGGACGTCAAAACCAGGTCTTGTTTGGGAAAGATTCAAAGATTGTTTTGACATAGATACAAATGAAAGATGCACGATTTACTAGGAATAGTTTTAGCCATGTAATAAGTAAAACATTGTTCAGATTTTTGTCAGGTATATTGCTGTGGAGTTAGAACAACCACAGGTCCAAAGATTTCCACTTTTTTTAAACCAAAAGTTTCTCTGTGTCTACTCAAATACGTATTACAGTCGTGAATCAATAAACAAAGTTATGTTATCATGATGAGATTGTGAAGGGTGGATCAACAATTGTGGTATCTTTATTTTCTACTATTTACACGTAACAAAATGTCACATGCAATAAATAATTTGCATTATAAGAGAATTAGGGCCTATTGAGTTCAATTTCTTGTACAATTAAAATTTATTGGGTCACAAAATTAATTAAACTCAAAGACCAGATCCTCTGTTGTCCCTGTTGAAGGTATGTACATAAACAAATGTACGGTACAAACATGTTCATGGTTACTCTTGGAGACCTTCGTAACCACACATCATAACATCCAGATTCTAGAAAGATGATATTGATATTCACGGAATGGAATATTCTGTTCCAAATTACATTTTATGTATACATGTTCGAATGTTCTCGTAAGGCTACCAGGTGTAAGCATTGCAATGACGGCAGTTTCGTTATTATCTTGAAAGAGACCCATGCTGGGTTGTCGGACATATAAAAAGATAGGAAATATGTTTATGAAATATTGTATGGAATGGTCAACCTGGATAGCTAGATCATTTCTGCACAAGGAAATTTCAAATGAAGTTCATCTAGTTCTTCTAAATAAAGTATGTTCTTCGTAATCAAGTGTATATAATTAACTAACCACACTTTATATTTATAGTAACATTTATGTGACACTGAACCTTGATAGTGAAATATTTAGTTCCAGCTCTAAAATGGCTTTCCTTTTGGGTCTATAAAAGCAATGCATTACACAACAAAGCAAATTCTGACCGTCCCCATGTTGTTCTGATTCCTGAAAATCTGCCATGGGTCTTTTTAATGTCCTTTACCCGCAAGATAGAAAGAGGAATATTTTCAGCTGCTGACTATGCTAATCTGAGTCTTGTTTTATTTAATTGTACTAGATACTTGATAAATATTCATTAAGAGTCAATATTTTGACATTGTGGTGTTGATATGACCTGTATCCATCTCGTATGCTGTTTTATCGAATTGTTATTTTGGCTCTTAAGATTCAAATTAATTTTCAGGAATATGCATTAAAAGCTTTACAAATCCCTGTAAATATGATTTTTAAACAATAAATTCTAATAAAACATCATATTTATTTGTAAGATTTATTGTTACATCAATGTTTGCATGATTTGTAATTTTAGGGAAAAATTACCCCACCCACTTTTACCTATAACCACAAGCCTAAGCTAAAGACTAATTCTGTGAAGAAATACATTTAAGTCAAGAATAGGTTTCTGGGCAGTTTTTAAGTATGATTTCAACCACAAAAACATACCTTTGGTATTTTTAAAACTTTTTTTTCACTTGTAGACAAAACTTATTTTGGTGATTTTTAGCCAATTTTTGCTATATTTATGAATATTCAAAAATATTGAAAATCGAAAAATTGTATATTATTCATGTAAGTCAAAGTGCAAATCATTAGCTTTACTTTGATACCAAAATAATTGTTTTAGCTTAATAAATGAGTAAGTTATGGGATATTTTAGGCGGTATGTATGAGAAGTGCACCGAATGACCTTTGACCTTGATTTAAAAAAAATCCTACCACTTTTAAGCATGTCATCCACCCTTAACCAAAGCGTGGGACCCTAATGTATTGAAAAATACCACTCAAAATTTTATAGGTCACCGGTTGCAAGAAAAGTTCCATTCCAGGACCTGGCTCCTAGACTAATAAGCGAGAAACACGCATTTAAAGTTGAGACATAATCGATAAATTGCATATAAATCCGAACTGTTGTCCACAACAATTTGTTCAATTTTAACCCAAAAATATAAATTTCTCGTAAAAGGCGCAATATTTTGGCTTGAAATTTTCAGAATTTTCATAAGGAAATATGCTCTTTCAGATAAAAATAAAAGTAAAATTTATGACAAAAAATTCTGAAATGTCACTTTAACACTTGCGTGCATTAAAAGGCACCACTGTTTGGCAAAGGTCCTGCATTGATGTATTAGTGAAAGTTTTTGTCTGGTATGCTTTTATGTTTTGATCCATCTATTTTGAAATAATTTAAAAAGGAATCACTTGGTTTGACAGCTCTTTTGAAAGTTGTCCCATTCCCACTTAATGGCGTTTTTCTAGTCCCAACAAGATAAAGAATTTGGAAAACATAGTTGAAAATGAAGAAATTGATTGTGACAAGCAATTTCCTCATTTTCCACAATGTTCTCCAAAACCTGTATCTGTACCTGTGTCATTATGAGGGAATTGGTCATTTAATTTCATTATTTAACAATTCCAGGTACCAATTGCTCCGATGCCGACCAAGATGAAGTTAATGATACCAGATTCCCCGGCAATAAGGTCAAGATCTTCATCATTTGACGTTAAACCGGCATCTCGAAGGTCGTCCACGTCGAGCAGTTCACCGATGGACTTGTCACTACAACGGAGAGTTCACTCTCCGGGTCAAGCGTCAGGGAGGCGGAGTCATAGAAATTCTGTGGACTCTGAGTTGAATGAAAAACTTGCCATGTCTGAACTTGAGAAAGCAAGCACTAACTCCAAAAGGCTGAAGGAGAAACATAGTCAACTTGTGGCCGCCCTCGAGGATAAACAGCGTTTAACATCCTCGCAGAAGAGTTATATTGAAGGATTTTTATCAGTCGTCGAAAAATTTAAAGATAAGGAGAACGGGAATTTTGAATTGGTGAAAATGAAAAATGTGCTTCAAGAAAATCGTAATAATTTAACTTTTCTTGAGAGTAGTGATATGACAAATAGTTCAGACTCACAACACCAGATAAAGCAAGAACCAATGGATATTGATGAGCAGCAGTCTCATGTTGGGGAAGATGATGTAGTAGAGTGTCATAATGAATATCCAGGGATGGAAATCACAACAAACAGAGCTAGAATACCAGACAAAATTGTTCCTATTGATTCAAACAATTATACCGCTACTCGTGCAGATTCAGGACATGCTCGGGCACCTGAACTACATGAAGCTGATGTTGATAAAGAAATGAGCACTGGTACTGAAATGGAAGTTGAAGATTCACCAAGCATGCCCGCGGAAGTTGGAGATTCACCGAGCATGCCTGTCCTTTCTAGAGCTGTCTCGCTTACAGAAAAAACAAGTGAAAGTGTAACTGAGTCGGAGCATTGTGATGGTACAAACACTTCTCTGATCATCGAAGAAGTCTCCAATAAACTTGATGTAGACAAAAGACAATTAGGGACAAATGTAGGTGATCAAACATCGCTGAATAAAGATGGGCAGCAGAATAGAGCGGTTATTGATAATGAGGTTAACAGTAATGAGACAATAAACAAACAAAACAAACAAACCACTGTAACAAACGAAGGGATTCCAAGGGTAGAGAGAAAGAGCTGCGACTCTGAGATGGACATCAATGCCATAGAGATGGATGCGGAGGAGGACGAATCAGATGGAGGTCTTGTTATTGATGAAAATAGTGCCATGGAAACCACAATAGCTGCTGATAAAACAAGACTTAAAGATGCAGCCAATGGAGACAATGCCATTGAAACTACAGTAGATACCATTGAAACCACTACAGTTGCTGATAAAGGAATGCTTATAGAGGCGGCTAATGGTGACAGTGTAATAAATAACTCAAGCCAACCAAACATTGAGACTGGTGATAGGGTAGAAACATCTAGTGACTCTGCTATAAAGAGTGGTGAAGGGGATTCAGTATGTGTAAATAATGGTGAAACTAACAGTGATAGTAGACAATATGTCGGCATTAACCAATCTAAACAATCTAACACAGAACCTGGTTCAGATCAGGCAAATATGGAATGTGATAGCAATCATGTTACAACTGTGGAATCAGAGCAGGCCGTAGATAAAACAAATTTACAAGCAAAAAGCATGGAACCGGAACAGACCACAGATAAACCAAATAATTTACAAACAAGGACAAGTTTACCTTCCAATACTTCTGACAAGACGAGCAGTTCTTCTACACACATACATAAACCACTTATCACAAACACTGATAAAAGTCATGATTTAAAGCAAGCAGGTCTGGGTAGTCTGAATTTGGAAAAACAAGCAGGATTGGGAAGTCTGAATTTGGAAAAACATGCTGGATTGGGAAGTCTGAATTTGGGATCACAAGCAGGGCTAGGAAATCTGAATTTGGAAAAGCAAGTAGCTCTGGGAAGTCTGGATTTGGAAAAGCAAGTAGCGCTGGGAAGTCTGAATTTGGAAAAGCAAGTAGCTCTTGGAAGTCTGAATTTGGAAAAGCAAGTAGCGCTGGGAGGTCTGAATTTGGAAAAGCAAGTAGCTCTTGGAAGTCTGAATTTGGAAAAGCAAGTAGCTCTGGGAAGTATGAATTTGGAAAAAATGCAGCATGTCGAAAATTTGAAATCAGACACTGCATCCTTGCCAAGTGGTCAAACAAAAACAGTTTATATTAGAGAGGGAGAAAATTACAAACCAATTAAAATATTTGTTGACGGTTCTCCACAATCTTCGTTAGTGCTACAGAGAATGCTTGGACAAGCTCCGAGTGTTCCTAATAGAAATACTGCAAGTTTGTCGTTTGTGACTTCAGACAACCAACCACCGGTGGATAGGAATAAAGTGGCAATGTCAAGGTCAATGAGCGTGTCGGGGAGTTCCTCAAACATTGCAAGTACAGTTCAAAATGTTAATGCCATCACAGCCAACCAACTTTTAGAGAGAATACATGAAAGAAAAAATAGTTATCAAACTAGTGTTAGGAGTGAAAACTCTCCAAAACAAGATAGTGTAAACAAAGATATTAATAATTCCATTAGTTCCAAGACAGAGTTGTTAGAGAAAAGTGCTAAATTGGAATCACTTCGACAGGAACTGAAATCTAGGATTTCGTTTCAAGATTCAGCTTCACATCGCTTATCTTTGAATCATGATGAAATTATGAGAACACCCAAACTTAACCAAACACCAGTGAATCAGTCTTCCATGAATGCATCTCATACACCTAACCATGTATCCGGCAGTAAAACTGCTACGGAAAATGTTACAAAAATCACAGACAAGACAGAAAAGAAACTGACTGAATCAATAAATGATGATAAAGTATCAAGTGATCACATAACAGAACCTAAAGTTCAATCTAAGCCAACACATTCCAGTTTAACAGACTCAAATTTAATAAAAACATCACAAAAACAATCAACAAGTCTGTCAAACTCATCTGGTAGTTCCAAAACAGGACTTGGTGTGAGTGTGAGTGTTACGTCTCAATCTAAGGTCGCGAGTTTGATACAAAGTCGCAACGCAGTGTCTACCTCGGAGGGAACTTTGACCTGGGTCAATCCAGACATTAAAAGCCGCCTGTCTAAAGCCTTGCAGTCGCCTCAGAGAAAGCTCGGTGCAAAGACGGTGATTCAAGAAGGAGAAACAACTTCAAATGCAACTACTGGTATCTCAAATCATCAAAATGTTCAAGCTGTCGGAACCAATTCCTCATGATATTTTAGTCGCTACAACAGATAAACCGTTTAGGAAGATATTTTGGATGTATAGAGTTATTGTTTTGGTATCAAACCTTATAATGTGAGTACTCATTTGAATTGTCTCTTTCAGACATTTCCAATGAGTACCTACAGTATTGGGTGTAATGAACAATGCAGAGAATGCTTGGCACAAAAACGGAGAGTCAAGAAGGGTAATAGACTCCAAATTCAACTAACTCGAATCATCAAAATGTTCAAGTCTTTGGAACCAATAGTTCATGATTATTTAGCTGATGCAACAGATAAGCAGGTTTAAAGATTTTCTGGATAGAATGATTGTTTTTGTTTCAAACCTATGTTGTAGGTACTCATTTGAATTGTCTCTTTGAGACAATTCAAAAGAGTACCCACAATATAGGGTTTCATGAACAGTAAATTATAGTGAACGCTTGGGGCAAAGACTGTGTCAAAAATGGGAAATTGCTATTTTAGCGCTTTTGAACGTACTCCTGTATGACAAAAGCGCTATATAAATATTGTATTTAATATTAATAATAATTTTCCTCCGTACCCCCATCTCAGACAGTCAAAAAGGTCAAGTTGTATCAACAAATTCTTTGTGATAGTTTGGTTAGAAATACAGATAAAAGGGGTAAAGACATCCTGGATAGAAATATTGTTTAGATTTCAATGATGATTCCATTGAGTATCTACAATACAGGGTGTCATAAACAATAAACATGTTTAAAAAAAAAAGAGAAAAAAACAACTTTAACCCATTTCCAAAAGACAAAAATTTGGGTTGGTCCAAATTCAAAAATGTTCCAGACGACAATTTGAAATGTCGTGATTTCTAACATTTTTGGTCATTTTGTGTAGAAATCATTGTGGGAAATGAAGAAATTGCTTATCACAAGCAATTTCTTCATTTTCCACAATGTTTTGGAAAGCCATTATCTTGTGAGGAGTCAAAAAGAATCACTGTGTGGTAATGGGTTAAGGTCTACCTCCTTTTGTCTGTACCTTTGTTTAGAATGGACTTGCAAAATCAAATTAGAAGTCTAAATTTCTGTTCTGAATTTAGGTTTGGGAAATGGGTACTAAAATCTTCATCATGTCTGATCTAGACTTAAAACCCATTCACACATAATGACGCCCAACAGAGAGCATTTATGAAAATGAAGAAATTACTTGTGACAAGCAATTTCTTCATTTCCCACCACAATCTTTTCTACCATGAAAATTGTAAAATTTTAAAGCCTCACCAAATGTATAATAAAGTCTGCAATGTCTTTGATTTTTGACCAGTCTAAAAAATCTGTTTGGTAACGGGTTATAATAGAGATTTCAGTGCAGTTTTGTTCACAACAGCCATGTGATGAATAAATTGTTTGGGGTTTTTGTCCGTGATGTTTACATTGAAAGAATTTTTATGACCGATAATTGTCGTTTTTTTCTCAAAAACCTCGCAATTACAGCTTGTTTAAAGCTGTAGTTACGAGGTTTTTGAAGAAAAGTGACTTCATGTTTAAGGATACCAGATTTCCTTTTTTAATGTTGGAGAAGCTTGTTATATAAAAATTAAAGAAAAATACATTGTTGAAATCTTATTGTTTTTCTGGTTTTCCAATAAGTTATATTCCAGTCATGATATTATAGCGCATGTTTCACGATGGATAATTACATGATACAATATTTTCAGAAAATCTTCAATATTGAATAATTCTTTAATTACTGGACGGATTTGAATTCGGTTTGAAGCAGAGAATGTGGACAGATTTCACACATTAGATGGACGTGGTTGATTTTTGAAATATCAACTGATGAAATAGTTATTGAAGATAAACCAAAATTTTGGTTTATCTTCAATAACTTTTTTATCAGTTGATTTTTCAAAAATCCAACACGTCCAGCTTATTCTTGGCATTTTCCCACCTTCTCTGCTTCAAACCGAATTCATATTGGTCAAGTAATAAAAAAGATATTGAAGATTATCGGAAATTCTGAGTCACGTGATTATACACCGTGGTTTTCAAGTCTATCTTTGTAAGCAATGCAAAATGTGTTCATGATCTCAATGTTATTTTTCATGTGTTGGTTTGAATCTTGCAGGTGTGAGACCCTGCAAGATTCGAACCATCACATGCAAAATTACGGTAATGTTCAGCAAGATTAACCCGGGACATCTGCATATGTAATGACCCTACTTCGGCAATGTTTTGTTAACCCTTAAAAAAGGCTTTCCCAAACGACGAATTTTTATGCCGGTCAAATTTGAAAGCTGCTGCAGACGACAAAGTAAATGATCACAAAAGGCCAAAATGTTTATGTTATAGCCAAGGAAATATTGAGGCAAAAGGAGAAACTGCTGGTTATGAGCAGTTTCTTCTTTTGTCTCAATGTTTTCCCAAGACGTTTCTATTAGGGACGTCAAAACCAGGTCTTGTTTGGGAAAGGGTTAAGACGCTCAACTAACGGACTTGCGCACGAAATTTAAGTTATCCCTGGTTAATTTGGGTGAACAATAATTTGGTGTTCGATATTGTGTTGTTTGCATAGATATCTTTTGTAAACACATGTCTTGATATCGTGACCGTACTATAGGGGCCATCCACACAGGGACCGGAATTAGACTTCCACCACTGATAGGGGCGGCCTTAGCGCAGTTGGTAGCGCATCTGACTCGCTCACGAGTTCCCAGGTACGATTCCCTGCCGCGGCTAACATCCTTTCTGACATTTGTGTCCCACCAATGGTTGGGTAATCGTATATTTGTTGAACCGAAGTTACCATGCGCTCATTATTATCAATATTGCAGACTATTACGTTTGTTTATAAATATTCACAGCGCACGGTAACTTCGGTTTAACAATAACATTGTGGGCGAGCAGCTGGAGGCTCGGTGAGGATGTTTTTGGTACTACTGTGAGAGAAACTATATCTATCCATGGTAAGGTGCTTCAGCTCCAAGATATGACTAGCAGTTGAAAGTAGCACTATACCCTATTCAATCCAATCTTACATGTATTTTGCAAATGAGAGTATATAATTACATTGTTAATTACCGTGCATATCTCGATGCATGAAAACTAATGAGAAAGCTAGAGAACGTATCTCTGGTTACAAAAATCAGAAATATAAATGTTGACTCGTCATGCCAAAAGGGACCAACCGGCGAATGTGTAAAGTATCGACCCTTGCCTCTGCGGGCGGACATGGATAGAAATGTGTCACTCTTTGTCAGTCTTTGAACGATTTTATCTAGTTAACCGTGACATAATTTCGGACAAACAATAGTTTTGCGTATGTGTTGTTAAAAGATCTCGTAACTACGGCTTGGTTCAAGACGCAGACTTTACGATATTTTGTAACAACACTGATGGTTTATCAAAACATAACGATAAACAAAGTTTATGTTTAGTACAAAATTCATTGCCATTGTCAGAATCTCGCATGTTTCCCCTATTCAATTTTATGTCAATTTTCTAAATGCGACATTTGGTTGACCTGTTCTGATTCGTTTCTCACGCATGTATTGATTTCATGGACTTCCAAATTTACCGCTTTTAGCCGGACGGGCCAGACAGGGACCGCGGCCACATCGCAGTTGGTAGCCCATCGCAGTCTCATTCATAAGGTCCCGAATTCGATCCCCGGTCGTGGCAAATTACCTTCCTGACAAATTTTTTGCCGCACCAAATTTTTAAGTAATTGTGAAACTATATTGGCGAGCAGCTGGAGGCTCCAACAGGATGTTGCGGTAGTGGTACTGTGAGAGAAACGTCAGGAATCCACGGTTAGATGCTCCAGCATATGACCACACCAGTTGAAAGATGCGTTGAACATGGATGGTGAACTCGGCCAAAGCGAGGGACGTTTTTTCGCGAACAATGTATTCCGTCGGTAAAGCCGTAGTTACGAGATTTTATAATGACACCGACGGTTTGTCGGTAAACCCGGTCTATTTTAGAACAAATTCGTTATCATTAGAAAAACTGATCTTTAAAATCACATTTAAACGCAAAATATCTATACCTTGTTGTAGCGATAAACGTCCCTCATTTTGGCCGAGTTCACCACCAGTGTTAAACCCTAATCAAATTAACAAAAATGATTGGATATTTGTTAATCTATGCGGGCGAGCAGCTGGATACTCGGAAATGATGCTGTACGTGGTAGTGCTAGCGAGAGAAAAGACAGAAAATCATGGCTAAAAGAAAAAAAATAATAACGAAAATTATTGCCTAAAATGTGTGTTTTCAGTCTGTTATTGGCATTGTTTAACGAGCAGAAAGCGGGCGGATATCCAGAGAAATCGTGCATTAATCGGCAGATTCACGTGCAATATCGGACCGGTTTTGCACTCAAATATCCTCGATCGGGGATTTGTTGTGAGTGCATAAGAAAATTGAAAATAAAGCCGAAATTTTGTCATTTCCCTTTTCCGCGATGTAATTCTTGTAAGACCCCATTTCCAGTTTACATCCCAAATAAACTAGGTCTTCCAGTGTAACCATATCTGATGACGTAATAATTATAGTGACGTAGGTTTAATTCTTGGAATCAAAAAGTAAACAAACGGGCAGCTGACAGATTCTAAACTAAAAGTGGATTTCGTGGACATGGAAGGATAGAAATTAGAATTGAGTGGTTGTGGTCTAAGTCAAATGTGGTGGTAAGTCTATGTGTTTCTTGTTCTTCTTTTAGTTACTGCAATTTTTCCTACAACTTTGTTTTTATTGAAATGAACGAATGTCTGAAACGAACCAAACGGTCCAGAGATCTACCTCGGAAATTCCGACCTTTTAATTTATTACTCGCACTGAAATGAACGTTAGAATATCCAGAGCATGTTTCCAAAAGAAAACTAAGTCGAATATTGTTAGGATTTCGCCAACCCAAATGAAGATTATGTCAGTAAAAATGCGATGAAGCTTGACTATATAGCTACACGATGAAAATCTAACGGCCCGTCTAGTGGATATCGTACTTACTCGATATATGTCGAGTCGAATGCCGGAAAACTCTGGTATCTGTCGGTGTAAATGTGGCTAAATTTTCACAAAGTTTTTTAGTTATTCGTCTTATTTTATTACATTTCTTTGCAAATTATTAATATTTTATGCAATAATAGCGTCAATTCACGTTTTTTCGGTCGTTAACATTCTCAGAGGCCCACAAAATGGGTTATCGCCTTCGACCTCCGGTCTCAGGCGATAACGCATTTTTTGGGCCTCTGCGAATGTTAACGACCTCAAAAACGTGAATTAACCCTATAATGAAAGCCACCGCGATGACCATAACATGTCGGTGTAAATGCAAAACCTCGTATGTCGATTTCCGCGATGTTCAAACTAACATGTAGTGCGTCCAGTTAAGACAATTCTTAACGATTTTAGGATATTTTAATTAATCAGTATAAATGACATCGTATATGTGAACATTGTGTCCAAATTTAAAGTAAAATCTTTCGGTTTCGGAAAAGTTATTAAAGCTTTTTCGTCACCCCGATAACTTAAAAAAAAAACACGAGATACAAGGTTTTTTATTTGCACAGACGGACAGTTGAAAGCGACGTTAGACCCCATTCATTCATCCATTTCTGCCTAAATCCCACAGGGGCCCTTTTCCATATAGGCCCATCTCATTTATAATAGGATAAGATCTAATTAACGTTTCTCGTAAAAACACAGAGACATCTTAATAAGATTGTAACCAAGTAGCCGAACAAATAGACAAGCTCCTAAAAACTTATTTATGGTTACTGGATATTTCCGATCTAATATCCGTTATAACCATCAATTAGTGTTAGACATGCGCATCCAGAAAACCCTTGGCGCTGTTCCTAACGAAAACAAGTGCAGCGTGTAAACAGCGACCTGATTGTCTTATTTTTGATATTTTCCATACCATACACAAAACATATTTATACATGTACATTGGACACTTATTATGTCGACATCGAATAAGTCGAAATTCCGTTTAAGTCGAAGTGAAAGTCATGTCCCGTCCTAAACAATGGATTTTCAAAATGTTAAATCAAAATAATTTCGAAACAAAATTTAATACGGCCTTTGAAATTTAGAAGGAAAAGGATAAAAATGCTCGTTTCGAGCAATTTCTTTCCTTTTCCTACTATATTTCAATCATGGACATACAATATAATCATTATGATGCCCATCAAAAATGGTTAAATATCATTTTCATCGAAAATAATCAAAATCGGATGAGTCGAGCTCCTGATATGTCGAGGTATTTTGGCGACCCCTCTGACTTCGACACAACGAGTGTCGACTGTACATGTACTAAAAAGCTTATTCATGGTAAACCGATAGTTCACATCTAATATCAGCTATCAGTACTCATCAACATCAATTAGTATTCTAGACATGTGCATCAAGAACATCTTAAGCGCGCTGTCCCGCACGAAAATAAGTGCAGCGTATAAACAGCGACCAGTTTGTGGCATTTTAACATATATCACGGTGGGTAACCCACGTGACTTTTGGGAAGCGTTAACACCGAAAAAAAATCATCCGCTTCACGGTATGTTTTGTTTAATTTCTCAGCTTATACTCTATTTATTTTGGCGAGATAAAGTGCACGGAACGCGCATTTGAGAGGGCTATCCCCGTTTGTAACTCACTCTGCTCCGAACATCGTGGTTTCTTCAAACATTCAAGCGAAAGTTTTGTTCGGTGCACGTGAACGCTTCCCGCTTTCGTTTTGCACTTACAAACATTTTGGCTCGAATGTTTGAAGAAACCATTAGATTTGGAGCAGAGTGAGTTAAAGCCGGGAATAGCCCTCTCAAAGGCGCGTTCCGTGCTCTTTATCGCATCAAAATCAACAGAGTATAAGCTGAGAAATTAAACATAACATACCTTGAAGCGGACGATTTTTCCGTGTGGATGCTTTCCAAAAGTCACGTGGTTTACCCACCGTGATATATTATGCTATTTTAAAATAAGGAAGCAACATTTTATATAATTGATAAGCATTTAGAAACGTTGCTTTTTAGTATTACGTATTAACCCTGTATGTTTATTGAATGCTAACCTTAAAAAAGACAACTCTTTTGTTACTACTGATGCGAACATTGAAAAGCCTTGGTTCCGTTTTATTATTTCTCTTTTTATTATAATGAATGGATATTTTAGTGCAAGTGATTACATGTACCAGCATTTCCTCCTATTCTGCCATTTCCTTCCCATACAATTAGGCCTACCAACGTAACAATCGAGCCATCACGAGCTCACACAGCCATGGTAAGGAATCACATGTTAGCCAACAACAATTTCAGAAAGATCTTAAATAACGGCTGATAAAAAAGTTAATGACGACAAAGTAAAATTTTACTTGGTCGTCATAAAGTAACCATCTGTTTTTATATACATAATAAAAAAGTTTAGCAACAAAATGTAAATATCTGTAGTAACCAGAATAGTTTTGTTTTAACATAAAGTCAAACGTTTACACAATAGATTATAACTAGAGAACACAAACAGATGAATTTTATACCGCCATCGCGTGCATCTCGCACTCCAGGTGCGCATTTCCGGCTTTCATGTCTGCCATGGTATTCATGTGTATGGAGCATAATTCTAGAAAACATTTAGGTGTGAACATAATTGTCTTTGCCCAGCATAAAAAAGGCCACTAAAAAGAATTTTCTGCACCGCCGTGGGACTACGCCATGGACTTACGTTAGAAGGACGTTATATCTCTAATGTGTTCCTACATGGCAGAACCGGCTATAAAGATGTCTTTTTGAATTTGCGCATCTCAAAGCATAAGTAACAATTTGAGGATGCTATATGAGCCAATTTGTGTGGTTTGAGATAGTCCCTTTAAGAACGTAGTAGAAAAAGGCCACCAGAAGATGACGTCATAATTTCGTAACGTCACGGCAAAGTGTTCAATATCAACACCAAAACTTCCGAATGGCTTCCACAAGAATTTCAACAAAGAGTATCCACAATTACCATCCGTGATCGTTTCCACAGATGAACGGTTACTGGACGTTGACCATATGTTGTGATTTCCCTGACGCTACACCATGAACACACCAGACTTGACTGGTATAGAGTCCTAAATGCTTTAAGCCAAATTTAGCGTATACAACATTGATTTACTCCCATTATCATCCCTTTCTTTCTGATTTGTCACCCATAGAGCACATACGGCGCATTTAAGGAAGACGTGTGCGTGACCGTACTGACGCGAATGACGTTCAATCTCTTGATAAAGAAGTGAATGTTGATACTGTATACAAACAATTTAAGTGGATTAGAAAACGTTTCACTGCTGTTCTTGCTCGAAAATGGCCGCACAGTCGATACCGAATTGTAACTTTTTATTTTGACCCCCCACCTACGTCAAGACAATGTTTCTGACACTATATTTAACGTTACCACAAAGTGACCTTTGAATGTTGTGCGTAAATGCATATGCTAAAATGTATGTAACGGTGTGAAATAAATATCACAGAAAATATACTGACAGCCATAAGAAACGCCTCAGTCCTATTAAATGTTCGATTTCTCAGTATTTCTGATTTGAAATTACAAAATCTCATGTCCATCCGTAAATTTGATTATCTGTTGTTAACAAATGATGGTAAAGAAATTATCAAATTGCTACAGTTTAGAAAAATAGCACATTTAAACAGAGCTGTATCAGAACTCCCATTTAAAAATCAGTAGCGCGTGCTTCAAACATTAATTTCGACAGCAACGGGTATCGTAAAGCGTCTTATTGGGCGGTCACAGTTAGCGAATACTAAACGCGTCGTCGATCCCAACGTCTCAAACCTGAAATACGTATGACGTCAATGTGAGAAATCGTCTTGTATAACAGGCGCTACACGAGGTCTACCCGACTTTGATTGATTGGCAAAGGTTTCTGTAACTCTAACTTGTCTACCAAGATGCCTAATTGTGCAATGCAATACGTCAAAACGTCCGACGGCTTGTTTAGGAGTCTCCCGTATTCGGAAATGGCCAATTTGCGAGGCCTTTTCTCTGAATAACGTGTCTGTTTCAAACGGTACTTGAAGCATCAAGGGTAACCATAACAATACTTATTTGGCCACCACAGTAATAGACTACTCGACACAACGTCGATCTGAGCGCCACAAACCTAAAACGTACATGACGTTGACGTGAGGAATTGTCTTGCTTTACAGACGTTACACAAGGTCTACTTGAGCGTGGCCGATCGATAAATGTTTGCGGAACTCTAAAACGTCAATCAAGACTTCGAATCGAAAAACACAATACGTTAAACTGCCTGGCGACTTGTTTGTGCATTCCTAGCATTCAAAAATGGCCAAATTACCAGCTCCATTTTCAGACTTTAGCCTGATTATCCTTCAATGCGTATGTTTGATGAGAAATTCTTTAAAGTCGTGATTGTCTATTCACTATCACATGTTACTGTGTAAAATGTGACCTTTTTTATCACGTGGTATAGATACACGAAGCGCACGTAAGAAACGTGACCAGTCACCGGAAATGGACATCTTCATGAATAGAAACGCATATTCTTTTATTTGACTTAATTGTCGATCGAAATGATTTTATACAATATACATTACACTATATTGTAATAGGCTCAAGGAAAATAACGACAAATTTCACTGATGCGTTTCTTATGGCAGTCAGTATACATGTTTTCAATTAACAAAGTCAGTGTTGCTAAACTTTTTTTACATGGTATATTTTTTTATGAAAGATCTACAATATCGCTGCTTTTCTGCAAAAACCACGTATCTACAGCTTAAAACAAGCTGTAGATACGAGGTTTTCGTAGAAAAGCGACGATATTCTCCTCAAATCCCTGACCTGTTCCCGCACTCTCTGCTTCACATTATTTTCAAATCGGTCACGTGATTCCACACCGTGTCAACGTAGTAGATGATTCCATTTGTCGCGGGTTCAACATGACGATGCTTTTCAACGAAAACCTCGTAACTACAGCTTGTTTTAAGCTGCAGTTACGAGGTTTTCTTAGAAAAGTGACTGTAAGATAAAGTCACTGACCTTCCAGCTCAAAAGATCTTAAGCATAATGATTAGAATGATAATGATGATGTTGATAAGAGTATTATTAGTAAAGTAACGTGTGATGAACCTTTCCTAATCGGAAAACTTGTATAGTCCATTGAAACGTAGTGCAACGGCAAAATTTGTAGGCTACTACTGAATGCACAAAATGTGTAGGCCTATGTTGGAGTATGGAAAATGTCGGAAGAAAAGAAGACATTGCTGTCAACAAGTGTTTCAATTCTTTTCTCCTCGATTTTAAAGATATTCTCGGTAGGGTCGTCAAAACCAAGGGTTGTTTTGGAAAAGAATGATGAAAGATATAATAGGCTGCATATTCACGGTGTATAATCACGTGATACAATATTTTTAGAAAATCTTCAATTATTTTGTAAATACTCGTCCGATTTAATTCGAAATTTGAAGCAAAGAATGTGGACAGACGTCACGCATTCGATGGCCGTGGTTGATTTTTGAAAAATCAACTGATAAAAAAGTTATTGAAGATAAACCAAAATTTTGGTTTATCTTGAATAACTTTTTTATCAGTTGATTTTTCAAAAATCTAACACGTCCAGCTTCTTCCTGGCATTTTCCCACCTTCTCTGTTTCAAATCGAATTCAAATTGGTCAAGTGTTAAAAAAGATATTGAAGTTTATCAGAAATTCTGAGTCACGTGATTATACACCGTGATATTTCTGGTAATTCATGTGATGTGCGATTAAAAGTAGTGACCTTTTTTCTGGTAGATCTAATTGAGATAATTATCGTAATAAGTTCATCATAAATAGAAACAAAAGAAACGTACTTTCTATTATAAGTTTATAACCCATTACCAAATGACAAAATTTTAGGGTGGTCCAATTTGAAAGATCTTGCAGACGACTATTTCAAGTGAATGAAATTTTTACTTCGTGGGTCTTTTTTATGGAAAACATCTTGGGAAATGGAGAAATTGCTTGTCACAAGCAATATCTTCATTTTCCACAATATTTTCTAAAGCCATTATCTTGTGGGAGTCAAAAAGGGTCATTGTGTGGTAATGGGATAAGATGTAATATGAACTTGTTCAGCATCTTACAAAACAACTGTTCGACACCATACAAAACAGTAAAAATAAAAAGATAAAAAGATAACAATTAAAAAGAAGAAAAAAGACATAAACTAGACAAACACTTCTAGCATATAGTCTAGATAGATATCTATGAAAGTTGATTATGTTGTAGACATTGATAAATAAAACTAGTTTACCATCTTACTTTTTTTAACTTTCTTAATCCAAGGAGAGATAACTGGCTTTAAAGTTTGCATTTAAGTCAATGAGAAAATATTTGTTTTGTCAATATTTTCAAAATTAGGCTTATTTTCAAATTACAGTCAATCTTGTTTTAAGCGACCACCCTGGGGGAATCCCAAAAGTGTCCGCTTAATAAAACGGTCGCTGAATACAAAATCTAACTTTTCATGCAAGTTATTTTTTTTCCACAAAATATTCTATCTAGAAGGGCTATGATCGATCAATTTATTATAAAGTTACAGAAAATCTGCAGTTGATATATGGAACAAATCTTTGATTTAATCAATTTGTGAAAACACAAGTGGGGACTGATGACATACGGTGTTATATATTTCAGCAGTTCTGTTCAACTTCGAGGATTTTTGCTATGACAGAGTGATTTCCCTTTGTTTATATTTGAAGTGCTGGACTTGATTTTGTTTGTATGTGAATATAATCGAACAAAAAAACCTGTTTACTTTAGAGAGGTCAATAATACACACTGTAAGCCTACCAAAGTTAAAACTTTATGATGAGACACATGATTTCATGGAATTTGCAATGAAAACTTTCTTTTATTTAAAAGGGCAGAATGATGATAATCCACTAAAATTTGATTTATAGAGGGGTAAGAATTATTTCCAAATCCGAAATATTAAATTTACTGATTGTTAACTACATGTATTTACATAATAACAATTCAGAACTTTGATCTTTTGCAATGCATATAATTATTATAGGCTCTATTTGATTTATGGCATCAAACACTATCAGGCGTAATTGTATTGTGGTAGTTGAAGCGTTATCCCCAAATAATACCTCTGTTATTTTTTTTTATCTATTTTTATTTTTTCTTATTTTATTTTATTTTATTTTTTTTTGTTTGTTTTTGCGTTCGGGACTACTAAAGAAGGCTAAGTTGAGAAACATTCAATACACAAGAAAATGCTTATTTTGAGCATTTGTTTCCATGCTAGATTATGTATAGGCTACATTTTTTCTTTATCTTATTTCTTCCGTAAGCGTCAGTAAGCCCATGCACAGATCCAGATGCGGGGCTAGGGGTCCTGACCCCTTTCGAATCTGGCCAGAAATAGGTTATCGAAATTATTTGGTAGTTTTTCAAGGGGTTCTGTCATACCACCTTTGGGAAAAACGGACTTTGACTTCCTGGGGAATATTTGCATGAAGACACGGTGTCGTATAACAAAACCACGGTATGTAATCACGTGACTCAGAATTTCCGATTATCTTCAATATTTTTTTCAATACTTGACCAATTTGAATTCGGTTTGAAGCAGAGAAGGTGAAAAAATGCCAGGCATAAGCTGGACGTGTTGGATTTTTGGAAAAAATCAAGTGATAAAAAAGTTACAGAAGATAAACCAAAATTTTGCTTTATCTTCAATAACTTTTTTATCAGTTGATTTTTTAAAAAATCAACCACGTCCATCTAATGCGCGACGTCTGTCCACATTTTCTGCTTCAAACCGAATTCAAATCGGTCCAGTATTTACAAAATTATTGAACATTTTCAGAAAATATTGTATCACGTGATTATCCACCGTGAAAACGGTGACAACACATGGACCGATGTCATGTTATGTATCTATAGGCCTTAGTCTCAAGAAATGACCTGTTAGAGCATTTAGCTATTAGCTAGAGATGCTCTGCCAGGTTATTTCTCGGGACTTATACGTAATTTTGATGAAATGATGCACCAAACTTGGGAGGGAAGTCCTGCCATAGACATTCATCTAAGAATCCCATAAACTGTTGCCATATAGCGGCATTTTATAGCCTTATTCGTTATCCACTATTCTTCATTGTCAAAATTAATTAAAGACTTAATAGATGGAGCGGACTTTTTAGATTTATGACATCATTAGGGCATTCAATCATTTCGGGAAATATATTCCTTTTTCGTCTTGGTGTCTTAGACCCTTCCTTGCTTGCAAAAGACTCTTTTTATTAGTTGCAAAGTTTCAGAATTGACTGAAGAAACATTTAAATTCTCTCTCCATATCGCTCCACATTTTTAGCTCTTTTCTTAAGGTGAATTGAATCGTAAGCCTATACATGTCTAAAATAAAGGAGAGTTTATAAGAAATAATTTGGTATGGTCCCAAAAAATAATATGGGAATAAAAACGAAATCGGTTTTCATGACGGCACGAGAAAGGGTGTGTGAGTAGGTAGATGCCACGTGACATTAATTAACCAATAAATAGGCGGATTCGGAGACCGCAGAAACAGGATAGCAAAGTTAAGTGATTGTGGCGGAAAGGCGGCTTTAGTAAGACACAAGGAAAGAAAGGACTCAATATTAGTAAGTTATTTTTCTATTATTTTTATATGTGGTTGTATGTTGGCTTACGTCCAATGTTCAATAAATAATCTTATGTAGGCCTACAAAATAGAATTTTATTCGCGTATGAGAAAGTTTAACCAATTTCCGCTTAATGACGCTTTTCGACGCACCACTGGCAAATACTGTGTACTGTGGAAAATTAAGAAATTGCTTGTCATGAGCATTTTTTCTTCTTAATTTTCCAAAAGTGACATTGTTTTCTATCCATAATTGTTTTCTTTCAAGAAAGACAGAATATATACATTTCATTCACTCGAAATTGTTGTAGATCTTTAATACTTTTAACTAAGGACCAGTCTAAAATTTTGCCGTTTGGGTTAACTTTATTTTGGAGCCATTGCGGATTTTCTAAACAGTTTGTTGCGCCAACTAACCCGTCGTCCTACTGGCTTATATAGGTGCTATAAAAGTTATTTGTTGCTTTCTGCAATATTTGATAGGCCTATCGCACAAATAAGCCTATGGTTTTTTTTATATCGTCGGTTTTCTTTTTAGAAAAAATCGTAACTGTAGCTTGTTTTAAACTACAGTTAAGAGGTTTTCGAAGAAAAGTGACGATATTTAAAACGAAGCAACAGTTTCGCCCGCTTCTCGAAATATGTTATACTGCTTGAAAAGGAGCACAAAATCTGTTTTCATTGTTCACTATATGTGTCGGCCCGTAAATGCAGATTTAGCACACGTTTCTTATTCGAACCTTATTTTATTCGAAATACAGATTTTTTGCAAATGCAAGTTGTAGGCCTATATACAGAATGTGCATCGTCATTTTAATCCAATACCTAATTTTTGTAATGCTACGTGACCTTCTATCATCAATGATTTTTTCAGTTTTTGTCCGAAAGAAACTACATATTTATCAAAGAAAAACTTTGCGGAGAATGAAAATCCGAAAAATCACCAAAATGTAAAACATCAGCTTAAAAGACATACATGTATTTATTTACGTACAAACAATTTTAGTTATGTGTCCAAACATTATTCACAACTGGCATTCAAGTAAGTATAACTATTTCCCAGAAACTGAAAGCCTAAGGATACAATGGTTAATTATGAACTCTTGAATTTACAGATTCATTTAATCCTTTCAAGCAGCGTAGGCCTAGATGTCATTTCCATGAGGCTAACTCAATAAAAAAAGTTTCAACATAATGACCATGAATTCGTACCAGATATATAATTATATAATTATATCCTCTTGCCTCAATAGCTTTATTGCATTAGATTGTTTGATCATAGACCCTTTCTTAGACAACGACCTTTAGAAGCAATTTTCTCATGTGTGAAATTTAACAACAACAACAACAACAACAACAAATTGAAATCCAATTGAAGTTTGTTTCTGTATGCTACTATTCCAAATTATGTTATCACTGGTGGTGAACTCGGCCAAAGCGAGGAATGTTTTTTCACGATCATAGTATTCCGTCGGTGTTGTTATAAAATATCGTAACTACGGCTTCGATAAAGCCGTAGTTACGAGATTTTATAACAGCACAGACGGTTTGTCCATACATAATGGTAAACCCGGTCTTTTTTTAGAATAAATTAATTGTCATTAAAAAAAATCTATAAACTCATATCTAATCGCAAAATATCTATACCTTGTTCTAGCGAAAAACGTCTCTCGCTTTGGCCGAGTTCCCCACCAGTGGTTATATTGTAAACAAATTATATCGAGGCCAACATCCAATTTGTTTTCTGCAGTAGCCTGACTATTGTATTCAAATTAGTAATCCTGAATTTCGTCGTTTGCAAAAGGAGTAAAACTTGTCTTGTAGCTTTTTATGCATGTCTAAAACACAGCGGGGAATCACGTGACAAAACAATTTCAGAAAATCGTAAATAGTTTTTTTAATAGGCCTACTTGGCTTATTGAATTCGGACTGAAACAGAGAAGGCGGGGAAACATCGGGAATTAACTGGACGTGATCTAGATCTTTTGCAAATCGTCTGATAAAAAAGTTATTGGCGACCAACCAAAACATTGGTTGGTCGTCAATAACTTTCTCATCGGCTGATTCTCAAAGATTCCTTTCATTCAGCAAATATCTGGCTTCTCCACATTCTCTGTATCAAAATCGAATTCAAATTGATCAACTATTAAAGAAATTATTGACGATTTTCTCAATGGGGAGAATCACGTGACTGACAATGGTATTGAACACGAAAAAATGGCGACGAAATGACCGCTTCGGCGTGAAAACTGAAACTTTAGAAAGGTATGTATTCAATTTACGTAGTTTCTCAGACAAACCACCTATCCTAACATACATCGAAAATTTTCGCAATTCCGAAAATATTCTTTAAGTGTTCTCTAAATACAGCGACCGGATAGGGGAAAGTTGGGTATCTGTGAAAACCGTAGACAATAGCGAGTATTTAGGATAAGTGGTTTGTCGGAGAAGCTACGTAGATTGAATACATACCTTTCTAAAGTTTGAATTTTCACGCCAAAGCAGTCATTTCGTCGCCATGTTTTCGTGTTCAATGCCATTATCAATCACGTGATTCTCCCCTATGTTTCTGAAGTTGCCGCGTCACGTGATTCCCTGACGTGCTTTAGACATGTATTAAAGTTCATTTTGTAAGAGATGGTTCAAAATCATGAATATTTGAATTATATCAATTCTTAGCGTTCCATTGAGGGTATGAAATCTAAAATTTAGAGGGGGCATAAATATTTTTTGTCTGGAATAGTGTTAATTAATAGTTGTTTACGAACCTTTAAGCCTTTCCTAAATGGCAGAAATCTAGATTATTCCAAATTCAAAGCTGTTGCAGACGACAAAAAATGGTTGGTCTATAAAGATAGAATTCCTAAATAATTTAGCACGGACAATGATAAGGCAAGAGGCGAAAATGCTGGTGAACATGCTCTTCTTCTTTTGCCCCGATGTTTTCTTAGAAATGTCTTAATGAAGTTAATGGTGATAAATACGACTTTATTCACGAAAACAATAATCGACGATTTAGCCTGCTTTTTTTTATCGTGTTTTATATCGCTTTCGACAGTTTTCAAGTCATGTCGCGTATACAACTTCTGAAAAACCAAAAATGTAGCCTACCCAAACAATATTTGAAGTATTGCCCAACCAAATTAAACTGGGACAACTTAATTTCCGCGTGCAAAGTCCGTTAGTTGAGCGTCTAAACAAAACATTGCCGAAGTGGGGTCATTACATATGCAGATGTCCCGGGTTAATCTTGCTGGACAATACTACAGTTGTCGCCACGTCGTATGGCACGTGTTTTTGTTTTGTTTAACGTTCAATTACATTTGAACAAAATATAAATATTGTGCCATACGATGTGGCGACAACTGTAGTTGAGCTAACATAATCGCAGTATAAGATTTAACCATTTCCTTACCATAATAATATTGCATTTAATCAAATTCATGAGGTCACATCAATTTGTGATACCGAGTTTGAGTTTATTGGGGTTTTACGCCGTTTTCAACTACCAGGGTCATATCGCGGCGGCTGGAGCACCTACCCATGGGTTCCTGTTGTTTCTCAAACCAGTACTACCACAACACCCTTACCGAGCCTCCAGCTGCTCGCCCACTTAGGTTAACGATTTCAAACCCATTGGTGGATGACATTTTTTTGTCAGAAAGGGTATTAGCCGCGGCCGGGTATCGAACCCGGGACCTCTCGAATGAGGGTCAGATGCGCTACCAACTGCGCTAAGGCCGCGGCCTTGTGATACCGATAAAACATGAAACTTGTTACGGTATGAAACAAAATATTGAGGGAAGAGGGGGATACTGGTCATTACCATTTTATTTTTCACCAATGTTATCTTGTTCCTTTCCTGTAGAGTCGTAATGGTCGTTGGTCATTGTTCGGAAAACGTAGATTAGATCTACTCAGCCATAGTGACCCCCCCCCCCCCCCCCCCCAAACTTTAAAATCTATAATCCCATTTTGAGCCTCATACCTTGCACCAAAATTAGAGAACACAAGACAGAAACTACACAGCGTCTGTGCATTTAAACGCCATGATGTGTCTCGAGGGGAGGAAGAATCAAATTTAGTTCACCAGACTGCAAAAGTTTTCACAACCACTAAATTTCATTAGGGATAATCAAAAGTGAAATATGTCAATCCATAGCAGAAATTTCAGTTACAAACGCAACTCTTGTCAAGGGGCGTACCAAGGAATTTTGTAATATTGAACCCCACTGTTTTTTGCCGAGTGCCTCTGGCTCGAGCACGTAGGAACAAAAAGCATGAGAGGTGACAGAGGTCCTTCTCCTAAGGGGGGGGGGGGTCCATAAGTCTCGATCCATCGAGAAACTTAGGAAAACTTGGCGCGGTTTGGTGTCATCTGGGGGCTGTTTTTCATAATCTTTTTCAGAAAGACCACGCTTAAAGAAATATGTTGAAGCCCAGGCTTATAGGTGGACGTCTATGTGCGCCTGTTATTTAGATAATAATGCAACATATTCAAAGATGGCGATAGACGGGGCTACACAAGCGAGCTTCAGGATCTCTTGCAAACATAATGTCTTTGAATACTCGGATCGTGTTTTCAAAGCATATTTCGACTTTATCACTTATGAGACACGTCTATTAGCGTCATTTTGAACATACAATTACATTAGACTCAAGTATTCTATATATCATGTGTTGTTTTCTTTTAATTTCAGACAAAAATGAACACATCGTCGCTGTACACCGGTGTTGCAGTTGTCATCTGTTTCCTAGCAACCATATCCATCACCATGACGACGCCACTCAGCCAAGTTGAAGCAGACGCCATGAACAATCTACCGCCCAATATCGGTTACTTTTTAAACACCCTGAAGGCAGACGGACTTTCACTTGAAGCGCCACCTAACGTGTTCTCGCAAAAATTGAAGCGCGCGAGATTTCCTCATTCAGCATCCAAGCGTGACGGATTTTGGATCTGGATGCCGGCTCAAGGATATGTATCGGTACCAGCCGAACAATTTGCAGGCGGATCATCTAAAGGATCCAGCAGCGGAAATGTCTTACGATACGGCTAAAGTCTTCCAGGAACAAATGCTGAAATCTCGACCACCATGTTTTGTGATGCTGCTTTTTCATTTCATTCTCGTCGATTTCATTCAAGTTTTGGAGCAACTTATTTTACAAAATCTCGTTGCCTTTTTTTCGGAACCCTCGTAACTGCAGCTTGATTGAAGCTGTAGTTACGATGTTTTGACAGAAAATCAGCGATCTGTAGATACTATAAATTGAATAAGGAAAGTGATGTTTTCTTCTTGAAGTCTAATCAACCCTTTCCCAAACAGCACAATTTTAGGGTGATCCACTTTAAAAAGTGCCACAAATGACAAAATGGAATTTATTAAAGATAGAATTTGTGTTAAATATGGCATAGAAAATATTGAGACAAAAGGAGAAACTGCTGGTCATCAGCAGTTTCTCCTTTTGTTTCAATGTTTTCCAAAGTCTTTTCTAATAGGGACGTCAAAATCAGGTCTTGTTTGGGAAAGGGTTAATTCCGAAGGCTTATAAATATCTCTTGTAACACTTTTCTTCCAAATCAGTTGCAAGCCAATACGTTCAGGTTTCACATATTTAGTCCTTTATGGATTATCAAATTCCCAAATGAATTTTGTAGACCGATCCTATTTGATAGCTGCTGCAGACGACAAATTTGATGTTAACACAAGACAGGTAATTTGTACAATATTGCACAGAAAGTATTGAGACAAAAGAAGAAAAAGCTGGTCATCAGCGTTTTCTTCTTATGAATCGATGTCTTCCGAGCAGTTTCTATTGGGAATGTCAAAACCAAGTCTTATTTGAGAAAGGGTTATGCTATTTCACATAAGTAGTCTTTCACGTCGTTTTGAATCTCTTTTGCAGTAAAAAACATCTACGATTGTTCATTATAACAAGAGGACCATGATGGTCCTATATCGCTCACCTGAACCAAGATGATATGAGCCACAGATTTGTTCAAATCAATTACTTGTGACTTTAAGACTGAAAACAAACTTATGGTTAACAACATTGCGTCCAAATTTTGTCTCGGTTTGTCGCTATTTGTGGTTGTGGTTAAAAACAGTCGAAAACGGCAAATTTGTCAATTTGAAGGGCTCAGCAAACTCAGCAAATTCTACTCTAATTAAGCTAATTCAAACTGGTGCAAGATCTTATGTTCAGCAACATTGTGTCCAAATTTCTTCTTGATTGGTCAACAATTATTGTAGATGCTAAAGTGTAAACAAAGTCCGAAACAATCGAAAACATCAATTTTGTCAAATTCAAGGGCATATAACTCATGACTTTCTAGTCTGACGAGACTGAAGTTCAAGCTCATCCAAGAAATTATGGTCACCAACATTGTGTCAAAGTTTCATCTTAATAGGTCAATAATTGTAGATTCTAAAGTGTAAACAAAGTCGTAAACATTCAAAAACGGGAATTTTGTCAAATTCAAGGGCGTTTAACTCATGACCTTTTGATCTGATCAATCTGAAAATCAAACTCATACATGATCTTATAGTCCCTAAGATTGTGATCAAGTTTTGTCTTGATTGGTCAATAATTGTAGATGCTAGAGTGTAAACAAAGTCAAAAACAGTCGAAAACGGCAATTTTGTCAAATTCAAGGGCGTTTAACTCATGACTTATTGATCCGATCAATCTGAAAATCATACTCATACAAGATCTTATGGTTCCTAACATTGTCTCAAAGTTTTGTCTTGATTGGTCAGTATTTGTAGAAGTTAGAGTGTAAACAAAGTCGAAAACAGTCGAAAATGTCAATTTTGTCAATTTCAAGGGCACATAACTCAAGACCTTCTGGTCTGATCAGACTGAAAATCAAACTCATCCGAGATCTTATGGTCACCAACATTGTGTCAAAGTTTTGTTTTGATTGATAAATAATTGTAGATACTAGAGTGTTAACAATGTCAAAACTAGCTATTTTTCGCATTCAAGGGCAGATAACTCCGGACTTTCTGGTTCGATCTGACCCATAATCGAACTCATCCGAGATCTTATGGTCATACATGTTTTGACCAGGTTTGGTCAAGATTGGCTTATATTTGTAGATGCTAGAGTGTTAACACGAAATTGTGGACGGACGGACGGACAGACGGACAGACGGACAGACGGACGACGGACAAAAAGTGACCACAATAGCTCACCTTGAGCACTTCGTGCTCAGGTGAGCTAAAAATGCGTGGACAAAATTCAACAAATTAATTTGCTAAAGCTGTATCTAGTACTACCATTTTCATTGCCGTACGATCCATTAAAATCAAAATTATTTCGTACTGTTTGTTTTGTTATTTTGTACGTCCAGATTTCATCTCGTTTTCAAACTGACATATACGAGCAAGGTTGCGAGTTCGATCCCTGGCAGCGGATCTTGGCTTGTCACTGACGGCGCGAGTACTATTGGAATCCCAGCGAGTACTATTGAAATCCCAAGGAAGCAGACTCCGACGGGAATAAAATAAGCAACATCAAATTCGAGGCACCGGTCGCATATCCAATGGAGATCATTTATCATTCGTTGATGATATATTCATTGGAAATGTACAAATGAATTTCACCAAATTGTCGCTTTTCTTCAAAAACCTCGTAACTGCAGCTTGTTTTAAGCTACAGTTACGAAGTTTTCAAAAGAAAGCGACGGATTATAAGAGAGATGATTGACCATATCGAAATTTGAGACCACTATACCACTAACTGTAACCTGTAGGCTAATATTTGTGACCCATCACGCTAAAAGGGGCCTTAATGGAAGTGTGAAAGTATCGATCCCAGTCAAGCTGCACAGTCCGCGCAGCCTAAGATCGAAGCTTTTCCCCATTATGTAATTTATTAAATCTTTAATGTTTTCCCTATTTTACTTTATGTTCATTTTTCACACACGGGATCTGACTGACCTGTGCTGAGAATAACCAGTTTGTCAAAATTTGAATTTTTAGACTTCTGACAAGGTCCCTTTTAGCATGACGGGTCACATTTTCATATGTTACTGCTTGAACTATAAGGCTTTGTACATATTTGGGAAAGCTTTGGAAAACATAAAATTAAAGATCGTATGCTAATTACCGGCACCTATAGTCGAGTCATGACATTTTAGCAAATGTTTACAGATTTTACCTATGTAAACAATGGAAAAACTTGTATAATCTCAATACAATTTTGCATGCTTTGGTTGGAATCTTCCAGGTGTGAGACACCTGCAATATTCGAACCATCACATGCAAAATTACAGTAGTATGGAGCTTAATAGTGTTGTTTACATAGCAAATTCATGTAAACATGTGTCGTTTTAGTATAACCGGACTATACTTTGAATAATGTTTATTTTATCATTGGCAGCTTGTTATATTTGACCAGTTTAAGATTTTGTCACCATGTTTTGCAAAAAAAAACAAACCCAAAAAACACACACACACACACATAAGGATAAATCTTACAATTTTCAACCCAAATTTTTATTTAAAAAAAAAAAAAAGAGTTAAAATGAGATTAAGACACATGTTAAATGACAATGATATCACAATGCTTCTCATGAAAATAAAGCAATAAAATTCTATTCAGGATTTATATATCTACTGTACACACACATCATCAATGGGAGGTCACAACCTCTTAACTCCAGTCTATTCAAGCCATAGTTTCGAGTCTTTGACCTCCCATTGATGACTCGCAAGTTATCAAAGGACAAGGGGCTATCTGATGCTCACCTGACATATTTTCCATATTTTAACCCTTTCCCAAACAACAAAATTTTATGGTGCTCCAATTTGAAAACTGTCCCAAATGACAAAATAGTTGTTACTAAAGATATAATTTGTGTAAAATATGGCATAGAAAATATTGAGACAAAAGAGAAACTGCTGATTATCAGCAGTTTCTTCTTTTGCCTCAATGTTTTTCCTAGACAATTTCTATTAGGGACGTCAAAACCAGGTCTTGTTTGGGAAAGGGTTAAACTTATCCAATATCTAAGAAAATACAGAAAATATTCTCGCTTAGAATATTCAACTCTTTCCCAAACAAGAATTGATTTTGACGTGCCTTATAGACAAGGCTTGTGAAATCATTGGGACAAAAGAAGAAAATGCTGACAACCAGCATTTTCTCTGTTTGTCTCAATCACCCATGGAAGTAATAAATACATATACATATACATCGAATTTGCATCAACAAAATACAGGCTCAATACAAAACTGGTTTAACCCTTTCCCAAACGACAAACTTTCACACTTGTCAGATTTGAAAGCCAAAGGAGACAACAAAACGGATGTTAATTAATATGGAATCTGTGCATACTATAGTGCAGAAAAATATTGAGACAAAAGGAGAAAATGCTGACCATCAGCATTTTCTTCTTTTGTCTTAATGTTTTTTCTGAGTCTTTTCTGTTAGGGACATAAATACCAGGTCTTGTTTGGGAAAGGGTCAATTGCATAAATCATTTTATTCTCTTTTAATAGTTTTTCACTGACCCATCTTAATCATTTTTAGACAAACCCCTCATTATGGCAAAACATCTGACCCTCATTCGAGAGGTCCCGAGTTCGATACCCGGCCGCGGCTAACACCCTTTCTGACAAAATTGTCACTCACCAATGGGTTTGAAATCGTTAACCTAAGTGGGCGAGCAGCTGGAGGCTCGGTAAGGGTGTTGTGGTAGTACTGGTTTGAGAAACAACAGGAATCCATGGGTAGGTGCTCCAGCCGCCGCGATATGACCCTGGTAGTTGAAAACGGCGTAAAACCCCAATAAACTCAAACTCATTATGGCAAAAACAAAACAAAATACACAAGAACATTAACCCTGTATCATCAGCCAATCTTACAGGAGTTGTCTCCCTTTACAAAGAAAAGCTTCATAGAGATTTGAGAGAAATCATTGTCGCTTTTCTTCAAAAACCTCGTAACTGCAGCTTATTTTAAGCTGCTGTTACAAGGTTTTTGTTGAAAAGCCATGGCATATTCTCAGTGGGCAACAAAAACCATTTAATTAACATGCTACAACCAATCAAAAGATTTATTGTTTAACCCTTTCCCAAACATGACCTGGTTTTGACATCCCTAATAGAAAAGGCTTGGGAAAACATTGAAACAAAAGAAGAAACTGCTGATAACCAGCAGTTTCTCCTTTTGTCTCAATATTTTCTATGCCATATTTTACACAAATTATAGACTTTGATAACTTACATTTTGTCATTTGTGGCAGTTTTTGAAGAGAATCACCTGAAAATTTTGCCGTTTGGGAAAGGATTAAGATAAAGTGCTTTGAAAAACATTGTTGTAAGAGAAAATTGTGCTTTACCTCGGAACCAAGCAATATTCTTCTTTTCAAAAATGCTTTAATAAACCGCATTAGTCATTACCTAAAATTGACTGGCTGAGTAATAGTTTTCTGTTTCTTGCATAATTTTGAACTTTAAAAAAGTCCATTTTTGTCATTTTGATCTTGTTCTTCTAGGATGTAATGTAAATCAATTTGATTTTCATGTCCCACTGAATGGTTCTCTCAAATCATACAAGGTTTTAGTTCTCCACAAAAACATAAAATCTGTGTGTTCAAGGCTTGAATATAATTGGTCAATTTCATCAATATTACACATTCAAACTCTATATATGCAATTCTCACAATAACATTAAATGTTTTCTCTCACCCAAATTGTTCTAGGTTTAAACATGTACACATTCACATGACAAGACTTAGTATCCAATCAACTAAAATTGACCAACCATAAACACCCATCCAATGTCACATGACTATCATGTGACCTGCCAGAAGTCATGTGACATGTCATGTGACATGATTAAAGAACACACAGAAATTAACCTCATCCGCCACCACCTCCGCCAGTACGACGACTCGGTCTCCACGAACAGGACGCACCACTATCACCCATCAATGGATTGTAATCTGAAATTTACAAAATACTACACTGTTGAGTTCCATAAAAACTTTGAAAGAACAATACTTACCTATTGGGATTTTTTTTTGTACTTGGTCAGTCAAATCATGACAAAGTTAATATATCAAGAAAGCATGAAAATCACGCAATCCAGTATGTACATGTAATATGTATTTATTCTATAAAAGCAAGAAATAATTAAGGACCCTTTCTTATAGTTTAGACAATTTGTCAACATTGAACAATGCCCTCTTGTAAACAGTACATAATAGTATGCCTTGTATGTAACCTTTTGGTATTGTAAAGAAAAACAAAAGGAAAGATCAGAGCAAATCTATTGGAAAAGTATATAATCACACAAAACCCATCCAAAACAAAAACATTTTAGGGTGGTTCCATTTGAAAGCTGCTGCAGACTACAAAAGTGGTGTCAACAAAGATATCTATTTTTTGTGCAAGCCTGCAAGGTGAAGCTAAGAAAATATTTGGGAAAGGATGAAATTAGTTATGCATTGACCCATCAATATTGAGCCAGGCAATTATTTTCAGCGTTGACACATACATACCTGTTTGTCTTAAAGGTTTGGCTCCTTTTTTATTTAGTGTACTCTTTTCTGTTTTTTCTTCATTCTAAAATGAACAAAAGAATATCATATTAACTCATCTAAATAACACTTTCCCAAAGGGCAGAAAATATTGGATTGATCCAATTTGAGACCTACTGCAGGCAACAAAATGAATCATATCTAAAGCAGGAAATGTGAAAGACATAACATTGAAAACATTGAGAGAAATTGAGTAATTGCTGATTATCAGAGAGACGGCTGAGGTGTGGATCAAGCCAAAGACCCCAGTTATACAAGTGCAGTATGTTACCACTGCAACAAATCTGCTCTGATTATATAGAGGTGGCCATATAAAGAATCAGAATATCATATAAACTTACTGCTTTACTCTTCGACCTGTATCCCTTGCCTTGTAAATGGCCGTCCCAATCTTCTATCTTCTGTTTACGTTTCTCTTCCTCTTTCTACACAAAATGAATAAAAGATAAATATTATTTAACCCTTTCCCAAACATTTCAGGATGGTCTAATTCAAAAATTGCTGCAGACCACAAATAGGTGCTAATAAAGACTGGATTTGTGTGCAATATAGCATGGAAAAATTTCGATGCAAAAGGAGAAAATACTGATCATCAGCATTTTCTTCTTTTGCCTCCATGTTTTCCCAAGGCTTTTTATATCAAGGGTGTCAGAATCAGGTCTTGTTTGGGACAGGGTTTAAGTATTTAGATACTAAACCTGTTTTTTTGTAAAGAGTAACGAACAAATTTAAGAAAGTCTTTGATTAATAATGATATCATTATAAGAACTTAATTCATGTTTTTGAGGTCGCAGAAATATGTTAACACCCAAGGGCATGTCTATAACGGCACAGAAATATATATTTAATGCCTTTATATCAAGTATACTGGTAATATTCTATCATTTCTTGTTTTGACATTCAGACCAAATGCATTTAAGTTTGAAATTTTTGGCAACCTATGTTGCTACATTTTGCAACCAGATATGCTACTAACGCATGTGCCCAAGATGACACACAAAATACAGGCTGCCTATATAAATTTTTCCCCATTCTCGATAAAAGGATTAGGCTACCCATAGAGCCTTACTTGTTTGGCCTTTTCTGCGTACTCAGCTGCCTGTTCATCCAGTTTCTCCTGCATTCTTCTTCTGGCTGCCTCCATGGCTTCTAGTCTAGATTGAGCTTTGTCTGGATCTGAAATGTGTAGAGTTGTGTAACTTTTTGGGGAAAAGGAAACTTCTGAGTGTGGTAAGACTTTATGTGGTCCATGCTAGAAAATGCTTGAAAAACATTTAAGCAAAAGTACAGAATGAATGCTGATAACCAGTATTTTGCTCTTTGTGAATCAATATTTATGTGCTATTTTGTAAATAAATTCTTTGGTCATGAAATTCAATTTATAGTCTGCAACAGCTTTCAAATTGAAGCAGTCCAAATATTAAAAAAAAATGTCAGTGAAAATTTCAACCCAAATCAAGTGCTGTTGTTTTTTCTCAACTTCTTTTTCTTTTCCACTTAAGTTCATCAACCCTGTGTGTATTCCCTCTAAAATAACAAAACAGACAGAACAGCTCTTTCCCACATGACATTTTAACCCATTACCAAACGGTCTTATTTTAGGCTGGTCCAAATTCAAAGGTGTTGCAGACGACAATTTCAAATGAATGAAATTTAAATTCTTTTGGTCTTTTTTGGTAGAAAACATTGTGGAAAATGAAGAAATTGCTTGCCTGGGGCTATACTCACCAACCAATTTAATTCAAAGTTTCACCTTTAAAATTACACAACAACCCATCAGATTGGCCGAGACTTACGTCTCGTCCAATCAGATGGCTTGTAATGTAATTTTGCTTAAGACAATCATTTAATAAGAAATGTTGGTGAATATAATGGCTCCTGTTTTTTGTCATCTGAAAGCTTTCAAATATGTTTAGGAAAGGGTCAAATTACCTATTTTCTTGTCTCTTGCATCCTCCATTTGCTGCCTCATTTTCTGTAGTTTTGGTGATAATTTACTCTTGATGTACATCAACACAAGCACACCCAGGAGTATGAACCAGCCATAGTTCTGGATAAAATCTAGACCTGGTAACAAAAAATATACAAAACAGATAATTGATCTACAACTACAAGGCACTTATTACAGTTCATACTTCAACAAAATGATAGCATTAATAATTGCATTGTTTTATTATTTATTTAAAGTTATTTAGAATATTATTTGCTGGGAGAACAAATGACTTATGAGAGCATCGCAGAGGGGCGCATATACGCCAGTGAGGGGCTTGTCCATGAAATTATTTTTTCTCAATTCAAACCAAGGGAAGGTTATTCGCGAATACAAAGATTTGTTGGAATTTTATCAATAGTAAGCGCATTTAGACACCATGAAAATTCATTGTGGCATGTTTGACAGCTAAAGGATTGCTGGAGGACAGACAGACAAACGGAAGACCAGGGCCATTACATAATATGAACGAGCCTACAGGCATATAAAACAGGCAGGCTTTTTATGGTAGCCAAGGGTTTTCCTAGCCATTTTGGGAGAAGGAGTCTGGCCTACATTGGGATTTTTTAAAGAAAATAGCTCATTTTGGGCTAAAAATGTAGGCAAAACACTCATTTTTCAATAATGCATTTTAAATAGATTGGGAAAAATGGAAAAAAAATGCTTAGGGAACACAGCCTTTTGCATTGAGAATGCCTCTGTTTTCAGGAGGCACAAAAAGCATAGGAAGTCCCCTGGTAGCAGCCAGCTTGCCTGTGTTACTGACACCTATCATGCCTTTAAATACACATGTATGCCATTAATCCGAGTCTTCTCTGATGTAAATACGCTCTTCGATATTTTGATTTTTCGCTATTTACATCAGTGTGTTGCTCTTTGAAAGTTTGGCACACGTTGTGAAGCTTTGATTTTGGGTATTACATCCAATCACTCAGTAAAACACTGTAGGGTATAGATCAATTAATCATTTTTTGTCATACCTGACAAAAAATTTAATTTCAAATCGGCCTGCTGGAAGAGAATAACCTTCCGAAATTCAACAACCCCCTAATTCCAGTCTATTTCGTCGCCATAGTTATTGTAGATCACGTGACCAGATCTCGTTCAAAAATAGTACGGAATTTGCTGGCATGTGACTATCACGTGACCACCTTTGATTACGAATTTCTTTCAGGTCACGTGGTATACAGTCATTTCGTACCATAACCATTTCGTACCATAATATAATTGGTTATTTCGTACCATAGTTTGGTCATTTCGTACCATAGTTTGGTCTTTTCATACCATAATTTCATACTATGCTTTTATAATTTGGCACAACATCTTATTTAAAAAGCTGTCGACAAAAGTAGAAATAAGGATAAAATTATGAAAAATATTTATGAATATAGGACATTATTTTACCAAGAACATGCTTTTAATCAACGTATATAACAAAAACCAGACATTTGGTTTAATATAATTGGTTGTTTGCTGTCACTGATAGTCACACCTTTTATTAATCCGAGTCTTCTCTGATGTAAATACGCTCTTTGATATTTTGATTTTTCGCTGTTTACATCAGAGAGCGTTGCTCTTTGAAAATATCAAGAAGTTCGCAACTCGATGTTGCGCATCGTTCACCGTCCGATCTTAAATGATATCCTTAAAACGCCTGATGGTATCGATAAATGAACCATTTATTGTTATGGCTGCTGAAAAAATTACGACCAAAAAGTATTTCCAAAAGGTTTATAGGCAATGTTTTGCAACAACCCTCACCTGAGCAGCCTTTGTTTACCTTGACCTTCCATTCAAAACCAAAGGTTATACTCTTCCAGCAGGCCGATTTGAAATGAAATTTTTGGTCAGGTATGACAAAAAATTATTAATTGATCTATACCCCACAGTGTTTTACCGAGTGATTCGATATGATACACAAAAACAAAGCTTCACTACTTGTAACGTTACCGAACTTTCCGCTGTTTTCAAAGAGCAACGCTCTCTGATGTAAATAGCGAAAAATCAAAATATCAAAAAGCGTATTTACATCAGAGAAGACTCGGATTAACCTTTTATGTATTAACTACTGAACCAAATCTTTTATCAATTAAAGTCTATCCGCAAACAAGCAATTACCATTTACAAAGATATTAATGAGGCATTTCTGAACTCTTTCCCAAACGACAAAAGATATGGTTGCAATTTTGAAAGCTGATCCTGACGACAAAGTTCATGTTGATAAAGAAGGCATTTATTTAAGCTTTGAAAAATTGAGACAAACGGAGTACTTGTCTGTGCAAAACCCCGTAACTACATTTT
The DNA here is from genome assembly GCA_963680895.1 of Fragum sueziense. Lineage (NCBI taxonomy): Eukaryota > Metazoa > Mollusca > Bivalvia > Cardiida > Cardiidae > Fragum > Fragum sueziense. Next base: position 5,690,025 of record OY804600.1, on the reverse strand, counting down.
TTATATAAAGTTGTAGTTACGAAGTTTTTCAATAACAAAAACGAAATGATGGAAATCTGCATTTACTCCTTTTGTCTCAATATTTTAAAAGGCCTTTCTATCAGGTACATGAAAACAAGGTCTTGCTTTGGAAAGGGTAAACTTTTTAGACTGTTTCAAATTCGAGTTTTGTAGACAATTTCGGTTGTATGAAATTTTACCTTCTTATCTTTCTTGTTAAAAAACATTGTGGGAAATGACGGAATAGCTTGCGGCAAGTCCATTTCTTCATTTTCCACGATGTTTTAAAAAGCCTTTACCTTGTGCAGTATCAAATGGCGTCACTGCGTGACAATGGGTTAAACAAGTCCGCATTTAGATAGGTTTTGACACATTTACTGGAAAGGTTTTGGAAAACATTGACACAAAAGAAGAAAAGGCTGTTTGCAAGTATTACTTTTACATCCTTTTAAAACATGTTCAAGTTTTCTTTTGAGTTTGGCATTGTATGCAACGGGCTTAACATTGGTATTTGAACAACATATTTGTAAATATAGCCTTAAAGGCTAACCTTAAAAAATTTGCGATTTCGCGGTTCATCCTTATAAATCGCTCAGAAATGGTTTAAAAACATTATTTACAAGCAAAGTCATTACGTTAAGGAAAGCATTAACCCATTGCAAACCAGCAGCCAAATTATCGATTTTTATCAATACACAAAATTTGCCGCATCAATTACTTCCCTTGGATTCTGTATCCTTGGATACGAAATAGTCGAACCTGTCTACTTTGACAACTGCGTCATTTATCGATAATCGAGTGATCTGATATAGATGTTTATGGGAATATCGCTTCAAAATCATGTTGTGTGAAGCTTTCGATTGCAATATTAACTTAGTAACCCATAAAACTTTATACATGTAGATCTAGTATATATTTGCTTTTCCGAGGAAATCAAATTGAAAACGAAAGTCGTTCAAAGATTATGCAAATTTTGATGACAAACAAATTATTATCCAAACGCCGTGCTAAAACATAATTATCAAAATTGCGTGTTCATGAGTGCTGCTCCTAAAATGCGATATTCTCTGCCGTTCGAAACAGGCATTGTTTCAATTCACATTGTTTCAATTCTTACCCATTACCAAGGCAAACGCTAAGAATTAAGACTGGTCTAAATTCAAAGATGTTGCAGACGAAAATAGCAAGTGAATGGAATTTACTTTTTGTCTCTTTGGGTAGAAAACATTGTATGAAAGGAAGAAATTGCCTGTCTAAATCAATTTCTTCTTTTACCACGATGTTTGCCGAAGCCATTATTTAAAATAGCAACTGATTATGGAATTTACTTTTTGTCTCTTTGAGTAGAAAACATTGTATGAAAGGAAGAAATTGCCGGTCTAAATCAATTTCTTCTTTTACCACGATGTTTGCCGAAGCCAGTATTTATGAAGTGGAAGAGAAATACAATCTATGTGTGTTGGTTTTCCCCTAAATTTTTCATTTAACAAAACCTGATGTTGACACTCAAAACAGAAAAATCTTGGTAAAAACATTGAGACAAAAGATGAATACATTATGCTGATAATCGACGTGATCACCTTTTGTCTCAATATTTTCCGCGACATTAGAGAATCCCTCTTATATCAGCATCCCTTTGTTATCTGCAGCGGCTGTCAAAATTGAACTCCAATTTTCAGCTAGATTTCTATTTGGGAAAGAGTTGAAAGCGCATAAAGATCGTTTTGGGCATTTACCGAACAGATTTGATATAATGTAATATTGTATCAAGACGAGTAGCAGGCGATTAAATTAAGATTGGGCAATTTTTTAATTATCATGAGATATCAAAGTATTGCTTAAAGGAGAAAATGGTGACCTCAGCATTTAATCCTTTTCTCTCTTATTTTTGCTTTTCTTATGTCATCCAAAAAAAAAGAATCATTTTTGAAAAATGATTTGAATCGAAAATAGCATTAATAGTTTTTCTTTACATACATTAATTGGAAATAAACACTTTATTACATAATGAGCTGATTAATTACTCAAACGGGTGTAAGATTCAGGGGCCTGTTTCATCAAAACATTTAAGTCGTATTTATGACTTACCAATGTCTTAAAAACCGCTTAAAACAACAATCGCATAACCCAGGTTTTGATAGAAAGGCGATACGCGTTTCTTACCCCAAACTTGTCGTAAGTCGTCGGTAAGTCAAAAATACGTCTTAAATGTTTTGATGAAACAGCCCCCTGGTCAATAAACACGCGGGTGTCAAAGATGTCATAAAACACATGTTTATTCGCTCCCTTTACTCAGTACAACAATTATTGGAAGCAGTTTTCAAAATTCTATTGCCCTTTTCTAAAACATATGATCTGGTGAAAACCAAGAAAAAAAACGATCATGGTTTTCCCTTTTTAATTCAACAATCCGAATCTCCTCGCTATATTGCAAATAAATTCTCTCTTTATCAATATCAAATTGATCTTCTGTAGCTTCGGAATTGGAAACCTTTAAAACATGGTAGTTTTGGAAAGGATTAATTCATATATCCAAACGGCAAAAATACTCTGGTCTCGTCTGAAATCAAAGGTGTTGCAGACAACAATTTCAAGAGAATTATTGTTATTATTATTTTATTTTGTGTGTGTTGGAGGTAGAAAACATTGTGGGAAATGCAAGACAAGCAATTTCTTCATTTCTCACGATGTTTTCCACAACCTTTTTTGAAGGGGGTGGGATCATTGTGAGGGAATGGGTTAAAGCAATATCGTTGAAAGAATGAAATCCTGATTAATTGTCTTTTCAAATGAAAACGTCACCGAAAATCAAATACTAATTTTTAAGAAGTCATCAAATTCTTTTTTATGACCGGTTGACTAATCTGTTTTTCACACTAAGTAACGAACAATGGAATTGATTCCCTTGATTATGGAATAATAATTGATAATGTCTAATTGACTGATGTAAAATTGGTCAATGTCATACGATCGACTGGATTTTCGCCGACATCGTGTCATCTTATTAACCCATCACTGGACAGCGAAGGTTGAAAGAAAAAAAATGTCTGTCCCACAATGATATGCGTCATTTATCGACAATCGAGTGATCGGATATCATGGTTTTCGCTAATTAGTGAGGAAATCGTATCAAAATGGTGAGCATGTTCATTTTTCCGATTTCCTTTTCAATATTTTCTGTGGTAGGTTGCATAAAAACACATTCGTTCCTTCATTTTTCAAAAAAAAAATATATATAATATAGCTTCAACCATTTCGTGTTTGTCCACCATTTACTCTAGTACGATCACTTCATTACTAGATAGTAGTTGAAAACGGCGTAACCCCCCAATAAGCCAAACTTATATCGCTGAAATTCAGTGCCATTTTCTACTTCGAAAATTACGTCACTAGTCACGTGACCGATCAAGTGCCCCGGTCATATGAATATAATATATTACCAAAGGGAAGTAATTTACAAGGGAGAGGAAGTAATTTACAAGGGAGATAATTTTTCGCACAAATTTTAATACGGAAAAATAAAATCTTGAATAATTTCTTTTTTCATTCATAATTTGAAAAATGTTTTTACTACAATTATTCATTGGATGATATTGTTTTGTAAAAAAGAAAAATCAGACGCCTATAATATTACCCTTTAACTGCAAATGTGGTATGCTGTATTTGTATGATTCTCTTTAATATGAATTTATTCAGTGTTCAAAATTGCATATAAAATGTTTGACAATCTGTTCATCTTCGATAAGTATTCATATTTTTTTTACATATATTTCATAGAGGGAATCAGTGGTACAAAGTAGATCTATAAAATATATGGTACAAAACGATAAAATTATGATACGAAATGACCAAAGTTATGGTACGAAATGACCAAAATTATGGTATGAAATGACCAATTATGGTACGAAATGACTGGTACGAAATGGTTATGGTACGAAATGACCATAATTCGGTCACGTGACCGCCTTTGTTTAGAAATTATCGAGTATTCTTGTTGCGGAGATCAATTTATGTCGATCTGTTCAGCTTGCAACTTGAATGGTATTGCTTCTCCTGTGAAATTCCGTTTATTTCCTTCACCATGCTCGTAAGTTATGGAATTGACCCAAAAAAGTAGCAAACATTATTGGTGCGAATACTAGCTTGGAACGTTTGCCGGACGTTTCTGATATATTTCATTTATTTATTTATACATATTATCAGTGTTTTTAAACTCGTTATTGTTATATTATTTCAAAAGGGCCGTCAATTTGAAAAATATAATAATCTTATTTTTATTTTCTTTTTTAAATTCTTATATTTAGACTGTTGCGTCATAATCTGGGAAAACCCACATTCCATGTGCGAGAATTCGCGTTGATCACATGGTATTAAATGGAAGGTCACGGTAAACAAAGGCTGCTCAGGTGAGGGTTGTTGCAAAACATTGCCTATAAACCTTTTGGAAATACTTTTTGGACGTAGTTTTTTCAGCAGCCATAACAATAAATGGTTCATTTATCGATACTATCAGGCGTTTTAAGGATAGCGTTTAAGATCGGGCAGTGAACGATGTGCCACATCGAGTGGAGAACTTCTTGATATTTTCGAAGTGCAACACACTCTGATGTAAATAGCGAAAAATCAAAATATCAAAGAGCGTATTTACATCAGAGAAGACTCGGATTAGTATGCCATTTTTTGCGATCAGTATCATTGAATCAATTAGACTGCACTGTCAACAACCAATTTAAAGTCAATGTGAGCTCTCAAGCAGAGTCGAGGTTTGGCTTACTTTTGGTAGGATGAACACAACTCTACCTACCTATTGTCTACCTTTTGTTACTCTCCATTGCCGAGGTCTATATTGATTAAACCATCAAATATGACCTCTGCAGTTTTCGGTATGCCAACAGCCTATTTGGTTGTCATAGTCTAATTATAGCACATCATTTGAATTATCGAATCAAAATCTTTCAGTTTTATCTTGCATGATCATTACGTATACATTACGTCGCTTCTATTTTTGGCTGAAGCCGGTAACATTTGAATTATCGAATCAAAATCGTTCAGTTTGATCTTGTTTGATTACGTATACATTACGTCGCTTCTATTTTTGTCTGAAGCCGGTAATTTGAAGCGTCAGCCAATGAGAGTTTGTATCAGCTTTTTAAATTGTTTTGTTGTGTATCGCCAACGATTGGATACTGAAATCCAACCAAGGCCCCGAGATTAGACGTGAAATGACCCCGCGAGAACAGAGCTCATTCTATCGAAATGGAATGTAGAGATAATGTGCTCTGTTCATAAGAGAGTAACCTTTTGTCTGCTGGGGAACTTTATAACCCCTTTCAGGTTGTCATCATCTCATACTAGAACAATAATTCTTGTCAATCAAATATAAGATTATCAAATAACGATATAAGTAGCTAAAACTATAACCAGAACATGTTAAACAAGGACTAAATAGCGAAATGATCTGAATCTCAAACCCCGAGTCAAAACTCACCTGACCCAACCGTGCTAGAGAATGGATTTTCGTTCACCAACACGTTCGGATGTTGTGGTTCATCGACAGGCACCTCGGCCTGTCTACCTCCCAGACCCTCGTCCTCCGCTGACATCTTATTTACCGATTATTTACGCTCATTGATTAAAATTACGTGTCAAAATATTTTTCTTTGTTGTTGTTGTAGTTTACAATTTGTTGTTGTTGTTCTGTATTATTAGACTGGAATTCCGTGTTTCTATAGACTGGGACACTTGGAAATATTGATTCATTAGGTTATAAACCCTTCCACTACTTCATGTATTAGTAAACACAAAGTAATATTAGGGTTGATAACTAACATAATCTTGTATATGCCCTAAAGCCTTCCGAGAAGAAAAAGGTAGACAGGGTTAAAGGGCCAAATATTGCTTTCGTAAAATATTGCGAAAACGAGATGTTTTTGTGAAACATGAATGCCCCCCCCCCCCCCCCCCCCCCCCCCAAAAAAAAAAAAAATGGCCAATGTTCAGTTTTCAGACAGACAGACGGAAGGACAGAAAAGGAAATGAAGAAAATTAATCTTGACACCTGCAACCCCTTTCAAACTGGACTAATTTAAAAGTTATTCGTTAGGGAAAGGGTTATTAAAGCCTCTCTCACAACCGGTCGTATGTGCTCCTGCGTGCAGTCTGCGTCTAAAACGTATGTGTAGTCGTGCGATACACGCACGTGCAACGTACGATGTTGGTGGACGCAACCACGACGCAGACTGCACGCAGCAAAGAATTGACTGGACAATTCTTCAAGGCGCTCTTACAACCCGTCGTTCGTCTTTATAAATAGTGCGATTTTGCAGTTTTAAAACGTACGATTTAAAAAGACACACGACGGGTTGTAAGAGAGGCTTAATAGTATCATAGTCCATATATTCATATATTGCTTTTCATAGAAAACCTTGTAACTGCAGCTTTAAACAAGCTGCAGTTACAAGGTTTTTGTTGAAAAGCCACAATATGCAGCTATTTTGCATTAAGCTGCCCATTTCTATCATGCAGAGCAAAATGGCAAGACCTGTTAAAGTATATGACCCATCATTAAAAGCACTACTTTCTAGCCATGGGACATGCATCAAATTACGCACACTTGTAAATACACTTCAAATAAGTTGATTCACCGTGCCGGATTTCAAGATTTTGTTTCAAGAAGAAAATAATATACAAATATCTTTTTACTCTATATTCATATGCATGGGAGGTAATTTTGAACATTTTTGTCAATTATTTCATTAATTGAAAATCCTAAACCGTTTAAAATGCTTACGTTTGTACTTGGGATGGAAATATAACACAGTTTAGGATTTACTAGCACTTTTCAAATTTCGCCTCTGGCTCTTTGGTGCTAATGATGGGTTGTATATTACGTTAATACGAGTCACTAGGAATATTTCATCAAAATCCATCCACAAAATGTACAAAATATTCCATAAACACTTTCCATAATGGCAAAAAAATAGGCTGGTTCAATTTGAATGCTGTTCAATTATGACAAAATGTGTGTTGCTAAAGATAGAATTAGTGTACAATATAGTAGAGAAAACATTGAGGCAAGAGGATGCTGGTTATCAGCATTTTCTTCTTTTGTCTCAATGTTTTTGACATCTATTTTCACAGGAACATCAAAACTGGACTTGTTTGGGAAAAGATTACCAAGATGACATATGGATGGCTCAGCATGAAACCGTTGTAACTGCCTATATGTTTATAGGCAGTTACAACCGTCTCGCACTGAGCCATCAATATGGGCATGCTTCAGGACTGACAGAGAAGATGAAACCAACCATTTATGATAAGTCTGACAGTGGTTATATACTGAAACTTCGAGGAAGACAAAATGTTACAAATAACACAATATCATTTCTATACCCTTCTGAAGGTGGATATATCTTGGCTTTATTGCAGTTGATTGGAATTACCAGCCGCCAAAATTTTGGACTTGTCCAAATTCAAAGACATTGCAGACAACGCTTTTGAGTGAATAGAATTTTATTTTTCGGGGCTCTTTTTTGTTAGTAAACATTGTGGTAAATGAAGGAATTGCTTGTGACAAGCAATTCCTTCATTTTCCACAAAATTTTCCAAAGCAGTCATCTTGTTGGGTGTCAAAAAAGCGTCATTATATGGAAATGGATTAAAATAATATGGAACAAACTCCAAATCAACATGATTTTCTTTACTACATTTATTTCTATAAATGTACAGATCTCAGAACACAAATGGGTTGAATCTTTAAATTGCGATCAAAATACGACAAGACATTTTTTTTTCCAATTGTTTTTACATAGAAAATGACCTTTAACAATCAAAAGAAATTTAGAAATGTGTAAGTTAATTTCTTTCTCAACAATCTCTGCATTTGAAGTTACTAACAATCAATACTTAAAAGTCTTTGTAAAACATCACGAGGAAATAAGCAAATGATACCAGTAGGTACCAGCATTTTCTCTTTTCCCGTATGTTTACATTACCATGGGTGAAAGTATTTTTTTCAAAAACCTGGAAAAGTCTGTATCTATATAGTAAAAATCGAGAAAATGGGGCATTTTGGAATACTCAAAAACCTGAACTTCAGGCATATCCCTGAAAACTTTCACCCATGCATTACATTGTTTTCATGCAGTATGACCTGATCCTACACTTTCAACTCGCACTCACAGTGACAAAGGCTAACCAATTTTCATATCAATGGGTAGTTGTTTTTTTATTTCAATAGTTTTGTAAGTTTGTCAGGATGAGATAAACAATCAATGTTTCAAATTTTAGAAATATATATACTTTCACTTTTCAACAAAAACTTCATAGCTGTAGCTTGTTTTAAGCTTCAACTACGAAATTTTTGATGAAGAGCAGTGATATATGAAATTGACAATATTTATGACATTATGATAATGATGAACAATGAATAGAATGGCTTTTTTATGGAATACATTCCTCATCAACATATTGTATGGCATTGCATTATGTCTATTGCAATATGTAATAAATAAAGAAGTTAAGAATGCAAGTTAAATGGCTTTCTCTGCAGCGATTTTTGTTGCTGTTTTTACCAAAAAAGGTTAAAATTTGTGTTAAAACCATGGGCTTTGCTAGGAATTGACAAGAGAGCTCCTGTAGATTTTTTTGGTAATGGATTATGAGGAATGTAATTCACAAATCATTGGTGAGTGATCAAAATCTCGTAACTGGAGTTACGAGATTTGGGTCTCCCATCGACAAAATAACCATTCTGACAATGAGGCACGAGATACAAAAATGTTTTTAATAATATGGATGCTTTGTACAAAATGATGATGATATCATGGTAGTCTATGTTGCTGCTGTTGGCTGTGATTGTGTGTCCATGGGTTCTGAAGCTGCTGACATGTTGGAATCACCGCCATCACCTACGATATATTTAATATATTTACAAAATAATTCATGAAAGATATGGGTAAAAGGATCTAATTGAACAGCGATGAATCTTGTGCTAAAAAACAGACTGGGTTTACTTTTATGCTTTGATAAACCGTTGGTGTTGTTATAAAATATAGTAACTACAGCTTCAATCAAGCATAGTTGTGGGGTTTTAGAATTACACTGGCAAAAACTATTATTTTTTCGAAATTATGTCAATGTTTACTAGATAATATTAAACCCTATTCAATGACCCTTTAGGGTTCCTAGACCTCTATGTCCATTTCCAATTCTATGTATTTGTGAAGAAGACTGATCGAAACTGAGAAAATTTCAACTCTATTCAGGGTAATTTTACAAAAACAATGGCTATTTTTAACAGGCCTAAACACAAATTCACTAGAGATTCATACATGTTATGTTGACAATGTACAGCAATTGATGTTAACCCATTACCAAATGGTAAAATTTTTGACTTGTCGAAAGTCAAAGATTTTGCAGACAACAATTTTGAGTGAACGAAATTTGAAATGTTTTGATATTTTGGGATAGAAAACTTTGTGGTAAATGAAGAAATTGCTTGTCACAAGCAATTGCTTCATTTTCTACACAAGCAATTGCTTCATTTTCTACAATGTTTTCTAAAGGTTTTATATCTAAGGGAGTCAAAAAGAGTCAATGTGTGGGTATGGGTTAACATCACTTACCACTAGTTACTGGTACTGGTGTTGGAGGTTTTCCTGCTGTAGGCTGGCTGGAGGGTGGGAGGGGCTGAGTTGTGGGGGGCGGGGCTGGGGACCCCTGGTGTGCTGTAGGACCCATGGGTGTCATGGGCGAGCCAGTGTTGGCGTAACTTTGGGCGAGCCCTGATACAGACATGGATGAGACTGATCCTGGTCCACTTCCTGGTGCTCCTGATGGGGGAAAATAATGATTTATCAATTAAAAGAATAAGCTGACTTATTATCCAGTCACAATATCGTTGCACATATACAAATTTTACCAACATAATCAATGGAAAAAACATTCATGATCTCAATACTATTTGAACGTATTGGTTTCAATCTCACAAAATATCATCACATGCAAAACCACAGTAATTTAAAGTTTGTTACTATGTTGTTTACAAATATAAATTTTGTAAACATGTGTCATAATATTGTGACCAGACTATAGCTAGACCAATGACGATCTGTAAAAATAATTTGGAAAATTATCAGAGTATTACAGAAAGATGTGATTTGATTAGTTAGTATCGCTCACCCATTGGTGAGAGACAAAAGTCAGATAGGACTTGGCAAAGCCAGGGTTCAAACCCACCACCCCTTGATTTATAGAATCAGATGATAATGAGTGAGCTATCTCGGCTCAACCCATTGAACGATATAGCTTGGCATACTCAAATACACAGAACCTTGTACAGCTTTTTTTCTAAGGCATCAAAATAGTCTAGATTCACTTACCATCGCCTGCACCCTGGCTGGCCTGTTTTTGTTCAGATGCCATCTGCTGCATGGCAATTTGCCTTGCACGATATTCAGCAGCCCGGACCTGCTCCATGTGGAACTGTTGACGTTCTTGTAGTAATTGCTGTCTCTGGTATTCCAGCTAGAAATTGAGAAAACAAATGTGACCTGTCATGTTAAAAGGGACCTTCTTGGGAGCATAAGGAGTATCGATCATAGTCAGTCTGCGAAGACGAAGTCATCATCAACTGACTAGGATCAATTTTTTTTTCCTTGAGGTAATTTTCTGGATCTGAATTCTTTTTCCTATCTTACTATATGTTCATTTTCCAAATACTTCATCTGGTTGACTTCTACTAAGTCTGATCTGTTTCTCAAAATTTGAAATTTGATTTTATTGACTTTCCAGAAGGTCCCTTTTAGTGAGACAGTTTATAAATACACAAACATCTTTTCAATATAGTGAAAATTAAATTCAAAATTTCATTTGGTAATAAACAACAACTTACTGCTTCTCTCTCCCGATCCATTATAGCTTCAAGTTCATCAAAATGTCTCAATTTGATCTCAAGCTTCTTCATTTGTGTCTCGACAAGTAGCGCCACCAAACTTTTGATCTTTCTCTCCTCAACTGCTGCTAAATGCTACAAAATAGTCATTATATCACAAAGTAAAAGGCATAAAATTTATAGAAGGAGAAAAAACATTTTGTATGATCAATATCTTTCCCCACACTTAAACTATGAATCTAAAATTCAAAATTAATGTAGCCCACCCTAAATAAGATTGTATCTATAGGTGGAATAACTTTAACCGACTTATTCTGCTTTCAGACATCAATTCTTCAGAGCTCAGCCTCATTTCTATGATTTCTAAGGATGGCAGAAAGCAAAGCAAAAGACCTTTGAAGAGATCAATATTGGCCCTAAAACTGAATATCTAGGCAAGTTATTTGTAATAACGGACAGACAGACTGTCACAGACAGAATCAGAATAACAGCAATTTTCTCTACTTTCTCATTTGTACTAGCTGTTGGAGATATTTTCTGTTCCCTTTTGCAAGGGTCATCAGTAGACTCTACAAATGCTACCACAAAATCGCTGAGATGATTCCATCGAAGCCTAGAGAATTTAAATTCTAAATCGTTAGGCTTTGTGGTAAAAATGATAATTAATTCATAGCTTTACCTTGGCCTTGACGGCCGCCGCTGATAAAGCAGCAGCAGCAGCAGAAGCAATATTTCCTCTATCTTTCTCTATTGTCTTTTTGGCCACCTCCATACTGGTCTCTTCTGATTTCTCTCCTTCTGTCTTACTATCGTCTTTCTTCTCTCCGTCCTAAAAATAAAAAGGTTTTGGTTTATTGGGGTTTTATGCCGTTTTCAGCTGCCAGGGTCATATCGCGGCGGCTGGAGCACCTTATCATTGATTCCTGTTGTTTCTCATACCAATACTACCACAACACCCTAACCAAGGCTCCAGCTGCTCGCCCACTTAGGTTAACGATATCAAACCATTGGTGGGTGACATTTTTTTCAGAAAGGGTATTTGCCGCAGCCGGGTATCAAACCCGGGACCTCTGGAGTGAGAGGCAGATGCGCTACCAACTGCACTAAGGCCACGCTGCAATACCGTATAGCACTTTATTTCTGCGGGGACTTTATTTCTGCTATTTCTGCTGTCATGGACGGCACCGCAGAAATAAAATCCACAGAATATTAATCCTGAATGAAGAGGTTGTTGCCATTCATTTTGTTAGTACATGGACAAGTTAAACTGTTACCATCCGACGGAAAGAACAATATCTTAACAATGGAGTGCTTTCCTATTCAAAAATGGTGTAGCTACGGCTTTAACTAAGGAGTAGATGAGACATTTTAGTTCATCAATAAACAATGATTTAACAAGTTTGACTGATTGGTAACAGTTTGACACGTCTTTCTTTTCACACCTATCTGTATACGGCATTGTTTCCCATAACGCCTATATAGATACTGGTAAATGAGCGGGATTATCTATTTACCCTAACGGAGTAATTAGAATATTTGGTAAACATCGTCTTTCAAACTATGTCTGATACTGACTAAAACTGATTCGATAGCGCAGAAATAAAATCTTTGATTTTGCAAAATGAGAGACGGCAGAAATATGTTCCACAAAAATTTAACCCGTCTGATTTCTGGAAAAACCGCAGAATTTGGACCCCGCAGAAATAAAGTGCTATACGGTATTTTCAAAAGCCATTTTCTTTAGAGGAGTAAAAAAGCGTCTATGTGTGGTGATGGGTTGAATAGAGGCATGCACTACTAGACACCATGGAGAATCATTGTGGCAAGTAGTGGGCCCCTGTGTCTTATCGGACTGGGGCCAGCAAATGTTTGTTATTACCTCTTCTTTATCCTTGTCAGTTTTTTTCTCAGCCTGGTCTGTTACCATTGCTTCTTCACCCTGAAATATTACAGGATAAACTAGTTGTAAAAATCATATGGCACAATTTTACCTTGAGATAGCCAGCGTTCTAATTATAGTTTAATTTCAAGTAATACTTTGTTAATCCGATTTGTTTTTGTAATCAAGTATGTTTATGTTTGTTTCAAGCAATTTCTCTCTTTTTTTACTACATTACAATGTCTATATTTACCACAAAAACAATTTTGTTTAACATTTCTGATATCCATTGATGAGGACGGGACCAGATTTTCACAATTATACAAGCAGAAATTCTACTTATCCGATGTCACCATACGAGTGTCAACTGTATTTGGTGTTTTGATGTTGGTTGTAAATAGACACTGACAGTGTCAAATTATTCATCATAATTACAAAAGACATATTCATGTTCTAGTTATGCATGAAAGATTTAAGAGCTGTTTAAGAGCTGACTTTCTTCTGGACAATGTGATCTAAACCAAGTTTAGAATATACAAAATTGAAAGATAGATTTTATAAATGGTGTTTAATGAAATTTTAAACGGCATTTCAGTTTTACTGTGGTGGTTGTAAAACCTAAGCATAGATTCTTTTAGTTCATCTAATCAGCACTACCACACCATCCTTTCAGAGCCTACAAGTACTGTTGCCACTTATGTTTATGACAATTCACCCATAAGAGAAAGGCAAATATAAGAAAGGATATTCGCTGCAGTCTAAGATGAAACCTTGTACCCCATGATAGAGTTTGACATGCAATCAAATGTGCCAAGGCTGTGACCAATAAATAACATGTTCTCACCTTTCCTTCAGTGCCTGGTTCCTTTTTCACTTCTTTATCCGTTCCTTCTTCTTTCTTGTCTTTCTCTTCTTTCTTCTCTTCTGTAATAGAAACAAGAGCTGTCAGAGGCAAGGTGCTCAATTATTTTATTGATTGAATGGGGGTTTAAAGCCTCTTTGAACTGCTATGGTCATACCCTGGTGGCTGGAGCACATAACCCTGAATTCCTGGTATTTCTATCACCAGTACGACCACAATATTCAATCCGAGCCTCAAGCAGCTCTCTGACTTAGAAGATTCACAACCAACGGTGAGAGACAAATGACTTTTGTCAAATGTTAGAAAGCAGTGCTCCAGCTAGGTTTTGAAAAGGGCAGGGTGCCAAGTGCCCTGAAAGGGCACTTTGAGTCGCGAAGCGATGAGACGGGGGAGGGAGTGGGAGGGGTACTCCCCTCCCACCAGGGGGGTTTGGGGGGTCTCCCCCAAGAAAATTTTGAATTCTAGGGGCTTAAAGATGGGTTCTGGTGGGGTTTAAATAGGACTTTGGTATTCAAAATGGGAGATTATTTCACCCCCCTCCATATGTCTCATCAGACAAGTGGCACCTAGAAGCCTATTCTTTTACGTCTGTTCATTTAGGGCCACCAGGGGGGGGGGGGGGGGGGGCGGTGGGGGGGGGGGGGTTAAGGGGGTCTCCCCTAGAAAATTTTGAATTCTATTAAGGGCTTAAAAATGGGCTCTGGTAGGTTTTGAATAGGGTTTTAGTATTTACAAAGGGAGACTATTTCAACCCCTCCATGGGTCTCATCAGACAGGTGGCACCTAGAAGTATTCTTTTAGGCCTGTTCATTTAAGGCCAAAAAATGACCGCATTACTAATTCAAAAGACCATTGTTTCGATTTTAAAAAATCCTACAACAATGCTAAAAAATTCTTTCCAGACCCTAGAAATACAATATTGGATAAACTCTCAACTGTCTTGATTTCTTGCTGTCCATGCTGTAAATTCTTTACAGAGTTTGTAAGGAATTTAGAGTCTGGAGGGCAGGATGTGATAAATTCCTTACATTTAGTAATATTTTTTGTCTGTGGTTTCGTTCAATTTAGACCACTCAACAATTGTTGCTTCAATGTGGAAGGGGTGAAGAAAGCATAGGAAAGAGGGGAAATATATGAAATGCTCAATTTTTTCCTTGTATTCAATTTATATTTCACTAATGCATAAATAGTCCTTCGTTTTTGAACATGGATCTTGTGATATACTCTTGCTTTGAATTTGGAATTCTAATTTGGATCTCCTTTTTTCTTTTTTGGAAAAAAAATCATCTGGTAAAGGGTTAAATGGGATGCAGAAGTGTGTTTAATTGAAAGGGAGACTTTCCAATTCAGGTATTCAGAGGATAGGAGAATAACAAAAACAAAAATCAAATTGTCTTTTATCATTAACCAACAAATTTCATATTTTATTTCTGTGGGGAAAGGGATTAATTTGACTACATTGCAAGTAAAGGGTTACGCTTTATGCTAAGGAGAGTAAAATATTGATTTTCTGGTACACGTTTTTGGTCATAATTATATTCTCGAGTGGCGTTTATTCTGTTTGTAATTAGGTTGTTAACAGTTATCCCCCGAGACTGCCCGCTAAACGCACCAGTGATCACAGCGAGTTTTCATTATCAATTAAGGGAGGCGACAATATACAAGATAATCGCTTATTGAGCGAGTAAGGGCAAAATTTACTTTCAATTTATAGGGCAGGGCGCCACAATTCGACGGCAGGGCAAGGCAGGGCGTGGCGCCCTTCAAAAAGGGCCTAGCTGGAGCACTGGAAAGGATCTTGACAGAGCCGGGGTTCGAACCCACAACCCCTGGATCAATAGACTCCAACATAACATGCAGAGCTGTCTTGGATCGGCTGAATTTCAAATATGCGGGCATTGAAAAATATAATCAAACCATGTCTATACCTTCTGTCTTTTCTGACACTGTTCCAGCAATACCGGACTGATCAAGTCCATAGTCTGGGCCTACATCTTTACCCTCCGAGGACGCTTTCTCAACCATCTTAACATGAGCATCGATCAACGCTGGTGGTACTTCATCTTTCATCTTGGAAAACTCCTCTGTTAATGAAAATATCCATTATAAAGTTATGTGTTTGGAGATGATCTATTAAATTTGGCACATATTGAATTGAGTGTAATTCCTCAAATTTGCTATTTCAAACTTGTGGTATTGTGTGCCAACATTAATCCGTAACATCTCAATGTCCAAGGATTTTCTATACAGAACGTCAAAACCAGGTCCTGTTTTGGAAAGGGTTAAACACTCAATACAAAAACTTCCCTGTCAAAAATAAGGCTTTCTCGGGATAATTTTGGTGCACTTTACTAAATGTATATCTTTGATAATCACCATTAAGTGGGATAAACATGAAACAAAGTTCTTCTAACTTGTGTAATTTACTGGTACATTATCTCATACAGTCTTGTCCATATAAATAGCTATCAATGTCATTTGAAAAATAGAAAATAGATTCACTATTGTATGAAAACCATTATCAGACAGCACTATTTCAGACTGGTCCAAATTGTGGACAAAAATTTCAAGTAAATGAAATTTAACATTTTTTGGTCGTTCTGGGTAGAAAACATTGAAGGAATAAGCAATTTCTTTGTTTTCCACAATGTTTTCCCAAGTCTTTTTCTTGTATGGTATCAATAAGTGACATTATGGGATAACTCACCAAGGGCAGATTTAGCAGCTGCGCTCGCCACTCTGGGGTCGACGGTTGATGCGAGGAAGGCCACAGTGGACATCACTGGGTTGCCAGCTTGAGAGAATGGTAGAGGCTGGTAGGAGAGTGGACCTGAAATGAATCAAATAAGAGAAACCTAATTTTACCATTTGAAGTTTTGCAAAATGTTGTCCAATCATTTTATTGTTCATATCATTACAAAGTCAGCAGTGTTCTTCCTCCCTTGCCCAATAAGCTATAGGGGCACCCACTATGCCTGCAAGTAAATCAGTATAATGCCACTTCAGCTTGAAAAGTACTCTACACCTTAATTTCTTCAAAATGGTTACCAAATAGAGGCATGTCAAAGTGATGAATAATGTATTCTTTATGAATGTAAACGTAAGATACACACCAAGATGTCCAAAGTCTTCCTCTATATAGGGGTCTTCTATGGGGAGTCTCAGAAACTGTAGGATACACTCGTCCTGTGTCCGACTGCCAAATTGTGAATCAAATATAATAATTTACGAGATCAAGGGTAAAAAGATACCCACCAAGATGTCCAAAGTCTTCCTCCAGATAGGGGTCTTCTATAGGAAGTCTCAGAAACTGTAAGATACACTCGACCTGCGTCTGACTACCCATATTGTGGCTAAAGTATCTTTGCTTTTCAACAAAAACCTCGTAACTGCAGCTTAAATCAAGCTGCAGTTACAAGGTTTTCATTGAAAAGCAGCAATAAAATATTTTACCAGATCAAGTGTAAAAATTACACACCAAGATGTCCAAAGTCTTCCTCCAGATAAGGGTCTTCTATTGGGAGCCTCAGAAACTGTAGGATACACTCGTCCTGCGTCCGACTACCAACATGCTCGCTGATCTTGTTCCAGTCGTCCTTGTACATTTCTAGAGCCTCCAGCAGTAGCAAGGTCTCCTGATCTGTCCAGTCGCGGGTTCGAGTAGCTGCTCCTTTGTCCTGTATAATATGTAACAAACTTTCAGTCCGCATTTCATGGAAATGGTACCAATATTACATATCAAAACATGTCCAGTCACCAATTCAAAAAGCTGGTTCTTTGTCCCTTTGGATGTGGAACAAAGTTTTGAGTCATAATATCAACAAGCATATTGAAAATTGTTCCATTTAAGTTTTTGTGGCTAGTTTTTGTGAAATTTAAGGTCACAAAGGCACAAAAATGCTGCAAATGACAATTTCAAGTCAACGAAACTTTACTTTTCCAATTTTTCTGGGTAGAAACCATTAAGGGAAATGAAGAAGTTGCTGTCACAAGCAACTCATTTTTGTTATTATCAATTAAATTAGTTACGACTTGATTGTGTACTCAGTAAGAAAACACAGCATTTTAAATTCCCTGTTTTTGCTTACCTTTTGAGATTTCTTTCCATAAATATCTGTGCGTAGTCCAAAGTTAGTGATTTCCTTTCTATCATCACCATCTTTGTTGTCATCAAAGTTGACGATCTGTTTGGCTGCTGAGGGCTAAAAACAAAATATATTTGTTACACATCATTGCAATCGTAACAGGTGTTTTATGAAATAGCTTGACAATTATCCTTGACTTGGACACCACATGATGCATGCAAATGAAATGTTTATAAATAGCTTAGACTGCTTAGTTTAGTTTAAACTTATTCATTTTACATTAATTGGGAAACACAAGTCTCTACCTCACCATCTCAGACATCACACACTAACATACCAATTATGATCCCTACCAGAAACCAAGATTTACAGGAAGTTTTAACACCTAAAGTGTTCATGCTAAGTAACAGCATACACACAGATGGACCACTAAAAGGAGAAAATTTTTCCTAAAAGCGTACAAATTATTTGTGCGAAAAAGAAACTTTATCATGGGAGTGAAACATAATGCTTAGATAGAGAAACCAAATGTAGCCTATTACCTGGTTTAGCCTAGGAGGGTTGACAGGCTGTAGACCGGAGGGTGTGTCGGCCATGATGTGGAAATGTGAGGTGGGTGGGGGTCCCATAGCTGTGGGTCGACTGTCAGCATCCACCTGATAGTTAATTAAACCCCACTGCTCCAGGAATGCATGCACTCTGAAATTTTTTACCATTATGTAATTCATTTCAAATCTTGAGGGAAAAAATATAAAGGGGGTGTCTCAAATCTGCCCACGCATGAATTTTCTTCTAATTCCGCATGGTGATAAAGGACAATATACAAGCTGTGAAAATGCAATTAGTATCTTAGATAATCCAAACTGGATTCCAAAAAGCCACCTTGACTTATTCCCACTATGACATGAAACATAGCCCCCTTTTTCATGTGTCCCAAAACCTTAATTTTGTGTATTTTCAAGGTCTGTCAATTGAATTTGATCCGAGACACATAAGGCATTACATTCATACTAGAAAAGGTATTTGAGGAAATTATTATGAATGTTTTTTATTGAATTAATCATGAAAATATGCAAATTTTTCTGTAAAATTTCGGAAAAGAGTAAAATTGAATTCCAAAGTTAAGTATGTTGGAGTTTTTGTCAAGATTCCATATTATCACAAAAACATGCTACATATTTCTTCTTACTTTGAGCTAAATTATATAGAAATCCAAAACCGGTAACATTGTCATATAATACATATTATTGATGAAGGTGATGTTTTGGTCCAAAACTTGTATTCAGTAAAAATTTGATTGTGCTCCTAAAACATTTTTATATTCAGTAAAATCAACTGTAGCATACAGAAAAAACCTACAGCAATATTCATGCCCAAAAAACTCATTGAAAAAACATAGATTAAATATAAATACTATATTACTTTTATTTACAAAATTACATGTATGGAAGCCAAGATAGGCATACATATACAGATTGCCAGCTTTCTTTACTATTTGGTGACAATGTCTATGCACCATTTTTACTGAGACTACGACATGCAATAAATGTCAAGCCAAATGTTAAGAAATTGAAAAGACGCTTAGAACCGGTACGGTAAAGCATCAAAAGTTGCCCTTCAAGGTAACCAATACATAACCAAATGTTTATGCTCTAAGCGCCTCAAATGAACTAACATGATATGGAAGGCCCCTATGATTCAGTAAAAGACTGTTACAGCATTATATCTTTTCAGTTACACAGTTGAAAATGAGCTTGTTTATTTCAAAACGTGGCCCTATTGGGATAAAACAAGGTGCAATTATTTTCTCAAATTATTTTTCTGACCATAGCTGAACCTGTATTAATACACAATTTATACACATTTCAATGATGTCATATGATTAACCTGTTGTTTAGCCATCAATTGCCCTTAATAACCATATGGGAGCTGGATTATCTGTTTCCGATGCATTACAACAATATTTTTACTTTTGCATGATTATCAAATGCCATCAGAGAAATCGGTGCTTTTTCTTATTTGCTTTCTCATGTTTCAAAAGATCTATAAATAACTCTTGCTGTTAGCTTTCATGAATCACGGCTGACTTGAATAATTTAAAATGATTTTTATAGAAAATTTCCTCTCTTTTTTTTTGTAAAGTCGGTACACCTGGGACAAGATCTAATGTGACCTGGACAAAAATATTGTAACCAACTTTGAAGTCTACCCCTTAGCCAACTTACATATAAAATTTAAAACCTAATGGCTGTGTAAAGCTTTACAAAAAGAGCTTATTTTTATTATATGAAATGTTGCCCCTTTTAAGCTGTCACAGCAACAAAAGTTTATGACAAAAAGAAATTCTAATACACAGAGATGTACTCCTTTGACCCAAGGATACTTTTTGTCAATTTTCAAAAAGATTTACCTTTTAGATTGGGAGAAAAATAATTTTTGAGAAAATGCCAACAGACAGACAGACACACGGACAGATGACAGGAAATGACCGAAAAAAATGCCTTGCATCTTGATTTGTCCTCAGGTAAACTAAAATAACCAAAAAAGTAAACAAAACATTTGAAAAAGTCATTTTTTTAAAAATCTTAACTTTGTCCATTCTTGGAAATGTGCACTATTCAGGGGGAAATTCCAAAAGCAAAATGTTACCGGTTTTATTTTTTCTCGATATTTCATGATAATCATCAGTATATTTGTGCGCAACTTTTACATAATTTTCAAATCTTGACAAAAACTGGAACAAAGAAAATTTTAGAACAGAATTTGCTTAAAATATTTAAAAACAATGAATTTTTGGGTTACCCCCTTAAATCAGTTGATATAAAACATTTTTTGGTACATGATTATATGTAGTTTTGTTTCATACAGGATCACGGACTACTGGGCATTATTTTTAGAATAAAGAACGCGATGAAACTTACAACCAGAACTCTTGCACACTATTTTAATCAGGGTACCCTCTTTTTTCATGGTGAAAACTTAAAATTCCAAGAAAATTGTTTTCTGGAATGTGCGATTTGAAACATTTTATGAATATGAACCGTTATCTAGTGTACTAACTTCACACCAGATTTCATTAAATTCCGAGCGTGGGCAGACTCCCATGTTATTTTTCCTATTCGTGAGACACCCCCTTTTAAAATCATAGTTGGTCAAACACAATCACCATGGGAAAGTCTGGAACATTTCAAGACAGTATGGATACAGTATTCAAAATTGCATGATGCAGTTTTGACAAAAGCCATGGGATTATGAGCTTACACCTTATTTCCCATGAACCACATTTTAATTTTCTTATAAAAGGCAAAATTGTAAGAGCTAGGCTCTACTCTATCATAGACTTCATGATTTGATTTACTGGGGTTTAACGCTATTTTCAACTGCTATGGTTATATTGCTGAGGCTGGAGAAACTAACCATGGATTCATAGGATTTCTCTCACCAGTACCACCACAATATCCAAACCAAGCATCCAGCTGCTCTTTCACATAGATGATTCACACACATTTGTGAGAACCAATGACTTTTTGTCAAATGTCAGAATGAATACTGGCCAATCCAGGTTTCAAGCTCGTGATCCCAGGATTGACAGACTCTGCCTTTTCCGACTGAGCTATCAGGGCTCAGCTGACTTTTCATGAAATTGTGCACAGGCAGCAGAATGATGCCCCGATACTGAACACAGTAGCTAATGTTTGAGAAGTTTGAGCTCACATGAGCAAAGAGGATATGGTTGCAATTTTCAATGGACCAACTAAGTGAACTAACCTCATAACACAACACACATCTCCCGCCAAGTTCCGTCTACATGAGGTACTGGTCAAGTATTCCAGAGGGTTTAGTCTGTATGTGTCAATGATGAAATTTCTATTGCATTTTACAGTTAAGATTACATAAACCCTGGTCATGCTGATCCAGGCAGGTAGAATAGAACAAGACCAGCCTGCACATAAGTGCAGTCTGGCCTTATTCTATACTACCTGCATCTTCAATTTAGCTTTACAAGGGTTAATAATGGACCAACCAACCTCATAACACAACACACATCTCCAGCCAAGTTCCGTCTACATGAGGTACTAGTCAGGTATTCCATAGGGTTTAGTCTGTATGTGTCAATGATGAAATTTCTGTATGCCAGATATCTGTGAAATAGACCAATAGTTAAGATGACAGCATCCTTCTCAAAGAAATAATTCTAGTGAGCATAATACAACAGATTGAACAATCCTTTTAGGTTAAACTTAATGGTATACATACAAAATATTTCAAGCATCAGAACAACATGAGGTTGGGCAGCCTAAGAAGCCATACCAACTTGATTTAAATCAAATTGTTGCTGGACACTCACAATCTACACATACAAGTTGACCATTTCATATGATTTTCTTGATTATTTTTTTTTTTCAAATGTTCCAAAAGCAATCACTGGCAGCTTCTAAAGATTACAAAGGTCAGCCACCCCCATCAGAATGATTTTGCAAAAGTTTCAGACTTTGGTAACTGTTTAATGTATTGATTGAATGAAAATTGTTTTATGTAATACTTCACAGCTAAGTGTATATGGAGAAGGACCTCTGTTTAAAGACTTCCACTTAAGACTAGAAGACCAAATCTACTCATTAAATTTATACGAATAAGAAATGTTCTACATACACTTCAGGAGATTTTGACTTGTTCTTTCCATTAAAGAACTCTGGGAGGGCTCGCCTCTCGATGGCGTTGATCCCGTTATAGTCGAACCAGGATGCGTAGCTGGGAACAATAATGTGATGTGTTTGTTCCGTGACTGAATCGTCATTGTCGTCTTTGTCTTTTCTCTCATCTTGGTCTCCTCCGTCTTCACCTTTATCTTCTCCAGCCTGAAAAAAAACCCCAAAACATTGAAACAAAACAAGAAATTGCAGATTGTTATTCAACCTTAGAAAACCAGAAAGGAAACACAAGCAAATGAGCCAGAATCTGGAAAAAGCTCCCTTTACCAGTTGTCATACATTGGCAGTTTTCGACGCCCCTTTAGATAAAGGCTTTGGAAAGCATTGTGGAAAATGAAGAAATTGCTTGTGAAAGCAATTTCTTCATTTCCCACATTGTTTTCTATCAGGAAAGGCCAAAGCATGTAAAATTTATTCACTTCAAATATCCACCCACAAGATCTTTACATTTGGACAAGTCTTAAATTTGTAGCTGGGAACAATAATGTGATGTGTTTGTTCCGTGACTGAATCAATGTTGTCGTCTTTGTCTTTTCTCTCATCTTGGTCTCCGCCGTCTTCACCTTTATCATCTCCAGCCTACACAAACAAATTTTAAAACAATTTGTACAAGAAATACCTAGATTTTACAATCTTGTAATTTGGCAACATATAAAAAGGAAAATTTACCCCATCATTGTCAAGCATAACAAACAATGCTTCTTTAGAATACATATTGATAAACATAGTTTGCCTTTGCTTTTTTTATAACTTTGAAACTTTTATTAATGCATAAGATATTTTGTCCAGCATACAAATTACATATAACGTATACAACACCTAGGCATTAAGCTTATTGCCTGATTTTACTTATTGCTGCTAACATTATACATTTCATAGAATATCTATAATAATTGTTTATATGTCCAGCAGATTTGTCATATCTTAAACAAAGACATAAAATCAAAGATTTCAGTATTGAAGATACAGATTTATATATAGTACTGAAAGATTAATGCACATGATAAATAATTTGTGACCCGTCACGCAAAAATAGACCTGGGAGGTTTGAAAAGTATCAACCTTAGTTCTTTTGTGCAGTCGGCACAGACTAACTAGGATCCAAACATTTCATTCTGAGATAATTTTATGGATCTAGATAGTTTTGCTTATCTTACAATATGTTTATGTTTATATTCCAAAGTGACATGTGGTTGGCATCTGCCAAGTCTGATCTGTTTTTAAAAAGTAGGGTTTATGGACTTTTTCATAAGATCCTTAAATATTAAACCGGATGGATCACATTTTATTCAAAGCAGCTATTTGTCACTAGTAAGCAGTAACTGTAAGTCCACTCACCATTTGAGATTGTTCCTCATCCGTATCCATAACTGATCCACCTTTAATGGGCTGAAACTCACTGTCTTTGTTACTTCTGTTAGACGCTGAAATAATAAGAATTGATTGAATTAATGATGAATTACAAACAGACTTTCAGAATATAATTTCATTCATCACAACTCAGCCTTTTCCATGAATCAAACCTTGTCCATATTACAGACTCAATCTAATTGAATGTGAAAAGAAAAACATGTAAATGGTGTCATCAAAACAAAGCAAAATATGGAAAATGTTATTATTCAAGTGAAATATTACATTGTTTACTGTCCACAAATCCCATTAGAAAACTTTAATGAGAATATAACCAACTTTGGAGTATTGTCTATTTTATATGTTTTTCTAGTGTAGACTTGAACAGTTGTGTGGTCTGTGTCCAGTGTTGTGCTTGCAAGTACAAAATTCGTGCAAAATGGTTACCTTATACAGCCAAGGGATGTTGAGAGCCCAAACACCCGAGGTGTGCTAAATATGAATTATCTTTTTGTTTGGTAAAGACTAAATGTGCATGGAATGACAAACATTGATTGTAAGAGGGGTATGACTCAAACTTTAATAAGTTTTAGGTTATATGTCAGATGAATGCACAAACATTTTTGGCTGATGGAGTATTTCAAATTACCTGTTTTAGACAGCGGCACCTCCTGTATGTTGGGTTCAGGTGTAGGGTCTTCCAGATCAGCCGTCAAATCATCTTCATCGTCTTCTCTATAAGATTTACCCTTCTTTAGCCCCGAGCCTGGTACTGTACGACCACTGTAATATAAAACAAAATGTGTCAGGGGGATCTCTTTAACCCTTTCCCAAAACAGCAAAATTTTCGGCCAGTCATAGACTGATGAAAGCCACTTTAGACAACAAAACAGGTGTAAATAAAGATGGGATTTGTGTACAAAGAAGTACAGAAAATATTGAGGCAAAAGGAGAAAATGCTGATTTCATATCAGCATTTTCTTCTTTTGTCTCAATGTTTTCCAAAGTCTTTTCTGCTAGGGCCTTCAAAACCAGGTAATGTTTGGGAAACGGTCAATATTGGGTTCAGGTGTAGGGTCTTCCAGATCAGCCGTCAAGTCATCTTCATCGTCTTCTCTGTAAGATTTACCCTTCTTTAGTCCTGACCCTGGTACTGTACGACCACTGTAATATAAAACAAAATGTGTCAGGGGGATCTCTTTAAACCCTTTCCCAAAACAGCAAAATTTTTGGCCAGTCATAGACTGATGAAAGCCACTTTAGACAACAAAACAGGTGTAAATAAAGATGGGATTTGTGTACAAAGAAGTATAGAAAATATTGAGGCAAAAGGAGAAAATGCTGATTACTTATCAGCATTTTCTTCTTTTGCCTCAATGTTTTCCAAAGTCTTTTCTGCTAGGGCCTTCAAAACGAGGTTATGTTTGAGAAAGGGTCAATATTTGGTTCTGTTGTGGGGTCTTCCAGATCAGCTGTGAGGTCATCTTCATCGTCTTCTCTATAAGATTTACCTTTCTTTAGTCCGGACCCTGGTACTGTACGACCACTGTAATATAAAACAAAATGTGTCAGGGGGATCTCTTTAACCCTTCCCAAAACAGCAAAATTTTCGGCCAGTCATAGACTGATGAAAGCCACATTAGACAACAAAACAGGTGTAAATAAAGATGGGATTTCATTTGTGTGCAAAGAAGTACAGGAAATATTGAGGCAAAAGGAGAAAATGCTGATTACTTATCAGCATTTTCTTCTTTTGCCTCAATGTTTTCCAAAGTCTTTTCTGCTAGGGCCTTCAAAACGAGTTATGTTTGAGAAAGGGTCAATATTGGGTTCAGGTGTAGGGTCTTCCAGATCAGCTGTGAGGTCATCTTCATCGTCTTCTCTATAAGATTTACCCTTCTTTAGACCAGACCCTGGTACTGTACGACCACTGCAATACAAAACACAAGAGGACCATGATGGTCCTATATCGCTCACCTGAACCAAAATGATATGAGCAACACTTTAGTTCAATTTAATTAATATTTATGACTAAGACTTTGAACTGAATATGAACTTATGGTCAATAACGTTGTGAAATCAAACTCATCCGAGATCTTATGGTGCCCAACATTGTTTTTTTTTTTCAAATAATTGTAGATTCTAGAGTGTAAACAACGTCGAAAACAGCCAAAAATGGCAATTCTATCAAATTCAAGGGCACATAACTCTAATCTTTCTGAAAATCGAACTCATGTGAGATCTTATGGTCTCCAACATTGTGTCAAAGATTTGTCTAGATTGATTTATAATTGTAGATTCTAGAGTGTAAACAAGGTCAAAAACGGCCAAAAATGGCAATTTTATCAAATTCCAGGGCACATAACTCTCATCTTTCTGGTCAAATCATACTGAAAATCAAACTCGTCTGAGATCTTATGGTCTCCAACATTGTGTCCAAGATTTGTCTTCATTGGTCAATAATTGTAGATTCTAGAGTGTAAACAAGGTCGAAAACAGCCGAAAACGGCAATGTTGTCAAATTCAAGGGCACATAATTCTCGACTTTCTGATCAGATCAAATTGAAAATCGAACTCATCCAAGATCTTATGGTCCCCAACACTGTGTCAAAGTTTTGTCTTGATTTAATAATAATAGAAGATTCTAGAGTGTAAACAAGGTTGAAAATAGCCGAAAATGGCAATTTTGTCGAATTCAAGGGCACATAACTCTCTTCTTTCTGATCAGATCAGACTGAAAATCGAACTCATCTGAGATCTTATGGCCATTATTATTATGTCCAAGTTTTGTCTTGATTGATCAATAATTATAGATTCTAGAAAGTAAACAATGTCAAAACTAGGTATTTTTCACATTCAAGGGCAGATAACTCCTGACTTTCTTGTTCGATCTGACCTATAATCAAACTCATCCGAGATCTTATGGTCATACATGTTTTGACCAAGTTTGGTCAAGATTGGCTTATATTTGTAGATGCTAGAGTGTAAACACGAAATTGTGGACGGACGGACAGACGGACAGACAGACAGACGGACGACGGACAAAAAGTGACCACAATAGCTCACCTTGAGCACTTCGTGCTCAGGTGAGCTAAAAATGCGTCAGGGGGATCTCTTTAACCGTTCCCCAAAACAGCAAAATTTTCGGCCAGTCATAGACTGATGAAAGCCACTTTAGACAACAAAACAGGTGTAAATAAATATGGGATTTGTGTACAAAGAAGCACAGAAAATATTGAGGCAAAAGGAGAAAATGCTGATTACTTATCAGCATTTTCTTTTTTTGCCTCAATGTTTTCCAAAGTCTTTTCTGCTAGGGCCTTCAAAACGAGGTTATGTTTGAGAAAGGGTCAATATTGGGTTCTGGTGAAGGGTCTTCCAGATCAGCTGTGAGGTCATCTTCATCGTCTTCTCTGTACGATTTACCTTTCTTTAGTCCGGACCCTGGGACGGTGCGACCACTGTAAAACAGGAAAAATGTGTAAGGATTTTACACTAATGCCTTCGACCCAAGAATTCTTTTCAGTCAAAGGTAATGAAGGCTTTTAGTGTATTATGCAACAGTATCATGTTGCTTCAATGATTGGATGGGGCTAAACATTATTTTAAAC
Organism: Fragum sueziense; assembly: GCA_963680895.1. NCBI lineage: Eukaryota > Metazoa > Mollusca > Bivalvia > Cardiida > Cardiidae > Fragum > Fragum sueziense. The sequence continues at coordinate 5,662,632 of OY804600.1, read as the reverse complement.
AACATCATTAAACTAGATTTCAGACATATTGTAGCAACTGGAGTGCCTAATCACAGGGGTTTTCCTAGCCATTTTGGGAAAAGGAGTCTGGCCTAATTGAGATTTTTTTTAAAGCACAAAAGAGCTTTTTTTGGACTAAGAAAGTAAGCAAAACTCTCATTTTTTTGTAATAAATTAGGCATTTTAAATAGATTGGGAAAAATTGAAGAAAATTTGCTTTGGGAACACAGCTTTTGCTTTGGGAATGCCTCTGTTTAAAGGAGGCACAGAAAGCATAGATAAACCTCTGAATCATAGATTCTGGTCATAACTCTAATCAGTACATTTTCAACTACCTCGGATCCTATAATTGAGTCAGACAGTGTTATCTTGCCATTCTGAGTTTCTGACACAAATATCAGATTTGACCCTATTCCAAATTTTGTCTGCAACTGTCTTAATTTAGAACAGTCTAACAATAAATAAGAGTTTTGTTAAATACCTTTTTCTCTTCTTTTTCTCTGGGGCAGGTGAGGGAGATCTCTTCCTTTTTACTTTCTTTTTGTCTTTCTTATCATCTCCAAATAGCTAAATTTAAAATAAACATAAAGATAACTCTTAACCTAATTCTTTTTTCAAATAAACAATCTGAACAATTCTTTAATTCTGTTGCATAGGAATGAATAAATATGTACATTTACTAGTCATCAGTACTAATGCTCCCTGAACAAATGCTGACTGCAGTAATTTTGACATACAGATAGATGTTTAAACAAAACAGTTTGGATTGATTAAATGAGGTTTAACAGTTCTTTCAATTGCTATGGTCACATCTCGATGGCTGGGCCACCTAACCATGGATTTCTATTATTCCTCTCACCAGTACAACCACAACATCCTTTCTGAGCCTCCAGCTGCTCACTCATATAGGTTCAGTGATTTTGTTACAAATTTATGTGGAAGAGTCCTGGGACCCACTGGTTCCCAAAATGATGAGTCCAAAATTGAAACATAGGAGTCTTTCTAAGACAATGTTGATTACACATTGAAAAAGTTAGCATCCTGGGACTCACTAAATAATTTATCAATGAGTCCTGAGAAAAAAATGTGAGTCAGGGACTCGGGACTCGCAGGTAACAAAATCCCTGTAGGTTTATGATTAACCGAACATTGGTGGGAGACAAATGTCAGAAAGAATGTTCACTTGGGCTGGGATTGATCCAGAGACCTCAAGAGTGATGTGAGTCTGAGAGTTCTATGCACTACAAAGTGCACTATGGCCACAGCCAAAAAGAGTTTGGAAACTTAACTACAGACTTACTTGAATTTTTCTCAAAAACATAAAAACTTTTTTTTCAATACATGACAACTTACATCTTCAAATGTGTATTTGGCAGGCAACTTCTTCTTTGCTTTCTTCCCCTCATACTGCAATACATCAACATCAAACATTGTACTTTTGTAGAAATAGATCAATAGGGGTTTAGCGCCCCTTTCAACTGGTTCACTCATATCATGCAGATGGAGCGCCTACCATGAATTCCTGACATTTCTCAAAAACATATTTGCTATAAAATAAGTCTGTTGGGTTTTTCGTTGTTGTAGTTGTTTTGGTTTTTTGTTTGTAATTGTGAAATCTTTTGGAAAGTTATGAAGTGATTAAAAGTTGGCGAGGCTTGTATATTCTGTTAACCCTTTCCCAAACAAGATCTGGTTTTGACCTCCCTAATTGAAAAGGCTTGGGAAAACATTGAGGCAAAAGAAGAAACTGCTGATAACCAGCAGTTTCTGCTTTCATCTCAATGTTTCCTGTGCTATATCATACAAAACTTTTACCTTTTGCTACATTCATTTAGTCCTCTGCAGTAGCTCTGAAATTGAAACACCAAAATTTTGTCGTTTGGGAAAGGGTTAATTGTTCAACATCAACCTGATCTAAATTCAATTATGTAATAAAATAACCCACAGATTTCTAAATCAATTAATGTTGATTATCCTAATGAACATTAAAAACAATAATCAACAACAAAGTTAGTGTGCAAACAAGTGAAAATTGTTAAGAGTCAGCATTGCAATTGCATGCAGAATACAACTTAGCTCAACAAGATGTGTTTGTGAAACGCTAATGCCTCCGAAATGGCCATTGTTAAGTTTTCGGACAGACAGACGGATGGACAGACATAAAGAAGTAAAACAATGTGCCCCTGATCTTTGGATATGGGGGCATGATAAAATCAATGTTACTAGTAGTTTTGTTCATGTGATTTATGAACTAACCCCCTTGCCATTTCTTCAGTGCACATAAAGATGTGAATTTTAAACAAACCTCTGACTACTTTACAGAGCTCCAGATAGGAGGGAATAATGGCTTTTCAAAATGTTAAATACATTTAAATGACCATCAAACCCAATGTTGTGGGTACTCATTTGAACCGTATCAAATGAGTACCTACCACATAGGTTTGGGATTGTTTTAAGACATTTAGAATATCTTTACTCCCTCTTATATGTTGCTCTGACTATGTCCGTGCACCTGTGAGCTGTTAGCCTGGTTCAACCAGTGAACACGATACTCACACGGACTTTACCCCCCACTACGTAACAAACCTCTTCCTCAACTAAGTAATCCTCTTCGTTCATCCATTCATTATATTCATCTGTGTCTAACAACCAATTAGATGAAACCTGAAAATGAGATGAAAGTTTCAAACAACCATTCAAATGACAGAATTTCAGACATGACAGACGACACCTGAACAGGCCGTAATCATGTTACTTTATGATATATTTTTCTTTAATTTTGTCTACAAAACATGTATTTTTCTTAAGTTTTCATTCAAATATGTCATTCCCCTTCTTGAAAGACCTACCACAGTCCCAACCATACTACTTGAATTACCTGAATTCTCATGCAAAGATCTCTCATCCCCCCCACCCCCTCTTTATTTCCTTGTCAAAGGTGAGAAGTGATCAAGTCTTATATTTTTCCGTCTGGTAATGAGTTAGTCTATAGAAACAAGTACAATGTAATCACCTCCCATGCTCCAGGTGGTGTCCACGGAGCCTCTGGTTCTACTTCCGAGCTGTGGTCTATCAGCCATATATCATAACTGGAATTTAAAACACAACATATACTTAAACCATTTCCCATACGGTCAATGAGACCTTTCTTATGAATATCAACAACATAGGGTTTAATGAACGCTTAATCACCTCCCATGCTCCAGGTGGTGTCCACGGAGCTTCTGGTTCTACTTCCGAGCTGTGATCAATCAGCCATATATCATAACTGGAAAACACTGTGCATTTTAAAAAACTTTGTTCCAGGTGACTTTATAAAATACAATGCAATGTAAGAATGTTTAGAGGATCTCAATCAAACATAAACTTACAATTAATTTCTGATTAAGATATGGAACATAGAATTAGGGCATATAATTTCCAGTCCGGGCTTTTGTTTTGCTTCTCTATTATTTACTTTCCTTATATCATTAGGTAACATTTCTCTTCCATTTGACTTTTTAACACACATGATTTAACTTCTGGAGCATGAAATCAATGCATAGCAAAAGAATATCAGTTTGTGCTTTCGTTTGTATTTGTCTATTATTTACTCATATGATTTATAGATATGAACAAGAGTTGTCCGCGGACAACGTAGCTCGCCTATACGGGAGCTTGTCACAAAAACAGCTAATTTTTTAAAAGTAGGTCAAACTCAAAGGTCAAGGTCACTAGGTCAAAGGTCATGGTCCCAAATGAAAGGTCTTGTCGAGATGTATCCAGGTATGAAATATCAAGGTTGTATCTCTAATAGTGCCTGAGATATAGGCCAGGTTAAAGTTTTTCAAAAGTAGGTCAAACTCCAAGGTCAAGGTCACTAGGTCAAAGGTCATGGTCCCAAATGAAAGGTCTTGTCGAGATGTATCCATGTATGAAATATCGAGGCTGTATCTCTAATAGTGCCTGAGATATAGACCAGGTTAAAGTTTTTCAAGTGAAGACGCGACGGGACGGGACGCGACGCTGACACTAGGGCCGTGACATTAGCTCCCCGGACATAAAGTCCCGGCTCGCTAAAAAGAGCATCATCTCACCTGTCGGGTGTATTCCACCAATGTAACAGAGTGTTTTTATCTCTCTTCATGATTGGTCTGCACCATTCTTCTACAATGAAAGAAACATTTTACCAATGCTTAAAATTCATATACAAATCAAAGTAATGAGATAAAATACTGTTGTATCTAATTCCTAACCCTCTCCACAAAAAATTATAAATGGTCCAATTTGATAGCTGCTGAAGGTAACAAAATGAATGCGAGCTAGATAGATATGTGTACAATACAGAACAGACAAGATGCGAAATAAGAATGCCCCCGAAACGGCCAATGTTAAAGTTTGAACAGACAGACATGAGTTAATTGATACAGGGGCATAAAAATATAGCATTGTCTTCTTTTGTTTTCACAAGCATTTTCTGTAAAGAACGTTGGAGCACAGAGCCAAACTGAAAAAGGGCAAAAAGATTACCCTCCTGACACCCATGTATAATGTGTGTCGCATCTTCCTCGTCCTCTGCCAGGGTTCCTTGGTGTCGCTTTACAATGTCCTTGAGCCATGAGATGAGAGGTTTCTCGAGCGTCTGTTTGATGTAAATGCACGGCTGAATGTGGCATTTGTTGGCAACCAGAGACTTCTGTATCTGGTTTGTCCAAATTCAAATCCAAATTTGGCCAAGATGTTGCAAACGACAATTCCAAGTTAATGAAATTTTTACATTTTTGGTCTTTTTTTATGGAAAACATTGTGGAAAATGAAGAAATTGCTTGTCAAAAGCAATTTTTTTATTTCCCATGATGTTTTCCGAAGCCTTTATTTTGTAGGGCATCACAATGTTGCAATAGGTTTACAAAGTGACACAGATCGCTCAGAGGTGGACCGAAAACAGGCAAAAAAGCTTACCATCCTGATTCTGTCCCATTCCATGTATAATGTGTGTCGCATCCTCCTCATCTTCTGCCAGCGTACCCTGATGTCTCTTTACTATGTCCTTGAGTCGCGAGATGAGAGGTTTCTCGAGCGTCTGTTTGATGTAAATACATGGCTGAATGTGACATTTGTTGGCAACCAGAGACTTCTGTATCTGTATAAACATCTCAACATTTCTGTCCATTCTAGATGGGGACTGGAAATCAAACCGTCGCCTGAAGGAAAGATAAATCACTCTCACAAGGGAGAAATCATTGTGCCATAACATGTTCCATCATTTTCATAGTAAAGAGTCAATTTCAAATGAAAGAAGGGCAATAAAAGCAGGTTGGTGATTTATCCACTTTTTAACCCTTTCCCAAACGACAAAAATTTTGACTGTTCCAATTTGAAAGCTGCTGCAGACTACAAAATGGATGTTGAAAAAGATTGGATTCATGCAAATTATAGCACAGAAAATATTGAGGCAAAAGGAGAAAATGCTGATTATCAGCATTTTCTTCTTTTGTCTCAATGTTTTGCCAAACCATTTTTGATAGGGACGTCAAAACCAGGTCTTTTTTTGGGAAAGGGTTAACAAGTGCAAAAACATGCATAATTTTCAAAATGTTCAATGAAATATAATTATGTTGGTTTGAATCATGCAGAATTACAGTAGTATGGTGTGTTTCATATTGTGTTGTTGACATAAAATATAATTTGTGAACATGTACCATAACAAGGAAAAATACAGACAATTTTAACCCAGAATAGCAAAAATCGATACCAAACATTAGGGGTTTGAGCATTTTCTCTAAACATATTCAGGGACCCAGCGCAATATCTAGGGGCTATGGGCGACTGAGCCCCTGGCTAGTCTTCATTCCTGCCATAATAGTGTGACTGGACTATAGATAACTCAGTTTTCTCCCCAGCCCAATAAGCTGTATCGGTCCCACTACAGCTTCATGGAGCTAACAGTAATGCCCCTACAGCTTCAAAAGTACCCCACAGCTTAATTTCTTCAAAATGGTTTCCAAAATAGAGGCATTTTCAGTTATTACATGCCCAAAACTGTTAAATAATGCATTTTTATCATTGTCAATCTAATAATTGTGAGTAAAGATATTATGGGAAAAGAAGAAATTGCTCAAGATGAGCAATTTCTTCTTTTTCCATAATGTTTTACTCATAATTATTTGCATAAACGCTATTCTTTCAAGGTTTACCGATTCTCATATAATTTGCTACTACACTACAGCTTCAAAATTTTCTGCGGAGAACCCTGTAACTTACCATCCCTGGTCTGTCTTGAATTTAAATACTGCAGCCAATGTGTGACATAATGAACCTCCAGGCTTGAAGTCCAGGAAATATTTAATCTGTAATTGTTGAAATTAATCATTAGAATAAGAAGAATGGCAACATTTCATATCCCAAGGTACCAATTATGCTCTATAGAATCTTTTATTAGAGGTTTTCGTATAAATATCAAACTTTTAGGTTGCACCAAATTCAAATTTCTTAAAACAACTTTTTTATATTCTTATTTGTAACAACTAATAAAATTTTCAATGTTCAAATAAAGAAACAGACAACAATGACAAGTAATAACAAGAGCTGTCACTGTAAGAATTAGATGACAATGCCCCCGACACCGCTTTGATTTTAAATTATGGCCAATCTATGTTCAAGGTCAAGGTCATCCAGGGGTCAAGGTCACCAAAGTATGTGCCTACAGAAAGGTAATGTACCAAGGAATGTTAAGGTAAAGTATGAAGCGAATATGTTAAAGTAATAAGGAAGTTATGGCCAATGTTAAAGTTTTTGGACGGAATGACGGACGGACGGACGGACAGACAGACGGACGGACAGACGGACGGACAAGTCAAATTTATGATGCCTCCCTATCGGGGGCATAAAAAGGAATTTTATATTTTTTGGTCTTTTGGGGTAGAAAATTTTCAGGGAATTGAAATGTTTTCCTTCGATTTCCACAATGTTTTAACCCATTAATAAACATCAAAATTCTAGGATGATCCAAATCCAAAGATGTTTCAGACGACAATTTCAAATAAGTAAAATTTTACCTTTGTTGTCTTTCTTGTTAAACAAGAGTTGTCCGCGGACAACGTAGCTCGCCTATACCAGAGCTTGTCACAAAAAAAGATACCAAGGTCAAAGGTCAAGGTCATTGGGTCAAAGTTCATGGTCTGAAGGTCAAGGTCATGGTACGTAGTATCCATATGTGAAATATCAAGGCTCTATCTATAATAGTGCATGAGATATAGGCCAGGTTAAAGTTTTTGAAAAGTAGGTCAAACTCCAAGGTCAAGGTCACTAGGTCAAAGGTCATGGTCCAAAATGAAAGGTCTTGCTGAGAAGAATCCATGTGTGAAATGTCAAGGCTGTATCTGTAAAAATGGCCAAGATATAGGCCAGGTTAAAGTTTTTTAAAAGTAGGTCAATTTGAGTTTATTGGGGTTTTACGCCGTTTTCAACTACCAGGGTCATATCGCGGCAGCTGGAGCACCTACCCATGGATTCCTGTTGTTTCTCAAACCAGTACTACCACAACACCCTTACCGAGCCTCCAGCTGCTCGCCCACTTAGGTTAACGATTTCAAACCCATTGGTGGGTGACAATTTTGTCAGAAAGGGAATTAGCCGCGGCCGGGTATCGAACCCGGGACCTCTAAAAGTAGGTCAAACTCCAAGGTCAAGGTCAAAGGTCATGGTCCCAAATGAAAGGTCTTGGCAGGAGGTATCCAGTGACATAAGCTCCCCGGACATAAAGTCCCGGCTCGCTAAAAACATTGTAGAAATTCAAGATATTACTTGTTACAAGCAATTTCTTCATTTTCCATGATGAAGTCTGAAGTTTTAATATTGTGGGGCTAAAAATTTGTCATTGTGTGGTAATGGGTTAAAAAGCCTTAATCCTGTGAGACTTCAAAAAGCATCAACATGCGGAAAAGGGACAACTTACAGGTAATTTGGTAAGAGGGGGATTGCTGACAGATTTTCCAAAAGCATCTTCTTGAAACTGTAGCAGCTGTAGAACCAGACTGGCCAAACTTTTGTTTGTAGGGGGATCCGCTTGTGTATACTGAAAGTAGAAATCAAATTATATACCGTAAATGAGTAATATAACTTTATATATGCAATATGCTACTTTTCAATTGAATAACATACATGTTTTTGGCTTTAATAGAATCAGTCAGCATGACGTCATAGCCTCACTTTCATTTTTTCATCGAGGGTACTTCCTCGGTCTTTATCGTTATGGGATACCATTTTTGAGGCAGAATATTTCAAAAATCCATCGTTAAAATTCATAAACAAAACTCTTTCTTAAAAGAATGTGATTTAAACTTTCTAACTACCAACGCATTTTTAATGATCAGGCGTAGTCGTTGAGATATTAATGCTGAAAGTTGGTAATGCTTTAAGGAAAAAGACCGAAGCTTTCACCTCCAGACCACCGAATGAGTGCAGGTCCGCACTTTATGACTGACGACGTTTTTAATTGGCTAAAGGGATTGTGCGTCTGAATCAATCGTAGGTGGTTGAATGGGTGGCTGTGATGTAATTTCGAGTTTGTCACAGCCTTTCATACGAGTTGTTGTAATTGCATCTGTAAATATGGTGGTGAGATGGTGCATTTACAAGAACTGGTGTAGGGTTTGATAAGTTAGGCGGTTCTCCGCAAAGTCATCGGAGGAATTTACAGAAATAGATAGATAGATTGGTGGTTTAATGAAGAAAAAAAAAGAAAAACTCATCTATCTATCTCTATCTATCTTTGTACACTGCTTCACACCCTCACGGGTAACTTTGAGCAGCTGCGCGTCTGTGCCAAAGGGGGTGTTCCATTCGTGCCCACGCACGGATTTTCTTGTAACTTTACACATAGAATGCCTCTGACCTATGAACTACCAAAATATATTTATTCTACCCAAAAAGTGCATATAGGCCTATACGCGGCACCTTAAAATGTTCCCGATTTTCATTGGTACCCGTCTTACAAAAACTCATTGTTGGCTATCTAGCTTTGGTATTCATCCACATTTTTTAATCAAAGTAGAAAGAAGAGTCCTTGTAGAAACTTTTGATACCAATATTGTTGGTAAAAACATGCGCAAATAATTTTTCGGAAATTTATTTAGTCAGAAATTGTCAGAAAAATAGCCCACAAAATTTCGAAACCTAAATTTAAATCAAAATTTTTTGCATGTTCCCGTCTTTGTCAACATATGAAATTGATAACAAAGTTGGCCATATATGTCTCCTATTCGTATGCAAAATTTTGTGAAATTTTGAAACCGGTAAAGTTGTCAAATAATGAAAATTGTTATCAATGGCACTATAAAATGCTCCCAGGTTTTAATGGTACCCCTCTAGCAAAAGCCTAATGTTGCCTACCTAGTTTTGATATTTGTCCCAAATTTTTAATCAAAATAGCAAGAAGACACCTTGAAGAAAATTTTGAGACCAAAATTGTTGATACCAACAAGCACAAATAATTTCTCTGAAATTTATTCAGTCAGAAATGGTCTGAAAAATATCGAGAAATTTTCAAATCCTTTAGTTTAATCAATTATTTTTGTATGTTCCCGTCTTTGTCAACCTATGAAAATGATATAAAAGTTGACCATACATGTCTCCAGTTCGTATGCAAAATTTTGTGAGAATTTGAAACTGGTAAAGTTGTCAAATAATGAAAATTGCTATCAATGGCACCTTAAAATGTTCCCAGTTTTCAATGGTATCCGTCCAGCAATAGCTCAATGTTGCCAACCTAGTTTTGATATTGGTCCCTAATTTCACATCAGAATGGCAAGAAGAGTCATTGTAGAATATTTTGAGAACAATATTGTTGATACCAACATGCACATATGATTTCTCAGAAACTTATTTAGTTAGAAATTGTCCGACAAGTAGCCCACAAAATTTCGAAATCTAAATTTCAATCAAAATTTTTTGTATGTTCCTGTCTTTGTCAACATATGAAATTGATAAGAAAGTGGGCCATATATGTCCCCTATTCGTATGCAAAATTTTGTGAAAATTTGAAACCGGTAAAGTTGTCAAATAATGAAAATTGTGATCAATGGCACCATAAAATGCTCCCAGTTGTTAATGGTACCCCTCTAGCAAAAGCCTAATGTTGCCTACATAGTTTTGATATTTGTCCCCAATTTTAAATCAAAGTAGCAAGAAAAGTCATTGTATTACATGTTGGTGCCAATATTGTTGATACCAACATTCCCAAATGATTTCTCAAAAATTGTCAGAAGAATAGCCCAGATTATTTCGAAACCTAAAATTCAATCAATTAGAAATAAACCAATTACCTACCTTTGACCCTGATACAGTCATTTTGTTGGCTTTTATCATCTGTTTGGAATTATTTATGAAACACATATTTCCAGTCACACATATTTCCAGTCGTGATTTCACTGCTTCACATGTCATAACAAGTATTTTTGTTTTCATTTCTTTATCTTAAGTAAGCCAAATTCAATTATGTATGGGTTCTAGTAACATGACAGAATGGTTCACCTTAAAGCATTTGGCATAGCTTACTCGAGTTATAATTTTATGATACATTTTGATCAATACATTAAGTAATACTTAAACATATTAATGCCTTTTTTTCAAAACTTTATTAGTTTAAGAGCTCTTATCATATCATACATTTTAAATCGTTAACTAGGTTATTAACTTAAAGTTCCCAATGAGACTGTGCTAGTCCTTCTGGAAAAGGGAAATAGATGCATTTAGTCGGTATCTTCTACTTTTTGGGATACATGGCATGTGGACCATCTATGATAGAGATATCTAAAGGCTTGATGACATAGAATTTCGCGTCCATTTTTTTATCACGCACACGTACATCTCGTCCAATAATATGCTGTAGAACGTACCATGTGCTGCTGTGCTCCGGTCGTGATGTGCAAGACGAATTTTGTATGTGACCAAGCCTTTGATTGAAGAGTTCATTTTCTATTTATCCTCATATTTTTTGAAAATATTTTGGGAATCATGCCGTAATACAGTACACTAACTTCACGCCAAATTTCATTAAATTCCGAGCGTGGGCACAACCCTATGGGAATTTCTGATAGGGTGGAACACCCCCTTTAAAAGAGTAAGAAAAGTTAAGAAATAAAAGATGATGATGGTGATGGGTGATTTATGATTTCGTTAAAAGATAGGTGAAAAGATAAAATGATAAAAACACAGCTGCAGCGCTTAAGGTTTTAGGTGTGAGATGGTGCTGACAGCGGACCTGAACTGGTTCAGGTCCGCTGCCAGCACAACATCTGGTGGCAGTGCATTCCATTGGACGATAGTGATAGGAAAAAACGAATACTTGTAAAAGTCAACTCCCGTGTGAATCTGTCTGAAGCTGACAGGGTGGCCATGTCTGGATGTGCGGGGGTTTCTATATATGTACTAGGGCTGACTATCGGCTTGGAAAATGACTATCGCAATAGTTTTACTATCGTAGGATTGATATCGTGATACTATCAATATCGTCAAAAATATATCGTGATGTATCACCATACTATCAGTAGATGAATTGTATCGAATATTTTACAAGAACATCTGCAGATTTTTCCAGAATTGGTGGGAAATTAGAATTAAAGTTACATCACCAGTTTAAAGTAAATCTCTGAACCTGATTATGAAATAATAATTTCACAATGGGCCCAAACGCGGGCCTTTTCACTTTTTCAAAGTTGCTCGCCATTCCCGACCAGACGAAATAAACATGTACGTCAAACAATAACACACGATTAGTGAATCCGAAAAAAGTAATAGAACATATTCTCTAATCGATTATTTTTGTTAATTCCAAAATTTCACATAGTTTTACTATTCTTGAATTACGGTTTCAACTGAATTGATAAAAGAGTTAATTGGGAGAAATACAGATGACTTTGAATATTATAGATATAAAACTTATTTCATTTTCAAAGCGAACATATTTTCATAATGTAATTGGAGTACATAAGATACAATAATCGAACAAGCCTGAAAATGAAAGTTCGCCGAATTCAATGGGGAACCATTGATACTTGCGATTTGTTTTCGTTTTTCCCTTTTTTTAGCGAGTTACCTCAACAAAAATATATAATTGGATAAGTGCACTTATACTATCGAAACTATCGATAGTTGAACAAACTATCGGCGATAGTTATCGATATCTGAAACCACAATCGATACATCAATATCGTGACTGTCACTATCACGATACAGCGACCTATCGATCTATCGTTACACCCCTAATATGTACACTGGCATGGGAACAGCCA